>CM021100.1:347984539-348253503 GCA_007115665.2 Sequoiadendron giganteum
TATTGCATAAGCTTGTCAAATTTAGATTTTTCTAGGGCACACAAAATGGCATTCATAGATTTTTATATTATTTTTACTAGCACTCTTTTCAACTCGACCTATCAGTGGAGGGGTTGGTGCAACATAATCAACCATTACTTCAACATGTTTCACAAATATACTTTAATACTTTCAAAACTATGTGTTATTTAATCCCTCAACAATATGCTCAAAAAAATTCATAAACAGTCTCACAACTTTTACATAAATATGCAATAAAATACCTCAAAAGGTCTACTCAAATCTTCAATAAATTTGGCTCATAAATCTGCTATGAATGATCTAAAAATATACTCTTCAATCTCTTTCATATTTATCTTAAAGGTTTTCTCCTATTCCTACATTAGATCCTATCTTAATTCTTCTTTCGATAGGAATTTTTTTCATTAAACTCTTAATTCTTATTCAACCAACACACCTTCTTTTTACCCCTTCATACACCTATTCACTTAAGAGATGCGACTCCCAAAAAATTGAACCAAAATATTAATATTTTATTTTAAATATTTAATCCTTAAAGTGGGGTGCCTCTATAAGGAGGTTCAATCTCATTCAAAAAATAAATTAATTACAATTTTTATTACACTAAATGGGGGTGTTGAAATCCAAAGGTCAGCCAACATCATGAACCATGTGTTGGCCCTAATTTAATTTATTTTTGTAGATGGAAACTAAAATTTAATTTACTTTAGTGGATAACCTTCAATAGTCCTTGATTTATTTCATAAAATTTCCTTTGATATATCCTTTGACATCAAAGATAACATGACAAACGATAGAGTATATTGGCATAACATGACATTAATGATAATCTATTTTGTCATGACATTACATTAATGATAATCTATCTTGTCCATGCCCCCTTTGAAATTAATTAAAATACTTGCCATGAAGAATGCCCTCTAACCTTGATCAAAAAAGTAGATTCATTGCACAAACAAGACATATGATTGCTTCCAACAATACCACATGCTCACAGGTACGCCACAACAAAGACACATCCATAGAATAAAAACTTTACAAACTGATGCAAATTTCTCCCTCCCTTCGTTTCTGATTCCCTGGGCTGACAATTTCAAAATGCAAAATAAAAAAACTACTGGCAAAAAAACCTCAAGCCAATCAGAAATTTGCAAAAACCAGCCAAAAAAATTTTCTGTATAAAAAAAATACCATAGATCATACGTTAAGCGATTATATCATCGCCTGGCAGGAGTTCTGAAATGGCTTAATGCTCATTAATTTCCGCCTAAAAGACAGGGACTAATAAAGAAGATATAAAGATAAAAAAGGAAAGCATATTAAATATTTATCACTCTACCTAAAGTCTAGAATTCTCTTTGTAATTACTATATAAACCTCTATAAATAGAGACATATATAATCTGTTCTGCAAGAAAAAAAAAACAATCACATTCGTATTTCTCATCTCTGTCCACCTAAATTAATATGTATGCCGCGAGAAAATAGTTTCACAGTTTTTCCTTTATTCAATACGAGCTATCTAATTTCTTGCTCGCACAAAAGCTGTTGTAAGTTACTAAAGTTCAACCTCTTCATAGATGCCCATGTTAACATCACCATTTGCAGCTGCTGTTACAACATGGATGTCAAGGTAGAAGTGGCAATCAATTTCCCTTAGTTGTAACGGTTAAATGTTCTTAAAAGTTAATATAAAGAAATCAACAAATACGGACGGATTTCCACGACATTAAAGTTTGCACAAAATTTAATATGGCGAATGAACTAACACAACATTGTCTCTATGTTAGGCAGTAGGTGAAGTTGATTTTATAGAAAGAGAAGATGATAATCATATATGGACTGATGCAATAACGTAATGACATGTCATACTTATATCCTAAAAACATAGTATCATATTGATTTATATTATTTCCACCGTGCGAACGCATAACTTGTAAAACAAAGCGCTAAATACAAAGAGAGCTTTGGCCTTGGCGTTTCAAAGTTCAAAATCTTATATGAACTTTTGTTTCTTTACATATTTCTCTCTCAAATATTAGTTTCTTTGTACTTTAATCTTAAGAATTAACAATGGAATGCTAGCGAAGAAAAACGATGCATACGTTTTCAAGATAAGACAAGAATTTTAATGATCAATTTTACTCTAAAATCCAGTAAATGCCCTTCTACCCTTTTGCGTAATGAAGGTCATTTTCAAGAACCAGCAAATATGTTTAGCACAATGAAACTCATTCTGAAAAATCAGCAAAGTAAAAGAGAAATAGCCTTAGAACAAAAGTTCACAATATAAAAACCATATAAATGAAGGGATGATAATTTTAATCTAAGATTGAAATGAAATCCATAGAGCATTACATTCCGTGAGACTCTATATCTATATATATATGCTTGTATAAAATATGATAGTCGAAGAATACATGAGATAATTAATCCACAAACACCAAAATACATATCAGGAATTGCTTCTATTATAAATGTGTTCAATGTCCAATCCCTGGACTATGACCAACTGGATGATTCATGATGGGTGGTCCTCCACTAACATCATCTTCATTTTCTTTATAACCAGCATATTTTCCTTCATTAGATGTTACAGCCTCAAAGATTTCATCTGTTGCCAAATTTGTATAGCTAGCCCTCTCTTTCTGATGAACAGCTGAGGCTGCACTCAAGCTGGGAGTAGGAGCAAGCGCAAAGGATATAACTGCAGTATTAACAACGTTCATTGGACGAGATTCACAGAGTAAAATAGCGCAAGCAAACCAAGACAAAGAAAGAATAAAAAGAGCAGTTTTCATTTTGCGTTAAACAGAAGCTACTCAGACTGGGTATGTTAGGAACGGTAACACGACAGCTCTTGAAGAGACGAAAAGCTTAAGGATGTCACAGACCAGTGGTTTTTGCATTTGTTTATGCCCAAAGACGGTATATATAGACTTACTTGGCTTGAGATTCTTAATCTATGGGAGGTCTCTGACTCGTCTTCCCTACGAATGGGAACTCGGTCCTTTACTGCATTTGATATTTTTGAAATTTAATATTGTTATTATTTTCTTTGACAGTTTACAGATAGATGTTAAAAAGCCTCAAATTCCAAGGAGGGAATCATCATATACCTACAACTTCTCCAATATAATTTATAAGACTTGAGAGCTGTGAAATCAATAGGGGCCGCACAATGGACCAGCAGCTGTACAGTGCTTTTTTCAGTTAGTGTTTCGGTAACATGCACGCCACACACCTCTGAGAATTCATATGTACTTCCTTTCAAAAGAATGTTTATAAAATTAGAATACTGATAACAGTATATACTTTCCCAACTATTTGCTCTAATTTATTTCCTTCCTAATTTCGAACTACCTCTGTTATTACTGTAGACCGTGGGAAAGGACAAATGTTTCTGTGCAGGCTCTATATCATTAATATGATGTTACATTTTCTAATTCATCTTGTCAATTTCCTTTCTTAATATTTTTATGCGAGTTCCAAAGAAGTGCTCTGTATTTCGCATACTTCAAAAGAAAGTTAAAAATAAAAAATACACACAAAAATAAAAAATCCGTAACAAGCAACTGGGTACTTTTTGTTGGAAGAACTTCTAACAGTCTTTTATATAAGAGTATTCAAGTACGTTTGGAGTCTGTCTTTAAAGTAGTTTCACATTTAGAAGGACGAACCTTTGTCTTTGTTTAAATTAAATTTTTCAAGGTATTATCAACCGTAAATAAATATAATCGACACCTCACCAGTGAAGGTGCAGTTCCTATTAAAAGCTGAAGGAATAGTTTTCAGTGGCAGGATGTTAAATTCTGACAGTGATAGTAATAACATTGTCTTGGTTTTTCTCCAATATTTAAAATACAAAAACAATACTAATAGATTAGCTAAGTTTCAACATATATGCACTGCAGGCCAGAGCTCTAAAAACAAAGGAATGAAAGAATCAATTGACATACAATCACAGCTAGGCAGTATCAGCAGTCTCTAAATATTCTATGAATATATAGCTGAACACAGATTCATCAAGGAGGATCTAGCTATTGACATTCCTTAGAGGAAAACCACTTTGAAAGATGTTATTTGGCAAATCCAAGTAATCAATGATCATAACATTGTCTTCTTTTGAATTTTCATCTACATGCCGTGATGGAACGCCTCTCCCGCCCTTCTGAAATTTTGAACGTCGGGTTCAAACGGCTATCCCGCTCCTCTACCTATTTCATAATGTGCCATGATAGATTAGCTAGAATGGTCTGCACAAAATTATATAAGTTGTTCTTCCATGGTCTAATCATCGTAGATCCCTTATTTATTTTGAAAGGGATCATGTTTGGAGCTTTTTTAAGCTCTTAGTTCTTTATGACTTATTAGTGTTAACAGGGGTAATGTTTAGAGATAAATCTATTTTGAAGGTCTAGTTTAATTTGAGCCCCAAGAATGTGGATTTACATAATTTCAACAGTAAATTCTCATGTCTCAAGATTAAAAAAAATTATTTAATGTGAATTTATTTGTCTTTATTCAATTAAATAAGAGATATTTAAAAAATTGAATTAATGCATTACATTTATAGATAAATTATATAGAGAGATTTCTAGAATTATTTAAAGGCCGTGGAGAATAAAGCTATAATTTTTTTTTGCAAAATGGTGAATTAAAAGGACAGTTTTGTGAGCCATCTAGTGATTTAATAACTCGGGGAAGAGAATAACAATAAATAATTTCTTGTGGTTGCACTCACGTGAAAGTGTTTATTTTAATTGTAACTAACATTAAGGAAAATTTAAATTGTGCAAGACAATGGTAGTAAAAAACAATATGATCTAATTTTGGTTGTTAAACATATAAATTAAATATATTTGTCTATCAAAAGATTTAATTTTTTTGGGTTAATATTTTGCAAAGATGTATAGGTAAATAATGTCAGATTGTATCAAATAAAAAATATATTCTTATTAATTTTTTTAAAGAAATAAAATACGTAAAGATATAATCAACTACATGGTTGTTGGCTAGAAATAATAAAACTCACTAAGATTATTTATATATTTTCAAATTTAGGTATCTTACAGGAATATTTTTTCATAGATTACCAAGGATAAATTGGTTTCATGAAATTTTGTATTTAGACAGTAAAATCCAAGGATGTCAATATCAAACTCATAAATAATACCCAACCAAATCATAGAGGAGAGGAGTAGAAACCTTACCACCTCCACCAAGAGCTCACTAGCGAATGAGGGAGAAAATGGGAGGTCTCAAGCCTTTGTTGCAATGGTGTTTTTTTCACACTTTCTTTACGGAGTTGATGGAGTGTTATGGTTGCTGCTATGGAGTGAAAACCATTGCTTGAGAGTGATGGATGCTAAGAGGATGTTGTGTAGATAGCTAAATTGAATGCTTAGAGGTTAAAATGGAGGAAGGAAGAGTGAATTTGAAGGAGAGAATGAAGGAAACAACCATATTCGAGCTGATTGGCTGAAGAAGGCATTAAAAATTGACCTCCAATGGAAAGTGTAATACCTTTGTAGGCTCTAGACATGGGAATCTATTAGGGATGTAAGCATCCCAGGTGCGAATGTTTGCATGTCGCATGGACATCCCCGATGGTTATTCTTCTATTGACAAACAAAATAGACACCAAGTGGAACAAAGGCAACAAGCTTATGTGGAATTTCACCTTTGGATTTGGCTTTCTAAGTTGAGGATGTGTAAAAGGGGAATTTGCGTAAGGGGTGCAAATTCGCTCCTATACAATACTAAACAATTTGAAACACTAATTAAATTTCCTTGGAAGGTGAGTGTCCTAGATTTAAGTCCTAGGACCGATTCTCCCATGGGTGAATGGGTCATTCTTCAGTATCATATTCCAATTTTTAATATATTTTTTGTGGCATTTTTATGATTGAACTTCAAGGTTCAATTTTTGGCCTTCAATGTTTAATTGTCAAGAAATTAAAAAAGTACCCATAAATAAAAGGTCTTTTATCATTTCAAATCCTAGAAGCAATTTAGAATTTTTATGAGAGAATTCTTATAGAAATATTATATTGAAGAGCATTCAAGATAAATTTTTTTAGTCTTCTACATCAACATTCAAGATCTCAAGCATCATGTCAAAGTTATTTGCATCGATGCATCTTTTTGGAGCTAACATTGTGATGTAGGTTTCAAGAATTCATGCATGAATTCAAGAATCAAGATAAACATCCAATCAAGTCATTTCATGCAAGCTCAAGACCTTGGAGAGAGCTATTAGACTTCAATAATCTAAGGATCTGCATTAAAGGTTTTGGTGAGCTACAACATAAAATTGTTCATTCAACATTCCTCCCATTCATGTTCCAGTTTACTTCAAGGTTTGATTACTAAAATGGGAGTTAACCAATGCAAAAACCCACTCACCAAAAATAAACATCTTATCCCTCTCTTTGTATGTGTCAATTTGTAGGTAAAGAAGGATTAAATATTGATCAAAGGCATAATTTTTTAAAGTTGTTAAAGTTGTCATCAAAATTTCCAAGATACAAATCTTACTTACTTAATTTAATTTAGTCTTTCCAACAATGAGATCTAGAAAAATCAAGAGTGCAGATCCAAGAGCAGAGGATTGTGAAATCAAATTTTTGACCCCTATAGTAGAACCCATGCACCCTAGGGAAAATCTATCATTGGAGGAAACTTAACAACAAATTTTGGTGACGCATACACATCAACTTACCCTTCTCATATCTACTAGGAGTTAGTAGTTTTTTATTGTTTTATTTTTTAAATTGATGATTCAACTTTCACATTGCATAATTAAATTCATTTACTATATTTATAGTTTTTCTCCCCAAACTATTGTTCAAGTAGATTTTACTCTATTAATATTTCACCTAAGTCTAATTGGTATCTAGTGGACCTGAACATTTTTCCTCCTACCCCCAAATAGTGAATAAACCTTTGTTCAAACTAGGTATCCTCCCTTGACCGCCTAGAATTTATGCCATGGTCCCCACTCTACTATCCTAAAAAGGACCAAGATATAGCCACTTCACTAAATTTATGTCTCTGAAGGCTAAACAAGTCTTTATGCTAAAAATTAAGATCATTTTGGTCTCCCAACCTTCTATAGTCCATTTGATTCATCCTACAATGTAAGAAAAGAGGCAAATATTGGGGAAAAACCCAATTACTTATTCACAAGATATAGTTGATGTGAGAAGGAAAAAAAGTTAAAGAGCATAATAGAAGATGTCATACTATGGATTTCCATCTTGCAAAAGCTAATAAGAATTTAGTCAATGAAATTTCATCTATACAAACCAATTCCAATGAGATACCACCTATCATTCATCATCCTCATCACCTAACTCCACCTCAACTGCCTCACCAAAGCATAAAGCCAAACCTTACGTATACTAGCCAAAAAAAAGAATAAAATATGATCATACAAGTGATATTGATTGCAATCATGCTGATAAAACTAATATACAACCTATTTTGATATATTTGAATAGTGAAGTAGAAGATAAGACGAAAGAAAAAGAACATAACTATCTTTTATGTTTGAAAAATAAATGAATCTAGATAAGGACAACCATGATGGTCCTACTAATGGGAGTGAACTTCCATGTGTTGAATCTGAAACTTCTCTTTGTATTTCACTTGTTAAATTTTCCTTATCCTATTATCTTTATTCTATTTATAATGTCTTATATTGGGATGTAGATAATTTTCTATAGAAAAGCTTGCATGTAAGGTACTCTTGGTGTCTCTTTGTGTTTTTTATTTTTATTTGGATGACCATTATTGTTCTTGTTTATAGAAGGATGCAAATAAAATGAATATGTTGTGGAATTCCTCTATTTGTTTCTTCATTCTTCTTTATGTCAAAAATATCTCTTATCTTTTATTCTTTTGGTTTCCTTTTGGTAATGATGCAAAGTGTTGGGATAGTTTGGTCTCTTCCATGTTGACCCAAAATCACTTTATGTTGTCTTCATGTGTTAATCCTCCCTTGTGTTATTAGTTCCATAAGTGCTTAGGTAATTATATCAATTTGAAACATGATAATATTATCCATTATCTCTCATCTCTACTGATCCCAAATTTTTGGATCCCTTATGTGTTCTCTTTGTCTTATTTTTCATGTAGTTTTATTTTTTGGGTAAACCCCTTGCAATTTGTTAGCTCTATTAGGCACATATCATTTCGAATAGGGTTTCCTAATAAGAACCCACATCATTTAAAAAAAAAAAATCATTTGATTCTACCTTAAAGGAAGTTGCTCTTAGTTGCTATTAGCAAAAATTTTAAGGTGGGGACATACATTGCATTACATGTTTCATTTTGTTTCACATAATTAGAAATTTTTGATGTGTTTTCTGGAATATTTATCATATTTTGTAGCACCTTCTCAAAATTATTTAGAGTATAGTTCTTGGTATAGTTTACATGAGAACTCACCTAGTGAATACCAGACTTCACTAGCCCTTTTCTGTTTTTGATTTTTACCATTTTCAAAAACATACCTAGTGAATATCTAAATTCACCAGCCTCATTTTGTTTCTTATCAAGATCATCTAGTGAATACAAAGATTCACTAGCTCATGATTCCTTTTATATATTCACAGTCACCTATTAAATATTAGACTTTGCTATCCTATGATTTCTAGATATCTTGGGTATGGATCCTGGTAAGTATCTTCAAATCTTGCTAGTCCATAATGACATACCCCCTTTCCGAATATTTTCATTATTTTTTTATTGTGTAAGCATTGTGTATGCATCCTGTATGTATCATATTCATATTGTGTATGTATCATGTAAACTTCATGTTTGTATCATTCTTTCATTTTTTCGTAATTATTTTAGATTATGTTTGTGTACATTTTTCTTTGTTTATTTTTTATCTATGATTTGTTTATCGTCATCTATATTTCATCTTATATGTGTGTTCCTTTTTCTTCTCACTATTTTACATTAATATCTTTAGCTTAGGGGCTAGTATATCCCATAAAATTTGTGTCATCTTACTTCTTCAATGTCCTTATATATGAACCCATCTTGGATTCTATTTACTTTAGTTTACGAATGAGTGCAAGTTCTTACTCTCACTAAATATGGGGTTAGATGTAATTTCATAATTTTTTGATCTTGACAATTTGATTGTATGTTTGGCCCCCCTTTTAATTCTCGGGCCTAATTATGTTAATTATTTGCTCACTTTTATTTTCTTTTTTAAAAATAAATTAAAATTTCAAATTAATTTAAAATATTCATTGAATTACATCAAAAGCCCCAAAAAAATTTGGTATAGGATGATCATGCCCCTTACAGACCTATTTTGCATAAAATTTAAATATTTTATTGTCTCCATTTTTGCATTTATAAAGTTAAATTAATTTGTCAACTCTGGATAACTAATTTTATGAGAATGGATAAATTCTTATAGATATAAGTGGCCTTTTCTATTGTCAATGAAAGAAAAAGAATGGAGAAATATTAAGCTAAATGGAGCATCCTAAAAGCAATCAAGGAAATAATTAGTAAAATTATTGTAGGATTATATTTCAGTCAAGAATCATTTTTAGAAATTATTCATCAACTTTTCAAGAAAGATCATTTATTTTTATGTTCATGTGTTTTGTGAGTACTAACACTTGTAATACCTTCAATCAATCTAATTATACTTGCATCAAATGTGTATCATGACTTTAATTCATCAAGAAACTTAGATCTTAAGTGGTGAGTTTTAAAACATGTGAATTTACAACTTTTTTTTAATCTATTTTTGCCTCTTCCCAACCTAGGGTAAGTAGTCTTTACATCCTCATATCCATTGTTGAAATGGAAACACCAAAATATAGTTTGACTTAGGAATTCCCCTTTATGGAACCCTTTTCCCTCATTTCTTGTGTGCAAGTGGTATATTTGAAGAAATGTTTGAAGGAAATTCAAGACCTAATTACAATATTCAACATTTAAACATCTTCCTTCAAAAAATTAGGGCAATTGGAATTATATATTCACACATGAAGTTTCAAAGTCGATTCCAAGGGCCCAAATCCCATAGATTGTAACCTACTAAGACTTGTTCAAAATTTCTAAAAAGGGGGATTTTTGGTATAAGGCATCCACTCCTCTTTCTAAGAAATTTTAGTCTAAATTTTAATGCCATGTTGCTCTATCTAGACACTTTGCTTGTCTATAATCTATTTATGGGTATTATTATTATTATATTTTTCTATAATCTCATTAGTTTTTTATAGGTGCATCATTAGCCTATCTCTCTTTCATTTCACACACATCATTACTAAATCAAATCCAACCACACTACCACAAAAGAAATGGACCAAAACCCTTACCAACCATTATAGTTCTTCCATTCAGGATACTATCCAAGTGGGCTTTATGGTTAATTTTTGCCCCTTAATGTGTAAATAGGTTAAACTTGTGATTAATTAAATGTACTTATGCCCTTCATTTATAGAATATAAAAAACATATCAAATATAAAATTAAGAGATATTAGTACCTTTTGTACGATCATGAATTCCATAATTTTTTTACCAATTCATCTATTGGTATTCACAATTTCTTCAACATGGAGTAGATAAGAGGCTACTTTTTCTTAAGACATCATCTTAAGACTTTCAAATTCTCTTAAGTGGGTTTGCAGCTTGACCTTATTCAAATTTTGATCACCTTTTATAATTATTTTGAATTTTTCCCAAATTTATTTTGATGACCTATTGCAAAACCTTGTCAAATTTAGATTTTTCTAGGCCACAGAAAATGGCATTCATAGATTTTTATATTATTTTTACTAACCCTCTCTTCAACTTGACCTATCGATGGAGGGGTTAGTGCAACATAATTAACCATTACTAATTGCTAAAAATGAAATCTAAGTGCCATATGGAAGGTATGCATCCTTACTCTCCAAAATCAATAGTTTGTTTCATTGAATAGTGGGGACATATTTGAAGAAAAACCTTCTTGGCATGCCATGTGTGCTTTCAAGATATACCTTCTAGTGTTTATTCTATTATTAAAGGAAATAAATTTAATACTAACTGGTGAGCACACAAGTATACAGATTGGGAGGTGAATTAGTATAATAACATATTTTACTTTTTTTAAACTTAAAAATTATGCAACACAAAAAGAATATATGGTTTATGGTGAAACCCTTGTAAGAGAAAAAAATAAAAATATATCTTATCTAAAAACTCTCTTACAATGTTTCTAGGCATCAACTCATTGGAGACACCAATCCACACTTATAAGACTTGTATGTACCCCTTTCTCACCCCTTCATACACCTATTCACTTAAGAGATGTGACTCCCAAATGTTTCTACCAAAATATTAATATTTTATTTTAAATATTAAATCCTTAAAATGGGGTGCCTCTATAAGAGGGTTCAACCTCATTCAAAAAATAAATTAATTATAATTTTTATGACACTAAATGGGGGTGTCGAAATCCAAAGGTCAGCCAACATCATGAACCATGTTTTGGCTCTAATTTAATTTATTTATTTAGATGGAAACTAAAATTTAATTTACTTTAGTGGATAACCTTCAATATTCCTTTGTTTTTTTCATAAAATTTCCTTTGATATATCCTTTGACATCAAATATAACATGACATAAATGATACAGTATATTGTAACATGACATTAATGATAATCTATTTTGTCATAATATTAAATTAATGGTAATCTATCTTGTCCGTGCCCCTTTGACATTAATTAAAATACTTCCCATGAAGAATGCCACCTAACCTTGATCGAAAAGTAGATTCATTGTACAAACAAGACATATGACTGCTTCCAACAACGCCACATGCTCACAGGTATGCCACAAAGAAGACACATCCATAGAAAAAAAACTTTACAAACTGATGCAAATTTCTCCCTCCCTTCGTTTCTTATTCCCTAGGCCCACAATTTCAAAATGCAAAATAAAAAAACCTCAAGCCAATCAGAAATTCGAAAAAACAGCCAAAAATTCCGCTGCAGAAAGAAAATACCACAGACCATACATTAAGCGATTATATCATCGCCTGGCAGGAGCTCTGAAATGGCTTAATGGTCATTAATTTCCACCTAAAAGACAGGGATTAATAAAAAAGATATAAAGATAAAAAAGAAAAGCATATTAAATATTTCTCCGTCTACCTAAAGTCTATAATCCTCTTTGTAATTACTATAAAGACTTCTATAAATAGAGATATATATAATCTGTTTAGCAAGAAAAAAATACAATCACATTCGTATTTCTCATCTCTGTCCACCTAAATTAATAGGTATGCCGTGAGAAAATAGTTTCACAGTTTTTCCTTTATTCAATACGAGCTATCTAATTTCTTACTCGCACAAAAGCAGTTGTAAGTTACTGAAGTTCAACCTCTTCATATATGCCCACGTTAACATCACCATTTCCAGCTGCTGTTACAACATGGTTGTCAAGGCAGAAATGGCAAATCAATTTCCCTTAGTCGCAGCGGTTAAATGTTCTTAAAAGTTAATATAAAGACATCAAAAAATACGGACGGATTGCCATGACATTAAAGTTTGCACAAAATTGAATATGGCGAATGAAACTGACAACATTGTCTCTATTTTCGACAGTAGGTGAAGTTGATTTTATAGAAAGAGAAGATGATATTCATATATGGATTGATGCAATAACGTAATGATATATCATACTTATATCCTACAAACATAGTATCATATTGATTTATATTATTTCTATCGTGCGACCAAATAACCTAGTAAAACAAAGCGCTAAATACAAAGAAAGTATTGCCCTTTTGGCGTTTCAAAGTTCAGAATCTTATATGAACTTTTGTTTCTTTACATATTTCTCTCTCAAATATTAGTTTCTTTATACTTTAATCCTAGGAATTAACAATGGAATGCTAGCGAAGAAAGACGAATGCATACGTTTTCAAGATAAGACAATATTTTTTATAATCAAGGTTACTCTAAAATCCAGTAAATACCCTTCTACCCTTTTGCTTAATGAAGCTCATTTTGAAGAATCAGCAAATAAGTTTAGCACAATGAAACTCATTCTGAAGAATCATCAAAGTAAAAGAGAAATAGCCTTATAACAAAAGTTCAAAATATAAATACCATATAAATGAAGGGATGAGATTTTTAATCTAAGATTAAAATGAAATCCATAGAGCATTACATTCCATCGGATAATTAATCCAGAAACACCAATATACATATCAGGCATTGCTTCTATTATAAATGTGTTCAATGTCCAATTCCTGGACTATGACCAACTGGATGGTTCATGATGGGTGGTTCTCCACTGGCATCATCTTCATTTTCTTTATAACCAGCATATTTTCCTTCATTAGGTGTTACAGCCTCAAAGATTTCATCTGTTGCCAAATTTATATAGCTAGCCCTCTCTTTCTGATGAACAGCGGAGGCTGCCCTCAAGCTGGGGGCAGGAGCAACTGCAAAGGATATAACTGCAGTATTAACTACGTTCATTGGGCGAGCTTCACAAAGTAAAATAGCGCAAGCAAACCAAGACAAAGAAAGAAAAAAAGGAGCAGTTTTCATTTGTGCGTTAAACAGAAGCTACTCAGACTGGGTATATTAGGAACGGTAACACGGCAGCACTTCAAGACACTAAAAGTTTAAGGATGTCACAGGCCAGTGGTTGTTGCATTTGTTTATGCCCAAAGACGGTATATATAGACTTACTTGGCTTGAGATTCTTAATCTATGGGAGGTCTCTGACTCGTCTCCCTACGAATGGGAACTCGGTCCTTTACTGCATTTGATATTTTTTAAATATAATATTGTTATTATTTTCTTTGACAGTTTACAGATAGATGTTAAAAGGCCTCAAATTCCAAGGAGGGAATCATCATATACCTACAACTTCTCCAATATAATTTATAAGACTCGAGAGCTGTGAAATCAATAGGTGCCGCACAATGGACCAGCAGCTATTCAGTGCTTTTTTCAGTTTGTGTTTCGGTAACATGCACGCCACACACCTCTGAGAATTCATATGTACTTCCTTTCAAAAGAATGTATATAAAATTAGAATACTGATAATGGTATATACTTTCCCAACTATTTGCTGTAATTTATTTCCTTCGCAATTTCGAACTACCTCTGTTATCACTGTAGACCGCGGGAAAGGACAAATGTTTCTGCGCAGGCTCTTTATCATTAATATGATGTTACATTTTCTAATTCATCTTGTCAATTTCCTTTCTTAATATTTTTATGCGAGTTCCAAAGAAGTGCTTTGTATTTCGCATACTTCAAAAGAAAGTTTTAAAAAACATACGCACAAAAAAAAAAAATCTGTAAAAAGCAACTGGGTACTTTTTGTTGGACGAACTTCTAACAGTCTTTTATATAGGAGTACTCAAGTACGTTTGGAGTCTATCTTTAAAGGAATTTCACATTTAGAAGGACGAACCTTTGTCTTTCTTTACATTAAATTTTGACAAGGTATTATCAACCGTAAATAAATATAATCGACACCTCACCAGTGAAGGTGCAGTTCCTATTAAAAGCTGTAAGAATAGTTTTCAGTGGCAGGATGTTAAATTCTGACAGTGATAGTAATAACATTGTCTTGGTTTTTCTCCAATATTTAAAATACACAAACAATACAAATAGATTAGCTAAGTTTCAACATATATGCACTGCAGGCCAGAGCTCTAAAACAAAGGAATGAAAGAATCAATTGACATACAATCACAGCTAGGCAGTATCAGCAGTCTCTAAATATTCTATGAATATACAGCTGAACACAGATTCATCAAGGAGGATCTAGCTATTGACATTCCTGAGAGGAAAACCACTTTGAAAGATGTTATTTGGCAAATCCAACTAATCAATGATCATAACATTGTCTTCTTTTGAATTTTCATCTACATGCCGTGATGGAACGCCTCTCCCGCCCTTCTGCAATTTTGAACGTCGGGTTCAAACGGCTATCCCGCTCCTCTACCTATTTCATAATGTGCCATGATAGATTAGCTAGAATGGTCTACACAAAATTATATAAGTTGTTCTTCCATGGTCTAATCATCGTAGATCCCTTATTTATTTTGAAAGGGATCATGTTTGGAGCATTTTTTAAGCTCTTAGTTCTTTATGACTTATTAGTGTTAACAGGGGTAATGCTTAGAGATAATTTTTTTTTGAAGATCTAGTTTAATTTTAGCCCCAAGAATGTGGATTTACATAATTTCAACGGTAAATTCTCATGTCTCAAGATTAAAAAAAAATATTTAATGTGAATCTATTTGTCTTTATTCAATTAAATAAGAGATATTTAAAAAATTGAATTAATGCATTACATTTATAGATAAATTATATAGAGAGATTCGTAAAATTATTTAAAGGCTGTGGAGAATTCAGCTATAATTTTTTTTTGCAAAATGGTGAATTAAAAGGAGAGTTTTGTGAGCCATCTAGTGATTTAATAACTCAGGGAAGAGCAAAAGAATAAATAATTTCCAACAAAATGTTTTAGTTGTGGTTGCACTCAGGTGAAAGTGTTTATTTTAATTGTAACTAAAATTAAGGAAAATTTAAATTGTGCAAGACAATGGTAGTAAAAAATAATATGATATAATTTTGGTTGTTAAACATATATATTAAATATATTTGTCTATCAAAAGATTTTATTTTTTTGGGTTAATATTTTTTTTAAGGATGTATAGCTAAATAATGTTAGATAGTATCAAATAAAAAATTTATGCTTATTAATTTTTCTAAAGAAATAAAATATGTAAAGATATAATCAACTACATGGTTGTTGGTTAGAAATAACTCAACATATTAAGATTATTTATATATTTTCAAATTTAGGTATCTTACAGGGATATTTTTTGATAGATTACCAAGGATAAATTGGTTTCATGAAAGTTTGTATTTAGACAATAAAATCCAAGGATGTCAATATCAAACTCATAAATAATAACCAACCAAATCGTAGAGGAGAGGAGTGGAAAGCTTACCACCTCCACCAAGAGCTCACTAGCCAATGAGGGAGAAAATGGGAGGTCTCAAGCCTTTGTTGCAATGGTGTTTGTTCCACACTTTCTTTATGGAGTTGATGGAGTGTTATGGTTGCTGCTATGGAGTAAAAACCATTGCTTGAGGGTGATGGATGCTAAGAAGATGTTGTGTAGATAGCTGAATTGAATGCTTAGAGGTTAGAATGAAGGAAGGAAGAGTGAATTTGAAGGAGAGAATGAAGGAAACAACCATATTTAGGCTGATTGGTTGAAGAAGGCATTATAAATCGACCTCCAATGGGAAGTTTAATGCCTCTACAGGCTCCAGACACAGGAATCTTGTAGGGACGTAAGCATCCCAGGTGCGAATGTTTGCATGCCGCATGGACATCCCCGATGGTTAGTCCTCTATCGACAAACAAAATAGACACTAGGTGGAATGAAGGCAGCAAGCTTATGTGGAATTTCACCTTTGGATTTGGATTTCTAAGCTGAGGATGTGTAAAAGGGGGATTTGTGTAATGGGTGCGAATTCGCTCCTATACAATATTAAACAATTTGAAACATTGATTAAATTTCCTCGGAAGGTGAGTGTCCTAGATTTAGGTCCTAGGACCCATTCTCCCATGGGCGAATGGGTCCTTCTTAAGTATCATATTCCAATTTTTAATATGTTTTTGGTGGCATTTTTATGATTGAAATTCAAGGTTCAATTTTTGGCCTTCAATGTTTAATTGTCAAGAAATTATAAAAGTAACCATAAATAAAATCTCTTTTATCATTTGAAATCCTAGAAGCAATTTAGAATTTTTATGAGAGAATTCATATAGAAATATTATATTCAAGAGAATTCAAGAGAAAAAAATTTAGTCTTCTACATCAACATTCAAGATCTCAAGCATCATGTCAAAGTTATTTGCATCTATGCATGTTTTTGGAGCTAACATTGTGATGTAGGTTTCAAGAATTCATGCATGAATTCAAGAATCAAGATAAACATCCAATCAAGTCACTTCATGCAAGGTCAAGACCTTGGAGAGAGCTATTAGACTTCAATAATCTAAGGATCTACATTAAAGGTTTTGGTGAGCTACAACATAACATTGTTCATTCAACATTCCTTCCATTCATGTTTCAATTTATTTCAAGGTTTGATTACCAAACTGGGAGTTGACCAATGGAAAAACCCATTCACCAAAAAAAAACATCTTATCCCTCTCTTTGTATGTGTCGATTTGTAGGTAAAGAAGGATTAAATATTGATCAAAAGCATAATTTTTTAAAGTTGGTAAAGTTGTCATCAAAATTTACAAGATACAAATCTTACTTACTTAATTTAATTTAGACTTTCCAACGGTGAGATCTAGAAAAATCAAGAGTGCAGATCCAAGAGCAGAGGATTGTGAAATCAAAATTTTGACCCCTATAGTAGAACCCATGCACCCTAGGGAAAATCTATCATTGGAGGAAACTTAACAACAAATTTTGGTGACGCATACACATCAACTTACCCTTCTCATATCTACTAGGAGTCAGTAGTTTTTTATTGTTTTATTTTTTAAATTGATGATTCAACTTTCACATTGCATAATTAAATTCATTTACTATTTTTAGTTTTTCTCCCCAAACTATTGTTCAAGCAGATTTTACTCTATTAATATTTCACCTAAGTCTAATTGGTATCTAGTGGACCTGAACATTTTTCCTCCTACCCCCAAATAGTGAATGAACCTTTGTTCAAACTAGGTATCCTCCCTTGACAAACTAGAATTTACACCATGGTCCCCCCTCTACTATCCTAAAAATGAGCAAGATATAACCACTTCACTAAAGTTATGTCTCTGAAGGGAAAACAAGTCTTTATGCGAAAACTTAAGAAAATTTTGGTCTCCCAACCTTCTATAGTCCATTTGATTCATCCTACAATGTAAGAAAAGAGGCAAATACTGGGGAAAAACCCAATTACTTATTCATAAGATATAGTTGATGTGAGAAGGAAAAATAGTTAAAGAGCATAATAGCAGATGTCATACTATGGATTTCCATCTTGCAAAAGCTAATAAGAAATTATTCAATGCCATTTCATCTATACAAACCAATTCCAATGAGATACCACCTATCATTCATCATCCTCATCACCTAACTCCACCTCAACTGCCTCACCAAAGCATAAAGACAACCTTACATATACAAGCCAAAACAAGGAATAAAATATGATCATACAAGTGATATTTATTACAATCATGTTGATAAAACTAATATGTAATCTATTTTGATAGATTTAAATAGTGAAGTAGAAGATAAGATGGAACAAAAAGAGCATAACTATTATCTTTGTATTGAACTTGATAAAGTCTCCTTATCCTATTATCTTTATTCTATTTATAATGAGTTATATTGGGATGTAGATAAATTTCTATAGAAAAGCTTGCATGTAAGGTACTCTTGGTGTCTCTTTGTGTTTTTTATTTTTATTTTGATGACTGTTATTGTTCTTGTTTACAAAAGGATGCAAATAAAATGAATATGTTGTCGAATTCCTCTATTTGTTTCTTCATTCTTCTTTATGTCAAAAATATCTTTTATCTTTTATTCTTTTGGTTTCCTTTTCGTAATGATGCAAAGTGTTGGGATAGTTTGGTCTCTTCCATGTTGTCCCAAAATTACTTTATGTTGTCTTCATGTGTTAATCCTCCCTTGTGTTATTAGTTCCATACGTGCTTAGGTAATTATGTTAATTTGAAACATGATAATATTATCCATTATCTCTCATCTCTACTGATACCAAATTTTTGGATCCCTTATGTGTTCTCTTTGTCTTTTTTTTCATGTAGTTTTATTTTTTGGGTAAACCCCTTGCAATTTGTTAGCTCTATTAGGTACATATCATTTGGAATAGGTTTTCCTAATAAGAACCCACATCATTTTATTTTTTAAATATCATTTGATTCTACCTTAAAGGAAGTTGCTCTTAGTTTCTATTAGAAAATTTTTTAAGATGGGGACATACATTGCATTACGTGTTTCATTTTGTTTCACATAATTAGAACTTTTTGATGTGTTTTTTGAATGTTTATCATATTTTGTAGCACCTTATAAAAATTATTTAGAGTATAGTTCTTGGTATAGTTTACATGAGAACTCACCTAGTGAATACCAAACTTCACTAGCCCTTTTCATTTTTTCATTTTTACCATTTTCAAAAACATACCTAGTGAATATCTGAATTCACCACCCTCATTTTGTTTCTTAACAAGATCATCTAGTGAATACAAAGATTCACTAGGTCATGATTCCTTGTATATATTCAAAGTCACCTATTAAATATTAGACTTTTCTATCCTATCATTTCTATATATCTTGGGTATGGATCCTAGGAAGTATCTTCAAATCTTGCTAGTCCATAATGTCATACCCCCTTTCTGAATATTTTCATCTTTTTTTATTGTGTAAGCACTGTGTATGCATCGTGTATGTATCATATTCGTATTGTGTATGGATCATGTATGCATCATGTTTGTATCATTCTTTCATTTTTTCATAATTATTTTAGATTATGTTTGTGTACATTTCTCTTTGTTTATTTGTTGTGTATGATTTGTTTATCATCATCTATATTTCATCTTATATGTGTGTTCCTTATTCTTCTCACTATTTTACATTAATATCTTTAGCTTAAGGCCTAGTATATCCCGTAAAATTTATGTCATCTTACTTCTTCAATGTCCTTATATATGAACCCATCTTGGATTCTATGTACTTTAGTTTAAGAATGAGTGCAAGTACTTACTCTCACTAAATTATGGGGCTAGATGTAATTTCATAATTTTTTGACCTTGACAATATGATTGTATGTTTGGCCCCTCTTTTAATGATCGAGCCTAATTATGTTAATTATTTGCTCACTTTAATTTTCTATTTGGAAAATAAATTTAAATTTCAAATTAATTTAAAATTGTAGACATGCAAAATTGTCCATGTCATAACATTACCTAGTCAATACATGACCTTGCAAAACATCTTGTAATATTTTAGCCTAGGTCATAACATTATCCCACTTATCCCATTTATTCCACTAAATCACCTTCCCAATTAATTAAATAAATCTCATTTATTTAATTAATTCCCTCTTCACATGTCTCAAAATAATTCAAATCAAATATTTGAATTAATCCATCACTTATTGTCACATTGCAACATGTGTCACATGACTACAAATCTTCACATGCATAAATAATTTAAATAATTTTATTATTTAAATTATGAGAATCCCACTCACATCCTATTTTTACCCCCATTCATTGTGCATCATAGGAATCTTTTCTCTCCAAATAAATAAAATAATCTCACTTATTTCCTCACATCTTAATTTTAGCCTCATGTCATAACCCACTTAATGTGCATCATAGACACTAAAATAAACTTTTAATCCTATCCATACATATCACAAATTTGACTTTTAATCTTGACCATCGAATCAAATCAGCCTTCTCCTATAAATCAAGCCTTTCACAGGACATTAGGGGAATCTTCTTCTAGCATCATTACTCTACCAAAATTTCTTCTTATTTATCTATTTTCTTTTATTATCTTTCATCTTATCGTTATGGTTCGAAAATGAGAAATCAACATATCAACAATCAAACCTTCAAAATCTTGCATTCTCATGCAGGTGGAGAAGAGCAATGAAGATAAATCAAATCTAGCTTGGAGATCGGTTTCATTAACTTTTTATTGCAGATCTATCAGTTTTTGAATGAAACCCCAGATTTTACAAATTTCATCATATCTTCCAAACGCATACACATTTCTCTAGAATATTTTCACTAAAGCTTAAACATCATCTCAAGGGACTACAATAAAAATATTGAGCATTTATCACCATTTTTGTAGGAGTTATTGTGATTTTATGTTTTTCCATAAAATTTCCTTTTTGGACGCAAATCGGTGAATTTTTCAGAAATGTTTACATTTCTTGAAATCTCTTGCAATTTTAATAGGGGTGATCATAAGGAGCTTTAGTAGCAACAATATCAGTCATACACATCAAATTGGAGAGCAAAAACTTTCGGGTACACTCATTCTATTATCTTTATCTCTCATTTAATCAATCAATCTTGTTTGTAAAACACTTGAATTTGGGGTTTTAAAATGAACATCTTGTTTGCAATCACACTTTAAAATTGGGCTTAAAAAGAACCATTGTCTTCCATCACACATTTTGACTTTGGGTTAAAAATAAAAAAGTGTTTGAATTGTTTTACACACATTTCAATTTTCTAAAGGGAAATTAACAATTGCGAGCGTGAATCAAGTGTGTGTGTGATAAAAAACACTTCACTTGGTTCACTTTTTTCATACCCTTCATAGAAGGCCTGCTAGGGGATTTCATCACCCCTAGGGACGACCTCAATCAAAGTGTGAATTGAAAGACACGCTTCTTTGAAAGTTAAAATCGTGTCACTCTTGGCTAAGCCCCAAAGAACTTTATACCTTTGGGAAGTGAAGGTGAATGGTGGGTTACCCCATTCTCTCGGTTGTGTGGAAATATTTTTCTTTCAAATTATCCCTATTCAATCTTGTGCATCCTAGCTTAAGATCTAATTGGCCATACCCACTTGACTAGTTCTAGGACTTGTTGATGTGTCTTCTTCAATTGAGAACTTAATCATCATATTCATAATTTCAAATTCAAACTTGCTTATGTGTCTTCCGTGTGTGATTCATGTGTGTACATGTGTAATCATTTATTTGCAATTTGTCATATCAAGCTATAAACACCAACACATAAACATATCATTCTAATCATCCTAATCATCATTTTTCTAATCACATTCCAATCAATTTCATCCTAATAAATCTAGGTCATCCAATATAATCATTCCATATAATCATCATTGCCTTAATCCTAAGGAAGCACTTGCTAAAATGGTCCTAATCCTTAACAATTCTAGTCACAAGCCCAAGGTCATACTTCGAGGATCCCCTTTGCCTAATCATGAAGATAATACAAAACCATATATCCTCTAAGGTGGGTCAAAATTTTCTCCTAGTGATGATGAGAACTTTGTAGATCTTAGTGATGATGAAAAATTTGTAGAAATCTTAGATCACCTTAATGATACTATTGACAAGGAAAATACCACCCTAAGTTTGGAATCATATACCATTCCATTTACTAGTCCTCCATCCCCATCTAATAAAATACCTATCTCAAAGCACACTAGTCCTACACCAACACCACCATCCAACTTCTCAAGCTCTAATCCATCAACCAAAGAATCCTTTAACGGTTTTCTCCAAAGACTACTAGCATGAAATAGAGGATCCCCATGTCAAGCACCCATTAATGAGCTTACCAATGAACCTTTGAATGTCATGTCTATTCTTCCAACTCCATCATGTGGTCCACAAACTATTGATCTTATATGTTTAAGTAAAATACCATCATGCCCTCAATTTTTTGATCATAAAGAGCACTCCAAGCCTCTTTTAGAGCCTTCCACTTCCATTTCCACTCAAATCCAAGAGCTATGTCAAAAGCATTGTCCTAAGCATGAGGAAACATTAACCTCTCATTATAATTAAGATATAGGCCCTTCTAATGATCCCACTCATAATATACTTTGTCTTATTCATGATGAAGCTTCCCCCTATGATCTAGATCCTACCTATGATCAAGAAGACTATGATGATCCCCTTAGCCAACTCTATGCATTCCATGGTCAAGAGCCTATCACTTCACCTATCCATGAGAAAGAAACCTCCATTTCTCCTATAGACCCCCTACCTAGTCCAATCCATGATCCCACATTATCCACTTGTCATGATGAGACACATACCTCCCAATTAAATGTAGAATATCAAACCCATAGTGTGGATCTAAATGAAAATAATCAAGATCCTAATGATCCTTCCACATCCACTATGAACCCCATTTCAAATCCACCAACATGTCCTATTGGTCTATCCATCATTATTCATGAATGTTCCTCCTTAGAACAAAAAAAAACTTTATCCAATTCACCTTCTTCATCTAATAATGAACTCAAGTCTACTATCCAAAACACACCTAGTCCCATTGTCCATCGCATGCTTCAAAACATGAACTACCAAGGTAAAGGTTTAGGCCTTCATGAACAAGGTATTTTGGAGCCAATCCATGTCAAGGTCCCTCCACACTCTTATGGACTTGGTTATACACCCCAAGGACACCAATCTAAAGATCTTGGTACTTCCTCCATCCATCATAAGTCCTCTTTCCACCATAAATTCTATCATATGCGTAAAAAATATGTTGCCATCCCTCATCCTACAAATGTCAAAAGAATGTGACCGTAAACCTTCCACCATAAACTTTGCCACCATTTCTTCCAACTCCTAATATCCATCCATATAATCTACCTCCACTACTCCCAACACCTAATATCCCCATTATCTAATCCCCTTATCCACCTATCCATAAATCCTCTCAAAATCCTAATCATCACCAATCAATGCACACATTGTCTAAACATGAAGCTTCCACTCATTCCACCATACCCATGGGATTCAAAAGAATTTTTTTTGATGCCACTATCTATAAATCAAAAAATATGAAGGGTCCCCATGCCCTAGAACTTAAAAGCAAAGAACCAAAGAAAAATCCATCCAAAAAGCAATATAAGCTCATACCTCCAAATGAAAAGACCAAAAATAAAATGGTCTGGGTCCCCAAGAAAAAGGAAAACAAGTCAAATGAGGCATCTACATCTCAAAAATCCCAACCATCCACTTCCACCTCACATTCCTAGTCTATTCAAGAATCTCATATTCCATCCCACAAGAAAAATAAAAGTCATAAAAATACTAAATCTATGTGGGTACCTAAAGCACTTCATCACCCATCTCCTAAGAAACCATCTCCATTGCTTCCTACACCCCCTCCACATCAAAAGCTTCAACATTTATCACAATGTGTGCAACCATTGGTCATGGTTCCCTTCCATTTCACAATGATTCGACATACCTCCATCTCCTCACCCTTCACTCATTATCCTACATATCTCCCCCATCACATTCCTATGGTCCATGCTTTTGGCTAAGCTTCCCATCCCTCTTCCCTAGATAATCCACATCATAATCCACCAATCCCTCCATAATCCACATCATAATCCATCATCTACCCACTCCATCTCCCTTTCATGTCATCCCTCACAACCATCTATGAGCATAATGATATTTGACATGGTCCATGTGATGACATCCATCTCTAGTGGGACTATCATCTTTCATGGAACTAGAAACTTGATTACCTCCTATCCATATTCCCCTTCTTTTATCCAAAAATAAAAAAAGTAAAAAAAAAAGAGTAAAGAGAATTCCCTTCATCCAACGGTGAAAACCTAGAAAATAGGCGCCCTGGATAAGTACTATGATGAAAACCTAGCAAACAGGCATCATGTGTAGGTTGATCTTCTATGTCACTTACACTTGCGGGCACTTTGTCTCATCTGCACTATCTATCCTATCATGTCATTTCTTATCATATCATTTCCATCCTACCTACCATCTTTATCCATCATACCCATATACTTGTCATATTGAGTCCATTCATCCTCTCTTCCTCTTTTTGATCTTGATAAGAATATGGGGAAAAATGTTGAAACATGCTTTGGATATCTTTCGATATACCTCATCCTTCCAAACAAGCCTATCATTATCCTAGTGTCATAAGCTTTGTCATGAAGAATCCTAAGTATTGTACCTAGAATAGGGCATGTTATTCCTATGTGACATAGTCTTTGGAGATTACATCCCTTCCCTCCTATTATGCATACATCCATTTAGTCCACTATGACCTATTCGTTTTATTGATCCATCTATCACGAGTCTTCTATCCCTTATCCTATCACCCACCCTTTCATCCATCAATCCCATCTATTTCCTTACACCTAGAGTTGGTTTTCCCTTGTCATTGGTATCTAGCACAAAGGCTACCCAAATTTTCATCCATTGACATCTCAAAACATTTCAAAAATCCAAAAAAATCAAATATTCTAAAAATCCAAAAAAATTAAAACATTTCGAAAATCCAAAAAAATCAAAAAATAAAAATAAATCCCAAAATATTAAAACATTTCAAAATCCAAAATCAAAACATTTAAAAATCCAAAATATCAAAACATTTTAAAAATAAAATAAAAAATAAAATATCCCCAAAAATACAAAAAAAAATAGAAAAAGGGTCCTAGAAAAGGACAGAAAAAATCAAATACCCAACAAAAATCCAAGCAATAAAATCAAACCAAATCACATCTTCCAATCAATCCAACTTCTTCAATTCAATTTCTTCATCAAATTATCTAATCACAACACTTCTTCTAATCAAATCTATTCTTCTATTCAATCACATCACTTCTTCTAATCAAACCAGTTCTTCTAATCAATCCAATCATTATCATCAAATTAAATCATTTCTTCATCAATCTAATCAATCAAAATCATTCCAAGTAAATCAATCCTCAATTTAATTCATCAATCAGCATCCAAATCTTGAAATCTAGCGTCTTCAATCCTTCCAAGTAATAATACAAATGCAATTCAATCCTTAATCCATACCAACCAAGCTAATCAATCAAGTCAAATTATTCAATCACATCCTTTCGTCTTGATCCTAATCTTGTTGAAAACCCAATCAACCAGTCAATCATCCTTGTGTTGATCTAGGGATATATCATTCCCCACAATGACAACACTATCGTCATAATCAATCAATCATCCTTGTGTTGATCTAGGGATATATCATTCCCCACAATGACAATGCCATCATCATCATAAATCAATCAATCAATCATCCTTGTGTTGATCTAGGGATATATCATTCCCCACAATGGCAACACTATCATCATCATCAATCAATCAATCAATCATCGGTTTATAGCTTGACAAGGGCAATACCTTATTTTTTTTTGTATCATTTGTACATGCTTGCTTGCTTGTGTGTCTTATCATTTTTATCTTGCATTTGCATCAAATCCGAATCACTCCCAGTTAATATTCTTATCTTGTATCTAGACAAGGTTGTATTATGCTGGGGCATGAGACACATCATCACCTTGGTCCTTATACCTTGGTGCATAACGTCTAGTGCTATATCAAACATAGGATTGCTCACTTTATTGCAGCATAGTGTCTCATTTTTTTTCATCTACTTCTTATCTTGTATCATTCATCTTATCCCTCCTTTTTCATTTCATTCTTTTCAAGAGAATATCTGTGTTTATGCAACCCGCCTATCCTCTCGAGGGGGCATCATCATCATATTCTTCTATCATCCCTTTCCTTCATTCATCATACTCCTCACTTCTTCAAGTGGTTGGGGCATCATATTTTTTCATCTATCCATACCTTAGCTTCTTTGAAATGATGTTACTCAACATAAATTTCACCATCTCGAACATCATCTCAAAGAGGGGCAAAATGTAGACACCCAAAATTGTCCATGTCATAACATTACCCAGTTGATACATGACCTTGTAAAACATCTTGTAATATTTTGCCCTAGGTCATTACATTATCCCACTTATCCCATTTATTCCACTAAATCACCTTCCAAATTAATTAAATATATCTCATTTATTTAATTAATTCCCCCTTCACATGTCTCAAAATAATTCAAATTAAATATTTGAATTAATCCATCACTTATTGTCACATTGCAACATGTGTCACATGACTACAAATCTTCACATGCATAAATAATTTAAATAATTTTATTATTTAAATTATGAGATTCCCACTCACGTCCTATTTTTACCCCCATTCATTGTGTGTCATAGGAATCTTTTCTCTCCAAACAAATAAAAGAATCTCACTTATTTCCTCACATCTTAATTTTAGCCTTATGTCATAACCCATTTAATGTGCGTCATAGACACTAAAATAAACTTTTAATCCTATCCATACATATCACAAATTTGACTTTTAATCTTGACCATCGAATCAAATCAGCCTTCTCCTATAAATCAAGCCTTTCACAGGACATTTGGGGAATCTTCTTCTAGCATCATTACTCTGCCAAAATTTCTTCTTATTTATCTATTTTCTTCTATTATCTTTCATCTTATCATTATGTTGCAAAAATGAGCAATCAACATATCAACAATCAAACCTTCAAAATCTTGCATTCTCATGCAGGTGGAGAAGAGAAATAGAGATAAATCAAATCTAGTTTGAAGATTGGTTTGCTTTGTTTTCTTGTTTTCATTTCATGCTAGTTTGCGCTCTATTGTTCTTGTTAGGGTTTTTCATTATAATTTGTTTATATATTTTTCTCTAATATTTTTACCCTAACTACAAAAATATTCATTGAATTTCATCAAAAGCCCCAAAAATATTTTGTAAACGATGGTCATGCCCCTTACATACTTATTTTGCATAAAATTTAAATATTTTATTGTCTCCATTTTTGCATTTATAAAGTTAAATTAATTTGTCAACTCAGGATAACTAATTTTATGAGATTGAATAAATTCATATAGATATAAGTGGCCTTTTTTATTGTCAATGAAAGAAAAAGGATGGAGAAATATTAAGCTAAATGGAGCATCCTAAAATAAATCAAGGAAATAATTAGTAGAATTATTGTAGGATTATATTTCAGTCAAGAATCCTTTTTAGAAATTATTCATCAACTTTTCAAGAAAGATCATTTATTTTTATGTTCATGTGTTTTGTGAGTACTAACACTTGTAATACCGTCAATCAATCTAATTATACTTGCATCAAATGTGTATCATGACTTTAATTCATCAAGAAACTTAGATCTTAAGTGGTGAGTTTTAAAACATGTGAATTTACAACTTTTTTTTAATCTATTTTTGCCTCTTCCCAACCTAGGGTAAGTAGTCTTTACATCCTCATATCCATTGTTGAAGTGGAAACACCAAAATATAGTTTGACTTAGGAATTCCCCTTTATGGAACCCTTTTCCCTCATTTCTTGTGTGCAAGTGGTATATTTGAAGAAATGTTTGAAGGAAATTCAAGACTCAATTGCATATTCAACATTTAAGCATCTTCCTTCAAAAAATTAGGGCAAGTGGAATTATTTATTGACACATGAAGTTTCAAAGTTGATTCCAGGGGCCCAAATCCCATAGATTGTAACCTACTAAGACTTGTTCAAAATTTCTAAAAAGGGGGATTTTTGGTATAAGGCATCCACTCCTCTTTCTAAGAGATTTTAGCCTAAATTTTAATGCCATGTTTCTCTATCTCGACACTTTGCTTGTCTATAATATATTTATGGGTATTATTATTATTATATTTTTCTATAATCTCATTAGTTTTTTATAGGTGATCCATTAGCCTAACTCTCTTTCATTTCACACAAATCATTACTAAATCAAATCCAACCAAACTACCACAAAAGAAATGGACCAAAAGCCTTACCAACCACTATAGTTCTTCCATTCAAGATACTATCCAAGTGGGCTTTATCATTTTTTTCTGCCCCTTAATGTGTAAATAGGTTAAACTTGTGATTAATTCAATGTACTTATGCCCTTCATTTATAGAATATAAAAAATCATATCAAATATAAAATTAAGAGATATTAGTACCTTTTGTACAATCATGAATTCCATAATTTTTTCACCCATTCCTCAGTTGGTATTCACAATTTCTTCAACATGGAGTAGATAAGAGGCTACTTTTTCTTAAGACATCATCTTAAGACTTTCAAATTCTCTTAAGTGGGTTTGCAGCTTGGCCTTATTAAAATTTTGATCACCTTTTATAATTATTTTGAATTTTTCCCAAATTTATTTTGATGACCTATTGCAAAACCTTGTCAAATTTAGATTTTTTATATTATTTTTACTAACCCTCTCTTCAACTTGACCTATCGGTGGAGGGGATAGTGCAACATAATCAACCATTACTTATTGGTAAAAATGAAATCTAAGCGCCATATGGAAGGTATGCATCCTTACTCTCCAAAATCAATAGTTTGCTTCATTGAATAGTGGGGACATATTTGAAGAGAAACCTTCTTGGCATGCCATGTGTGCTTTCGAGATATACCTTCTAATGTTTATGCTATTATTAAAGGAAACAAATTTAATACTAACTGGTGAGCACACAAGTATACAGATTGGGAGGTGAATTAGTATAATAACATATTTTACTTTTTTAAAACTTAGAAATTATGGAACACAAAAAGAATATATTGTTTATGGTGAAACCCTTGTAAGAGAAAACAAAAAAAAAAATTTCTTATCTAAAAATTCTCTTACAATGTTTTTAGGCATCAACTCATCGGAGACACCAATCCACACTTATAAGACTTGTATGTAACCCTTTTTAACCCCTTCATACACCTATTCACTTAAGAGATGTGACTCCCAAGAGTTTCTACCAAAATGTTAATATTTTATTTTAAATATTAAATCCTTAAAGTGGGCTGCCTCTATAAGAGGGTTTAACCTCATTCAAAAAATAAATTAATTACAATTTTTATGACACTAAATGGGGGTGTTGGAATCCAAAGGTCAGCCAACATCATGAACCATGTTTTGGCTCTAATTTAATTTATTTATTTAGATGGAAACTAAAATTTAATTTACTTTAGTGGATAACCTTCAATATTCCTTGATTTTTTTCATAAAATTTCCTTTGATATATCCTTTGACATCAAAGATAACATGACATAAATGATAAGAGTATATTGACATAACATGACATTAATGATAATCTATTTTGTCATTACATTAAATTAATGGCAATCTATCTTGTTCGTGCCCTTTTGACATTAATTACAATACTTGCCATGTGAAAAATGTCGCCTAACCTTGATCGAAAAGTAGATTCATTGCACAAACAAGACATATGACTGCTTCCAACAACACCACATGCTCACAGGTATGCCACAAAGAAGACACATCCATAGAAGAAAAACTTTACAAACTGATGCAAATTTCTCCCTCCCTTCGTTTCTTATTCCCTAGGCCCACAATTTCAAAATGCAAAATAAAAAAATCTCAAGCCAATCAGAAATTCGCAAAAAACAGCCAGAAATTCCGCCTGCAGAAAGAAAATACAACAGACCATACATTAAGCGATCACATCATCGCCTGGCAGGAGCTCTGAAATGGCTTAATGCTCATTAATTTCCACCTAAAAGACAGGGACTAATAAAAAAGATATAAAGATAAAAAAGAAAAGCATATTAAATATTTATCCGTCTACCTAAAGTCTATAATTCTCTTTGTAATTACTATAAAGATCTCTATAAATAGAGATATATATAATCTGTTTTGCAAGAAAAAAAATACAATCACATTCGTATTTCTCATCTCTGTCCACCTAAATTAATAGGTATGCCGCGAGAAAAGTTCTTAAAAGTTAATATAAAGACATGAACAAATACGGACGGATTGCCATGACATTAAAGTTTGCACAAAATTGAATATGGCGAATGAAACTGAGACAACATTGTCTCTATTTTCGGCAGTAGGTGAAGTTGATTTTATAGGAGGAGATGATATTCATATATGGATTGATGCAATAAGGTAATGATATGTCATACTTATATCCTAAAAACATAGTATCATATTGATTTATATTATTTCCATCGTGCGAGCACATAACCTAGTAAAAGAAAGCGCTAAATACAAAGAGAGCATTGCCATTTTGGCGTTTCAAAGTTCAGAATCTTATATGAACTTTTGTTTCTTTACATATTTCTCTCTCAAATATTAGTTTCCTTATACTTTAATCCTAGGAATTAACAATGGAATGCTAGCGAAGAAAGACGAATGCATAGGTTTTCAAGATAAAATAACATTTTTTATAATCAAGGTTACTCTAAAATCCAGTAAATGCCCTTCTACCCTTTTGCTTAATGAAGCTCATTTTGAAGAACCAGCAAATAAGTTTAGCACAATTAAACTCATTCTGAAGAATCATCAAAGTAAAAGAGAAATAGCCTTAGAACAAAAGTTCACAACATAAACACCATATAAATGAAGGGAGGAGATTTTTAATTTAAGATTAAAATGAAATCCATAGCGCATTACATTCCATCGGATAATTGATCCAGAAACACCAATATAAATATCAGGAATTGCTTCTATTATAAATGTGTTCAATGTCCAATTCCTGGACTATGGCCAACTGGATGGTTCATGATGGGTGGTCCTCCACTGGCATCATCTTCATTTTCTTTATAACCAGCATATTTTCCTTCATTAGATGTTACAGCCTCGAAGATTTCATCTGTTGCCAAATTTGTATAGCTAGCCCTCTCTTTCTGATGAACAGCTGAGGCTGCCCTCAAGCTGGGGGCAGGAGCAACTGCAAAGGATATAACTGCATTACTAACTACGTTCATTGGGCGAGCTTCACAAAGCAGAATAGCACAAGCAAACCAAGACAAAGAAAGAAAAAAAGGAGCAGTTTTCATTTGTGCGTTAAACAGAAGCTACTCAGACTGGGTATATTAGGCACAGTAACACGGCAGCACTTGAAGACACTAAAAGCTTAAGGATGTCACAGACTAGTGGTTGTTGCATTTGTTTATGCCCAAAGACGGTATATATAGACAGACTTGGCTTGAGATTCTTAATCTATGGGAGGTCTCTGACTCGTCTCCCTACGAATGGGAACTCGGTCCTTTACTGCATTTGATATTTTTTAAATATAATATTGTTAATATTTTCTTTGACAGTTTACAGATAGATATTAAAAAGCCTCAAATTCCAAGGAGGGAATCATCATATACCTACAACTTGTCCAATATAATTTATAAGACTTGAGAGCTGTGAATTCAATAGAGGCCGCGCAATGGACCAGTAGCTGTACAGTGCTTTTTTCAGTTTGTGTTTCGGTAACATGCACGCCACACACCTCTGAGAATTCATATGTACTTCCTTTCAAAAGAATGTATATAAAATTAGAATACTGATAACGGTATATACTTTCCCAACTATTTGCTGTAATTTATTTCCTTCCTAATTTCGAACAACCTCTGTTATTACTGTAGACCGTGGGAAAGGACAAATGTTTCTGCGCAGGCTCTATATCATTAATATGATGTTACATTTTCTAATTCATCTTGTCAATTTCCATTCTTAATATTTTTATGCGAGTTCCAAAGAAGTGCTCTGTATTTCGCATACTTCAAAAGAAAGTTCAAAAAAAAAATACACACAAAAATAAAAAATCTGTAACAAGCAACTGGGTACTTTTTGTTGGACGAACTTCTAACCCAGTCTTTTATATAAGAGTATTCAAGTACGTTTGGAGTCTGTCTTTAAAGGAATTTCACATTTAGAAGGACGAACTTTTTCTTTGTTTGAATTTAATTTTTACAAGGTATTATCAACCGGAAATAAATATAATCGACACCTTACCAGTGAAGCTGCAGTTCCTATTAAAAGCTGTAAGAATAGTTTTCAGTGGCAGGATATTAAATACTGACAGTGATAGTAATAACATTGTCTTGGTTTTTCTCCAATATTTAAAATACAAAAACAATACAAAAAGATTAGCTAAGTTTCAACATATATGCTCTGCAGGCCAGAGCTCTAAAACAAAGGAATGAAAGAATCAATTGACATACAATCACAGCTAGGCAGTATCAGGAGTCTCTAAATATTCTATGAATATATAGCTGAACACAGATTCATCAAGGAAGATCTAGCTATTGACATTCCTTAGAGGAAAACCACATTGAAAGATGTAATTTGGCAAATCCAATTAATCAATGATCATAACATTGTCTTCTTTTGAATTTTCATCTACATGCCGTGATCGAACGCCTCTCCCGGCCTTCTGGAATTTTGAATGTCGGGTTCAAACGGCTATCATTCTTCCCTACCTATTTCATAATGTGCCATGATAGATTAGCTAGAATGGTCTACATGTAATGCAAAATCATCTAAGGTGTTCTTCCATGGTCGAATCATTGTAGATCCCTTATTTGTTTTGAAAGGGATCATGTTTAGAGTTTGTTTTGAGCTCTTAGTTCTTTATGACTTATTAGTGTTAACAGGGGTAATGCTTAGAGATAAATTTAGATAAATTTATTTTGAAGATCTAGTTAAATTTTTGTCCCAAGAATGTGGATTTTCATAATTTCAATGGTAAATTCTCATGTCTCAAGCTAAAAAGAAATATCTAATGTGAATCTATTAGTTTTTATCAAATTAAATAAGAGATATTTAAAAAATCGAATTAATATATTACATTTATAAATAAATTATATAGGGAGATTCCTAGAATTATTTAAAGGTGGTGGAGAATTCAACTATCATTTTATTTTTTGGAAAATGGTGAATTAAAAGGAGAGTGTTGTGATCCATCTAGTGATTTAATAACTCAGGGAAGAGCATGAGAATAAATAATTTCCAACAAAAAGTTTTAGTTGTGGTTACACTCATGTGAAAGTGTTTATTTTAATTGTAACTAAGAGGTAAGGAAAATTTAAAAGGTGCATGATAATGGTAGTAAAAAATAATATGATGTAATTTTCGTTGTTGAACATATATATTAAATATATTTGTCTATCACAAGATTTTATTTATTTGGGTTAATATTTTTCAAGGATGTATAGAAAAATAATGTTAGATGGAATCAAATAAAAAATACATTCTTATTAATTTTTCTAAAGTAATAAAATGTGTAAAGATATAATCAACTCCAAGGTTGTCGGTTAGATGATAACACAACTTGTTAAGATTCTTTATAGACTTTCAAATTTTGGTATCTTATAGGGATATTTTTTGATAGGTTACCAAGGATAGATTGGTTTCGTGAAAGTTTGTATTTACACAATAAAATCTAAGGATGTCAATATCAAACTCATAAAGAATACAAGAAAATAATGTTGATAAAATAAACTTTCAATTGTTAGGGAATTTGCAAGATTTAATATCTATAAGATTAATAAAGAAAAAAGAAAAAAAATCATTAAGAAGACCAATACACAATTAATTGAATAGTGGTATATAATATTAAATATGATAGGCGAGATCTCTAGTAATGTGTAAACCAACAACCTATTTGACCAAGTCATCAATTTTGATGCCAAGTGTTGATTGAACATTGTGGTGAGATGGAAAGTCTTCCAATATAAAAATAGGTGACACATGAGGTTTATCAAATAACTTGGTAACCTCTAGAAGTATTAAAGGTTGCACATTCAGTTAGAAAATATGTTGTTTAACCTCATTAACCTAAGTAAACTTAAAGATAGTGAATAGATAAATTTTTCACTCTGATACCACAAGTTAAGTGATAGTTGGATAGATCAGAAAAGTGTAAATAGACAGAAATGGGTTTCAAATATGAGACAATGTTAGTGTAGACACAAAATTATCATTAATGATATTGCACACATGAATTTGATTACTAAAATTGTAACTCTTATCACCTAGAATTACACCCTAGCTAGGTTGCAGAACTTAGCATTCTCGAGGAACATGGTAACTTTTCTAGGTTGTGGGTCACCTGTAATGGAAAAGAACCTCCGGAGAAGGCCATATTCCTTTGGTACTCACCTATAGCTACTGATTTCTTAAGAAAAGGGTAAGAAAAAGTACTTGAAATGAAAATTTACTCTATGGGTGATTCACCTAAATTATCTCAAGCACAATATTGCTTTTTTTACACACAAGAGTGATAAAAAATTAATAAAAATCTTACACAACTTAAAAATTCATATCTTATTGCATCAATGCTTCATAAATAGGCTAAAAATTGCAAGGAAAAAATTCAGAAGGAAGTAGAATAATAGTCTTCACAACTTAGACTCTACCCCAAGCTAGCTTAAAACAAGTTATAACCTACAATAGTTCATATAAAGTACATAAAGGAAAAGAAAAAAAGGAAAAAATAAAAAGGAAAAAATAAAAGGGAAAAATAGCTTCACCATAAGATTTCATCAACTATTTCAAAAGTTTTCACAATAATACAACAAATGAGAGGGTAAAAATATTATCTTATTAATCAAGAAGGTGCTTCAACTTCTATACATGCTTGTCAATGAGCCAGAAAACATAGTCTCTTTTCTGCAAAGGACTCCAAAAGTCACTAAATAGAAAAGTACCAAGTAAGAACTAACTCTAAAGTGGGTTAAAAAAGCAATATATCCATCCACTCAAAGTAGCTCCAAGAAATAAGTATTTTTTTACCTCCTTGAGCTGGGTGCAACGAAAAGCCCACAAGTCTAGCCCCTAGATCTCATCCAAAAGAGCTCCAAATGTGTGGAAAAATTCAAAATTGACTTGGTTCAACATGATAGACACTGCAAAAAAGGCTCCAAGATGCTCTCTAATGCCATAAAAGACCAAAATAGTTCCTATATATTCTCCTTATGTTTGCAAACTATCTTTAACTCCCCAAAATTCAAGAAAGAGCTTTAAGGCTTCTTTACAACTCCGTTTTGACTGTTTTATAAGCATGAATTTATCATTTGCATTTAAAAGAGAAATTTAAATTAAGTGCTTTATAATAACAACACTTTTTAGATGGTGAAAATATGCAAATGGTTAGAAAACCTTCAACACACACACCCATCTTAGTATGGTTAGCATTCTAAATAAAACAGATTATCAACATCTCCATAGAATACTCCAACATGCTTGATAAGTGGCATAGCAAACTAATCTAGTTGAAAGCAAGAAAACATGTTAGATACCTATTCTATGATGGATTGGTGCTCTATGAATATGTGTAAGAGCCCTTTCCCAATCCTTGGTGAAACAAATAAAATGATAGACAATGAGATGCTCTTGAGCTCAAGTTGCCTCTAGTGGAGATGCCTTCAAAATGTAGATTGTAGATGATCAAAATGAGAGAAAATACATTGAACTAATAGGAGAAGTTGAGGGAGGAGAAGCCAAGATTAGGCAATGTGGGACTAAATCCCATCCAATAGGAGAGAGCCACTTGTCATCGTAGGATTGGCCTATGCTTGTGCAAGTTTTGGCCAATGTGCCCATTCAAATTTGAAAATGGCAATAAATGAGTATGGTTGAGGGTTTTTGGGGGGAATTGTGTTTGTCCAAAAATGTCAAACATGAGAGTTAATGAGGAATATGCCCTTGTGAGGGAAAATAGGTTTTTTAATAAATCAATTTAAATAATTTATTGTGCAAGTGGATGAATCTAAAGGATTCATGTAATTAGGATTAAAATAATCATGATTTGATTAATCTAATAGGAGTTTAGGTGATATGACATTTGATTTCAATTTTTTTATTTATTTTAAATCAAATGAGAGGAAATGCATATGAGTGATTTAATTAGATATATGTGATTTAATTAAATCAAGAACTATAGGAGATTAATTAATTAATTAGATTTAATTAATTAAAGAGGGAAGAATGATTAAATGTGATGTTTAATTAAAAATGTTAATTTCGTATGTCTACATTTTGCCTCTCTTTGAGGCAATGTACTTGTTGCATTGGTTCAAACAATGGTGCCACTGATATCGAAATTAAAAAATTCCATTTTTTTCAAATGTCCCAGAAGTACATTAGTACATTGCCCCCTCGAGAGATCGAGTAAAAAGATTGAGGTGGATCTCATGATAAAGAGGTTCAAAATGGATGTATGGATGGTTAGACTATATGATCTATATGATAATGATGATGCAAATGAGATGTTTGGAAGATGCTTAGAATAAAAAATTATATTATCCTAAACAACTTAAATGATTATGAAAATGAGATGTGAGGTGGATGATGTTGTGCTATGATGACATAAAATGATTATGAAAGGTGTAAGATGGACGTAGGATGGATGCATTGTTAGCATGAAAGAGGATAGAACAATGAGAGGGATCATCAACCCTTAAATTTAAGAAGATGAAGAAGTCCAAGAAGTCCCCTGGTCATCAAGACATTATTAGATATGATGATGAATGATGACGATGTATTTCTTATCCAAGGATGGGAAAAGAGCATACCTTTCTTTATGTTTGATAACACATGTAGGTGTGATGCATCAAGGTATCAAGAACCAAGATGGTGTGGTGCCTAGTGTGATGGAATTTGACTCGTCAAACAGATAGGAGTACTCTTGTTCACACTTGAAAAACATAACCTTATTCAGAATGCAGTTTAGATATTCCAGACATCTCAGGCCAAGACATAAAAAGGCAAGCCTTCTTATGTGGTCAACAAGATACCTAAAACATCCTTCCTACAAACAAAAAAAAGTATTCATGACGAAGTTATTTTACAAGAATATCCAACAAGCATAGCAGATAAAAATATAATGATCATTGCCCCATTCCTTTCACTCTAAACCTAATTTGTTTACGCATCATGGAGAGGTGCTTGGAATGAGTACAAAATAAGATAAGTCAAAAATACCAAATAAAGTAAACAAACAAGGTAATGTTCTTCGTACCGCTAGCCAAGGATAAACTACTATGGGGTACCTGATGCTTATGTCCATCGTAGGAATGCTTCATCCTAGGACATGTTGTGATTAGGATTTTGATGAGATTGATTGGGTGATAAGCTATTGATACTCCGAGTTGACCAACTTGCTTGCTCATTGACTTAGGCTTAAGACTCTAACGATTAGGTGTTCACTTTGGAACCTGCTAGACTTTCTTCTGACTGACTTACCAAAGGATGAAAGTGATGATTGATTTTATTATGAGTGATAAAATTCATGGGTGAAAGCGAGATGAAGTGGATGCACCATTTTGGGTTTTTTCAAATGTTTTGAGGCTCTTTTTGGAATTTTTGAGATGTTTTACAATTTTTTTTGGTATTTTCAAGATTTATGATGAACATAACTTAAAGACCTATCCTAGGGGTCTCGGGAGCTAATCCATAGATTAGCCTTGCCTATGTTATACATGCAAAGACCACGTAGTTCGACTGACGACATACTTGACACAATGAAAAGATAGATGGGTAAACGGATTGCCAATGCGAAAGACACCTAAAGGATTGACGTAAATATAGACCAGATAGGCAAACGGATTGCCAATGTGACAGACACCTAAAGGACTTCCCCTACTATCTTGGGGGATGATAAAAGATCAGCCTTGCCTACGTTCAAGCTCAGAGACAACGTAGTTTGGACAAGGTGAAATACTGACAAGACTCAATGATGAATTTTTTGAAGATTTTAGACATGTTTTTGGTTTTTTGAATGATTTGGTTGATTTTTGATTTTCGATGAATTTTTGAATGTTTTCGGTTTTTGATTTTTTTGATGTTTTTGAGTTTTTTGATGAATTTTTTGAATGTTTTTGAATTTTTGACGTTTCGAGAAGATTTCAAGAATATACACAAATTTGACCTGATGCCGATATAAGAACATGCGCCCAGTGTGGTGTTATAGACTACTTCGATAAAGGCAGGACAAACTGGCCTTAGGAATATTCCAAGTAGTACTATGGTGGAGTATGATATGGACACCAACTTAGGCTATGGTATGGATATGAACTGATGGGTGTATGGATGATTAATGAAATGTGATGGAATGGATGAGTGAGTCATGAAGATCCTAGTGGATAAAGAGTACTTTATTTATGCTTGGCACCTATTTGCCAAGTTTTCACCAAGGTACTTGTCCAAAGCGCCACCGAGGTGGTTTTCAGAAGAGGACATTTTTTTTCTTTTCTTTTTTCAATCCTTTTTTTGACTTTTTTGGAAATTTTGTATTTTTTTATTTTTTTTGTTGTCACCAAGATGCCTATTTGCCAGGTTTTCAATCATGGTAACCATTTTTTAGGACTTTTTCTGATTGTTTTTGTATTTTCTGGTTCTATACCTTGCAATTTCTTAGGCAAAATTTTTTTTGAGATGACAACTGTTCATGGGTTCCTACAGAGGCTCGCCCTCTGGTGTTGACAAATGATATGCGCTTGATTTATAGCTTGCTATGATGATGAAAGGTCCCAGCTAGTTGGGTTCAAATTTTCCTTTGCTATGCAGGTTTGGTACATTCTTTTGGTTCTATTTTAGCACAAAGTCACTGACTTGGAAGGTGCGTTGGCTGATCTTCTTGTTGTAGCTTTGTTTCAAGTGATTCTGGTAGACTTGTAAATTATTTAGGGCATCCATGCATCATTTATCTAGTAACTCCATCTCATTAGGTCTTGTAACCCTATATTCCTCATTTTTGATGAGGTTTTGCAATGATATCTTCAGTGATGAAAGCTCGATCTTAATTGGGAGTATAGTTTCTGATTCGTACACTAGGGAAAATGGGGTGGCACTTGTTGGCATGCAGATACTAGTGCGGTAGGCCCATAAGGCAGGGTTTAACTGCAGATGTCAGTCACGACTAGAGTCATTGACTGTTTACTTAAGGATCTTTAGGATAGTTTTGTTAGTAGCTTTTGCTTGGCCATTGCCTTGTGGGTAATATGGTGTGGAAATGTGGTGTTGGATTTTGAATTTTTCACACAAGTCACAGACATCCTGATTTTTGATACGTGTCCCGTTATCAGATATAATGGATTGGGGAACACTGTATTAGCGAATGAGGTAGTTCGGGATGAACTTGGATATCTCCTTTCTAGTGATGTAAGTCATGGGAATTGCTTTGACCCACTTCGTGAAATATTCGGTGGCGGTGATGACGAACTTGTGGCCGTTAGATGAGGTGGGTGAGATTTTACCTATGAGATCAAGCCCCCATTGTGAAAAGGGCCATGGTGTTACGATAGGATGCAACTCTTGAGTTGGTGCATGAATGAGGTCTCCATGCTATTGGCACTGTAGACACCTTCTGACAAAGTCATGTACCTCTCTCTCCATTGTCGCCCAGTAGTATCCAGTTCTTAACAACTTCTTAGCCAAGGTCATACCACTCGAGTGTGAACCGCACGTGCCATTGTGTACCTCACTCAAAGTAGTCAGGTCTTCCTTAGGTTTTAAGCAACGTAATAGGGTTCCATCAATGCTTCTATAGAAGAGGGTTTCTCCTAGGATAACAAATCGTAAGGACCTTTTGACAAAGGTTTGCTTGAGGTTTGGGGTAAGGTCAGCTAGGAGGACTCCTAATCTCAAATAGGTGTAGATGTCATGATACCAAAGATCAAGAAAACCAACAAGTTCGCATGCATATTCTGACTCTTGTACCTCGAATGTGGGTATGAGATGTTGCTCTACTAGGAATTCATGTTTCGAGACATTGCGAGGGATATCTAGCAAGGATCCAATCATTTGCATTGCATCAGCTTCTCTATTGTTTTCCCTCAGTATCTACTTAAAGGTGATGTCGATAAATGATTCCTTGAGTCTCTCTACCACCTTTTTGTATGGTGTAAGTTTATCATGCTTAGTTTGGTATTCACCGTTGACTTGGTTGATGATAAGTTGTGAGTCTCCGTAAACCTTTAATGCCATGATTTGCCACTGTGTTGCAATTTTGAGACCTATGGTTAAAGCCTCGTACTCTGCAATGTTGTTTGTATAGTGGAGTGCCAACTTGTAAGATCTCAGTATGTAGTCCCCCTGGGGGGTGATAAAGAATACACTGGCTCTTGATCCATTTTGTGTGTGGGAACCCTCAAAGTATAGTTTCCAATGATCAACTGCACCGATATTGAAAAGGGACTCATCTGGAAATTCTGATATGAGTGGGTTGTCTTCATATATTGGAGCCTCTACTAGCTGATCTGCAATGACTTGTCCCTTGATTGCATTTTGCTCGACATACTCAATATCATGTTTAGCTAGTATCATCACGCATTTAGCCATTCTTCCTGTAAGCATTGCTTTTTACAATAGATATTTGAGGGGGTCTATCTTGGCAATTAGCTTAATTTGATGAGCTAGCATGTAGTGTCTAAATTTATGGGCTGTAAACACCATTGCTAGGCAATATTGATGTGTAATTGAGCTCATGCACTACCATCTTTTTGCTGATATAGTAACTTGCCTGCTCGGTTCCCTTTTCATCATGTTGGGCTAAAAGGGCACAAAGGGCAACTGTTGTTGCTAAGATGTATAGAATCAATGGTTTCCCTACGATCGGTGGCATCAACATAGGTGGTGTAAGTAGATATTTGATTTTTTTGAATTCTTGTTCGCACTTGTTGTCCCACCTGAATGCTACTCCCTTGTGGAGTAGATGTGAATAGGCGATCTGTTTATCTACTAGTTGTGCTATGAATCTCCAGATGGACTGGAGTCTACCTTGTAATCCTCTAAGTTTCTTCAGTGTTCTTGGTGCTCCCATATCAAGGATTGCTTTTACCTATGTGGGATCCACTTCTATCCCTCTCATTGGAACTATGTACCCCAACTACTTTCCCTATTGTACCCCAAAGACACATTTCTTTAGGTTGAGTTTGACCTTGTATTTTTCCAGCCTATCAAAAATTGCACTTAAGGTCGCTATGTGATCCTGCCTTTTCTTTGACAGTTTTGTGAATCATGTCATGGAAGATTAGTGTCATGGCTCTCTGGTATGCAGCTCTTGCATTCTTTAGCCCAAATGGCATCACATTCCAGCTATAGGTGCCCCACGGACATATAAAGGTTGTCTTATACTTGTTTTCCTTTTCTATCATTATCTGATTGTATCCCAAGAAGCCATCCATCAGTGATAGCATCTCATGTCTGAACATCATATCCATTATCCTGTCAATGTTGGGTAGTGGAAAATCATCCTTCAGACATGCTTTGTTTAGATCTCTAAAGAACATGCAGATGCGGATGCCCCCATTCAGTTTTGAGAATGGCACAAGATTAGATACCCATTTTGGATAGTCAATTGGTCATATGAAGCCAACGTCTAAGAGTTTTTGTAATTCTATCTTAATGAGCAGAGCTATCTATGGGTGCATTTTTCTTAACTTTTGTCTGACTGGCTTCGCTTTGGGGTGAACGGGTAATTGCTGAACTACTACTTTAGGATCCAGACCTGGCATGTCAATGTAGGTATGTGCAAAGTTTTCCTCTCTTTGTCTTAAGAATGCAGCCAATAATTCTTGTTCTTCTGTCTGAAGTGTTTGAGCATAGAATGTGATTTGTGGTTCTGTCTCTATTCCCAAGTTGACAAGATTACACTAGTCTACTAGGACCACTGATTTCTCCTGATGTAGAGCAGTAGGGGGGAGATTGAATCCTTCATCCTCCGGCACCTCAAAGAGGTTTTAACCATTGGACGTGTCCTTTATTTTTACTATTTTGTGGTTAGAGAGTGCCACAGTGTGGTTTTCACTCAATAACTTTGAGCTTATTCTTGATATTTTTCTTTTGCGACTGAAGGACTCAATCATCTCCCCATAATATGCTTGGGTGTCCAATGTGATTTCAAAACCCACCTTGTGATCCCCACATGGAACTGTATCCCTTAGTCCCATGAATTCTAAGAGAGCCTCATCATTTTTGAATGAGTCTAGAATTGGTGGTCCACATTGGTCGTGATCAATGAGTTGAGGGTATGCTAAGGTGATTTGGTGGGTTTTTTGGCTTGAATTAGTGGGTGAGACACTAATCATAAGTAAGGCATAATCCTCAAAAAGCATGGGAAGGTCTGCTATGGTGTCATCATCATCACTACTGGTGGAAACATCAGTGACATCAAAGGTGAAATTATCCAGTGGGATACCTAGGTAGATGGGTGGTCTAAGGGTAGTTGCCGACACTTGAGGGGAGGACTTGACTACCCTAATGGGATTACCTTTGCCATGTATGGTTATACTCGGAGCATTACATCCAAGGCCAAGGTTTCATATTCTTCTTTCTATAATGATGGGCTCCAGTCATCCATCACTGTTCCTTCCAAGGCTTTCATTCCTGTTATAGCCCATACCAAACATCATTTGCAATCCTCTGTTAGTTTCATCCATGGGTAGGGTGGGAGTGGGCCTTTCATCTTGGTATAATTTTTTTGAGATGTCTCCCTCATTCACATCTTCTCGACTAAGATCCCCCCAACGACGAAATCGATAAGGGTTTGCCCTAATAGTGTAGACAGGTGTTTCAACTGGTTGAGGTTGTCCATGTGACCTAGGAGATTGTGGTAACTCTCCTACTAAAAATGCATTCCTTTTCATTCTATAATCGCCGCATCCATTGTCTTGGATCATGTTTTTGATTTCGGATATATCAGGGATGGCGGGTGTCTTTATCGCAAAAGTGGAGGTGAGGCTAGCTAGGTGGATGTATGAAGTGGATAGCCCTTCATCATTTTTAGGGACTTGGGGGATTTTATAAAACTTGGCTTCCAAGTTTTTGCAGTAAGCGAATGGTTCAGGATCCCCACGTATAGTGACCTCCTCATTTTGTTACAAGAATTTTACGCATTAATGATATGTTGAGGCCACTTCTTTCATTCCATGGATCCATGGAAGACATAGGAGGATGTTATATGGTAATTCAGGGTCAAGGACCTGACAGGTAGTCTCCACGGTTGCTGGTCCCACTTGGATTGGGATTTTAATAGTGCCTTGAGACACTCTTTCTTGATCATCATACACCCTTATTGTCATGCTCTTGTTCTTGTTAATGGAATCCTCGGCGAATCCCAAGTTCTTTATAAGCTTGAGAGAGAAAATATGGGTATGTGTAGGATCATCATGGAAAAAATAGGCCCTTAAGTGGCAATAAAAAGACAAAAAATCAGAGTCAGACAACTTGATGTAAAAATGTGAATAAGTTATCTATATTATTTCAAAATAATGTAAAATTAGAATCTATAGCAAATTGAATTTAGTTTCTAAACTATTAGACCTTTATTTTAAAAAAAAAATCTATTTGGTGAAAATTTGAAATTTCAATGCAGTAGTATTTAAATTTCAGGGTAAAAATAAGAAGTAGGTGTCTATCTGACCACCCTAACCACAATAAAATGATAATATTTTTTTATAAGATTTTAGATATAAGTAGAGGACTCATGTCCCAATAATTTTTTATAATTTATTTCCAAGAAAATAATTAATTATGAATTTTTTATTACAAATTTTAAAAAATATAAAATCTCGTCTTGTCTAACCACCTTAATTTGGGTAAAAATTCATGAAATTCAATTTTAAAAAAAAAAATACTATAGTATGCAAAGCATAGAATTCGATGCATGTTTTAGATTCAAAAAATGTGATACCATTTGGAAGTTATAGATGTTTTTCAATCAGCTTATCAATCAAGACTTTATGCATAATTCTAATAGAAAATGAATAATAATTATTTATTAAATTCAAATTAAAGAATAATTTATATTGGTGGAAGCTGAGAATCTCCTCTAAAAACCCTTTTTGTTTCATCAATTTTGGGTAAAAAAAAAGTCGTCAGCCACATGGGCCATCATGGCTTACATATCGCCACTTTTTGGTCCATCATGATCCCGCACATGCCCATATTTAGGCCCACACCTCCATCCACCAGGACTCTTTTAACTTTCTTTTTATGGACCAACACTTGAAGGTGGAGTGCGTGGTTATGAGATGGCTATGGGGGGAAGTCTTGATCAAATAATGTTAGGAGATTTTGGGTGATGATATTTCCAACCATAGCCTGAAACTGATATGTGTCAAGGGTGGAAAAGACGGTGGAGGCTGCTAACGCTTCTTCAAGAATTTTCCTATGGGCAGTGGAATTTTTCAACAGCTCCATGATGGAGATCTGTGTAGGAGTTCTCTTCAGTTGGTCAATAACATTGCAATCATAGGGAATGGCTTTTGTATTTTAAATGGGGGTCTTAGATGGTTGTGATGCCCCAGCAATAGTAAGCTTTCCATTGCATGTGGTGACTCCACAATCAACATCGGCTCCTCTAACGTTAATGAGAGTGACCATTTCATCTACACATGTGACAATGTCTTCATAAACAAGGTTTGCACTAGCATACTTTTTCTTCCCTTTGTTATTTCCTTGATTATTCCCTTGATTATGATTTGGCATCAGGTTGGTGTATATCTTAAGGTCTTGACTACTGGCCGATTGTTCGGCATTGATGATCTTGTCCTCAATGAGATCTTGGATAATGTTTTTCGACTTCATGCAGTTGGCAGTTATCTGTCCCTTTACTTTGGGAAAGTCATAAAGGAGGTTTTCATTATACCATGGCGGTTTCACCTGGGGTTAGCTATAATTATCATGGGTGGGGACCTTGATGATATTCTCATTGACCAAATTTTTCATGATGGACTCGATTGACTCCCCAAGGGCTGTGAATTTTCATTTGGGGGGAACTTGTTTCATGGAGGCAGTCTTCCTTGATTATTGAGATTATTGATTTGGTTTTGGGGTGGTTGTTGGTTTACCACATTTGTTTGCACATTATTCCGGTTGTTATTATGTGGTTGGTGATGTTGTGTTTGATTGTTTTTCTTGGGGGCACTGATGAAAACTTTGGCATCCACTCTGCCATCATTGGTGACATTTTGATTCTTCACCCATGTGCGCGGTTTGTCATTAAAACTAGTGGATGGGTGACTATCCTAATGTTAATGATAATTGGGTGTGCCCCCTTGTATAATGAGAGCTTGTTCAATAGTGAGCACCTTGGGGATCAGTTGATCATATGTAGTGATGCATTACATCTTCAAATAGAATGCCAAGGTTTTGTTTGTATTGGCGATGATGGTATAGACTTGTTGCTCTTCTGGCATGGGCCACTTACTTCGATTAAATTTTGCTTACCATCATTGGAGAAAAATGGTGAATGATTCTCCCTTACTATGTTTGAGTGCTGAGAGTTCTTCCAAACTAACATCCACATAAATGTTGAATGCATAATTTTGGACGAAAGAATCTTTGATTTCTTGAAAGGTTTTGATTCCCGTAGGCAGACGAGAAAACCATTCCATGGCATCGCCGGCCAAGCTTCGAGGAAATATCCACATTAGATATGTGTCATTGTAGGAGACTTCTACACAATGTACTTGGAATTCCCTGATGTGATCTTGAAGGTTTCCTATCCCATAATATTTATCGAATTTGGGGATCTCGAATCCCTTTGGGAATGGTACCATTGCCAAGCTTCTATCAAATGGATAGGGACACAAGTTGCTCAGTTTCCTAACTGTCTTCCCAAATTGAAGATCTAGCACTTACTACGAAAGCAATTTGATCTGTGTTGTCATGTCACCTTAGGGATCGGGAGGTGGAGTGAATACGTTATGAGGTGTGGGATTGATAGATGGGATGTTGATATGATTTTTTTGCAAGCTTTTTTGAGCATGTGACGCCCATGCTTGCTGTTGAGCCAACAATGCCTATTGTTGGTCCTGTTGTTGTTGTTGTTGCACGAACAACGCTTGTTGTTGATATTTTTGTTGCACCAACAATGCTTGTTATTGGTCATATTGCTTCTATAATTGGTAGTCTTGCAAGGATTGTTGATACACTTCTTGTTGTGCTTGCAATTGAGCCTGGTATTGTGCTTGCACTTGCGCTTGCTGAGCTTGGAATTGTGCTCGTGCTTGAGCATGTGCTTGTTGGATTGCTTGTGCCATCTGAGTAGCATGTTTGGCTTGCACATCTTGTGTGGATTGAGCAACTTGAGAAGCTTGAGTTGCTTGTGCAGATTGTTGTTGTCATAACAAGGCCTGGGCTTGTGCAGCCTGTTGTGCCTGTGGTGTAGCTAATTGCACTTGTGCTTGTTGAGCACCTAATTGTGCAACTTGCTGATTTTGAAGTGCTTTTTGTTGGGAAACCTGTTGAGTAGCTTGCAATGTCATGGTGAATGAATTGGTTGTGTTGTGCCTTGGTGGTAATGGCGGTGGATTTGGAAGAACGCCAACCATTATGATGAGTGGAACAGTTGTGTTAATGATCAAAGTTTGAGCTATCGATGGTGTGATCAAGGTGCTTGGTCCTTGCAAGACCATGCTTTAAGGAATGGTAGACGTGTTGAATATCATGGTTGCTTGAATGGTTTCCATCTACTATTGTGGTACAACTAACACGGTTGGTGGGTTTGATAAGGTGCTCTGATTTGAATAGTTGATGGCAGGAAGAGGAGGGAGACCCAACCCAAGTGATGATGTGGATGCAAGTAGTAAGGGTGGAAATGGTTGGAAGATGGGTGGTGCAATCCTAAAAGTGATGATGATGGATCCAAGATTCCCCCTACTCCAAACAAGTCATCTTCTCTGTGTGAGATAGGGAGAGGTTTGTATGTCGGGAGGATAATCCGGCGTTACGTGAAATGAGGATGAATTGGTATGATCATTAAATGTGAGAGGGACGTAAGGGTGTAATGGATTTATCAGGATGGATTGACCCGATGTAGCACCTACATTCAACCCTTGATTGTTCACAAGGTGATTTTTTTGAAGCTCACGAAACATGGCACTTCCCTTGTTAACAACCGGCGGGGTTGAAGCGATAGATGATATGATTTGGGGGATGTCTTGAGTGATATTTTGAAGTGGAAGCGTGGATGCAGGTGAAGGCATGATGCCGAGAGACCTCTCCACAAGGGTGCTTATGTCAAAGTTAGAAAGGAGTTTAGCCCCTTCTTTCGCTAACTCTAACATGTATTGGGATGGATACAACTTCAACATGGTACTGACAATTCGGTGACTCTCAGGATTTTGCACTATTTCTAGAATTTTTGATTGTGTCATTCCATTGTCAGTGATGTCCTCAATATGACCATCCTCTTGAGAACTTTGAGGCATTTGAGGCAGATTGATTGGGAATTCAATTGTTATCGTCATATTGAACATTATTTCAGTTTGGCTTAAATCACTTGAAATGGATGTTTCTTTGTTTTGCTCCATGTTCTTCTTGTGTTGAGATTGAGTTTGAACCATAAAATGAAGATCAATTTTCAAGAATGCAGGAGATGAACCTCTAATTATTTAGATCGGTCTAAACCTTATGTTCAAAGAAGCGAAGAACTAGGATAATTGAAGGATGAAGGCGATGACGAGGATGAGATAAACAAAAGATGAGTGATACATATGAATGGAACTCTTAAAGAAAATTTGAAGGAAATGCTAATTTTTTTAGGACTTTGATTAATCGTGATTGGATTGATAGTTTGACTAAATGTGTTAAGTGAAACAAAATGTGATCAATGCACTTGTAAACCCTAGGAAGTTGTGTTATCCTAAAGTGGATTTGTACATAAGGGGACATTTTGACTAAGTGTGTTAATTCAAACAAGGTGATGATTTGATAATTTGGCTAAGTGTGTTAAGCCAAACAAGATGAACTCATAAACCCTAGGAAGTTGTGTTATCCTAGAGAAAACTCACATAAAAGATGATGGTTTGACTAGGTGTGTTAATTCAAACAAAGTGGTTTTTATTTCTCCTAAAATTCTAGCATAAAAGATGTTTACAAAGTTTCCAAGAGTTGTTGGTGAGGTGATTTTTGACTAATTTTGATGGTTGAGAGATGGATGAAAGTGAGTGGATTTGATCCTAGACTTGACCTAGCTAACACTTCTTCTTAAAAGACCTTGGTGTTGAAGAACACATTATAATTCCTATGGGAGGAAAGCACACCTTTCAAAAAATTTGGGATTCTATTGATAATAGAATGCATACAACTCAGGATTCTTTCTTGAAGCTTTTTTTGTAAAAGTTGTAAACCAATCTTTCTCTAAATTCCAAAATTATCTCAAGAAACTCCTCACAAGCTTCTAGAGTAAGCTTCTTGAACTTTGGTTTTGGCATTTTGATCTTGCGGGAAATCATTTTAGAAAACACATGTGTAATCCAATTTGTCTTTTATCTTGTCTTAGTGTATTCTTTTTACCAAAAGCACTTGCTTGATTATCTTTCAAACTGTATGTCTAATGTCCCACTTTCATTTTCATCCCACAAATTCCATTATGTGGAAATCAAGGAAAATAGGGCTAAAGTCTCCTATGTTTAAATTTAAATGAAAACAAATGATGATAGAATCCAAGCACTTAGAAACCTCTAAGGATATGATCCCTAGGGAAAGCAAAAGTGCTTAAATTCGTCAAATGTATTTGTTTCCTAAAAGGGGTTTGAAATTTGAAGGTCCCATGAATGTTTGTTTTCAAATTTTTTTAGGACCAAGCAATGTATTCTTCACTTCCAAGCACTTTTTACAACCCTAGGATGATGAGACAATATTTTGTTGGGTTCCCACTTGGAAGAATCTAGCTGCACATATTTTGTGCAGATGGCTAAATGCTTGACCACACTGGCTCCCCTCCACGGCACACACTTCTCAGGTCAACCAAGCATTAGTACCCATGAATCTCCAATGGCATACTTTCCATCTCTACAACAAAACCGCAAGTATAACATGGGGCGGCTTCAAAGGATATGACCTTTTGCACCAAAAAAATAGATAAGGATTTTCCCTTCTACAAATTTGGTTCATAATCAGGGTACCTGTTTAGGAGGCCACAGGAGAGGCAAGATCAACCCATCTAAAGAGTATCACCTCCTTGTCCATAGGAGCTCCTGTAATGATGAGCTTTCCTCACCAATTGAATTTGTATACTAGTTGGGAATAGCTAGGTGTTTAGCTCATTACCGGTTTGAGTCGTTCCCTTGGGTGAGTACTTTTTCCCACAAGGAAGGCTCTCTAAAGGTATACAATAGCGAGTAAGTGCATTCTTAGTTTGATCATCTTTGTTTGCATGAACAAAGAGAGAACACTCGCAACGCCTTTTTCGCACACTAGACAAGTTTTGTTCAGTTTTAAGTTCCCAAATCGAAATTTGAAGGCAATCTTTTTGACAACTTAATATCACCAAAATACTTTTGATTCTCGATATTCCATTGAAGCTCAAGAGAAGTGCATATGCATTTTAAATGATGTTAATTTGTGAAAAATATTGCAAAACATGGAAAAAACTTGTTCATTTTAATCCATAAAGCAATGATGAGTTCGTTTTAAAAGCATCAAATGAGATTTGAAGTTTTCCTTGTTCAATTTTAAGTCCAAGTCAAAATCTAGTATGTTTCTAAGTTCAATTTTAACCAAGTTGAAAATATTAAATCAAATGGTTAATTTTAAACCCAAAAAATAAATCTGAGCTGGTTTAAAACAAAAAAAGAGGGTAGTAAATGGAAGCTCTAAGATTGTTAAAACAAGCATTAAAAAATGCTATTTTCCAAGTTTTTGATTTCAAGAAAATCTTCGAGTCCACTGTATTCACCTTCGTTTTCGTTTGATTCCAACCTCCAATTTCAACCTTGATATCAACCTTTAACACCTATAAGAAACACAAAAATTAGTGGAAATAAGATGATCGATATGAGACAAAAATTAATAGTGAAAAATAATTACATAATAAAGAGAAAACCTACCATGTCTATCCTTTGAATACCATTTTTGAGAAATCACAAACAATTTGGAAAAGATCATTCATAAAGCATATTGGTTATTTGTGCATGATATGGTGATTGTGTCTTGAATAAAAGACATGCAATTTCAATATTGAGATCAAGACATGATTTTAATATTACCCCCCTCTTTTCAGTAGAAAAATAAAAGAAGATCCCATTTGAATCAAACCATTCCAAGAAATTTAGATATACAATATTTAAATGAAAACTGCCCACCCTCAAAGAGTAATTAATGTCTTGAGTAAACAATATTCATGACTTGCTACCACTGACCAATGCATGTCAACAGTTTGATTTAAATATTAAAACCAACCCATATTTTAAAACATAAATGATTTGTCTAAAAACATCAGACGTGTCCTATCACCATGCGTACATCTCTTCCCACCAGAATGATTAAAAAATTTATTTTCCAATTACGACCTTTGCAAATTAGGGTAGATGAATTAATTACTCTCACAAGGCTGCAAAGCTTATATTGAAATCTTAACAGAAAATAAAAATAAAGATGCAGACTTGATTCTTTGCCTCCGCGGGTAAAGTCTGAGATGCTTACCCTTTCAAATTTTATTTGGACAAGGCCTTTCATGTAACTGATATCTTTCTAGTGGAATATAAGATGAACTTGTTCAAAAAGGAAAAGTTGATAGAGGAACCACAAACACATTTAGAGAAAAAATAAAATATATCTCAGTAAACATAGGTAGGGGATAGTCTTCAATTTTAAATAAATCTTCTTCAAACATACTGACCTCCCGAACTATAAGAAATAGTATGGAGAATAATGTAAGCCTCTGTTGTAATGAAACAGTGAACTCATTCCATCCTATATGTTATCATGGGGAAATTTTTTATTTAATGTCATTCATTAGTAGTTGAGAACTTAAATCGACATGACTTCTGACTATGTGGGAGCTTGAAAAACTCAACTTGGCATGGATGAGTAAAGACAAAAGATTGCATCGAACACAAATCCCTACACATTAACTCATATGACCATACTGATTAATGATTAAATGATCATGTTTCCTATGAAGATATCAGTAAGTCTTTCCTCCACATTTATCTCCCTTCTCTTAATTCATTAGCAGTGGTTGAACTATACCCTAGTATCTGTGTGCACTTCACCATTCCTGTTCTACATGCTCATGCCCCTTTATATTTCTACTATGGTATACTTTGTTGTGACAATTTTTTCTTTCTATACAAAATCCTAGAGGCAGCTATATCAAGCATTTAGCAGCTACAGACTATGAGTGAGTGCGCATTTTAATATTGAACCAATGCTATGATAGGATTTGGTGGTTCCTTGAAATCTCATCGAATATTCTACCTATGTCTCCATGCTAAGTTGACTCCTTTAATATGGCACAACTTCTATATTAATGAAGGTGGGTGCTTCCATATTGACCTAAAACCTTTTCAATGATAGAGTTGTCAGTCAAAGGAATTCGCTTCTTATCTACCTTTCCATATCCTCTCTTGTAAATCAGCTCTCTTATACTTTTTAAATTGGTATATCCAAAGGTCACATATAGCATAATCTACATTGAACATCTTATACATGAGATTGTTACTGTTGGCCCCAATTTCAAGAAAGAAAATAAATTTTTGTGGCCATTCAAGCCAGAATGAGTGCACATACTCTCTCAAGCTATTCCATGATGGAAGGCGCTAGAGTCAATACGATGTTCTAATAAAAAACTTCATTTTAAACTACCTATCATGGAGGTTGTATATGGAATTTAATGGCTGTAGCTGTGTGGTAAATCGAGTAAAATAAATGTCCTTGACTCTTCTAAGACCAACCTTTATGTATTGATGAAGGTATCACATATCGATTTAATGCATTTATTAAATGTGCAAGATATGGCATTGTGCTGAAAGAACTGAGAATAAAAGAAATCCTGTGAATAATTCTTTTATAATTTAGACATGAATAAAGCAAGAAGTGTGAACATATACTTGAACCTAGTGTGTATGGATACTACAATGGAATACAATGACCGACACCTATGTTTTAAATGAAAGATAATGGTGACAAACAAGATCACAAAATAGTGTGTTGAGAGATAATATGAAACCACCGAATGTTGAATGAGTGAAGAGCTTGGACAGACAAAAAAAATGCAATGAAAAGACATAAATCAAGACAATTTTATCACTGGAATATGTAATGCCATGAAAAGATCTGTCACCTCAGAGGAGTTTTTCAAAGAACAAAAAGACAAACAAATGCAAAGCTGTAGATATTTTATTATCGCCCCAAGTTATAGTTCCCTTCAAAACAAAACAGCTTGGTCAATGCCCTTAATGCTTGGGGAATGTACATACCAATATGATCTTCTACTTGTATAGGGAAAATGGTTCACAACTTATGGGTCACAAGTCATGATGAAAAAGATGACTGTTCCAACCCTGGTTGGCATGGTTTCTTCTGATAACACTATGACCTTCATAGAAAAGTACTTTATTCTAACTTAGAGTATGTTAGTTTAACTAAAATTATAGGCGAAACGTAAATATAATGCAGTGATATAAATAACTATGGTAGTGATATAATACTTCAAATAGCGCTTGATCCTATGATGCATAGGTTAGTTTAAACTAAAAATATAGAAAAAGACAAAGATTATACAATCCTATCAACTGCATGAATTGATATCAAATAGATGACAATAGAGACTATATATTTCAAGCCCTCCTTCTAGCGCCATTTTGTAGATGGTGAAAATCTGCAAATGGTTGGAAAACCTTCAACACACACACCCATCTTATTATGGTTAGCATTCTAAACAAAATAGATTATCAACATCTCCATAGAATAATTCAACATGCTTGATAAGTGACATAGCAAACTAATCTAGTTGAAAGCAAGAAAACATGTTAGATACCTATTATATGATGGATTGGTGCTCTATGAATATGTGAAAGAGCCCTTTCCCAATCCTCGGTGAAACAAATAAAATGATAGACAATGAGATGCTCTTGAGCTCAAGTTGCCTATAATGGAGATGCCTTCAAAATGTAGATTGTAGATGATCAAAATGAGAGAAAATGCATTGAACTTATAGGAGAAGCCAAGATTAGGCAATGTGGGACTAAATCCCATCCAATAGGAGAGAGCCACTTGTCACCATGGGATTGGCCTATGCTTGTGCATGTTTTGGCCAATGTGGCCATTCAAATTTGAAAATGGCAATAAATGAGTATTGTCGAGGGTTTTTGGGGGGAATTGTGTTTGTCCAAAAAAGTCAAACATGAGAGTTAATGAGGGCATATTTCTTGGGAATATGCCCTTGTGAGGGAAAATAGGTTTTTTAATAAATCAATTTAAATGATTTATTGTGCAAGTGGATGAATCTAGAGGATTCATGTATTTAGGATTAAAATAATCATGATTTGATTAATGTAACATGAGTTTAGGTGATATGACATTTGATTTCAATTTTTGTATTTATTTTAAATCAAATGAGAGGAAATGCATATGAGTGATTTAATTAGATATATGTGATTTAATTAAATCAAGAACTATAGGAGATTAATTAATTAATTAGATTTAATTAATTAAAGAGGGAAGAATGATTAAATGTGATGTTTAATTAAAAATGTTAATCTCGTATGTCTACACACTTAAAGGTTGATTATTGTTAGAAATAAGAGGCAAAAGACTAAGTCTTTAAAATTTTAAATACATGACATGGTGTATTATTTTATAAGGCATAAGATTCAAAGGCACAACACATCAAATTAAATCCATGGGAAGTATTAGTTTGTCTTGCATTTTTTAAAAAAGAAAGGTAAAAATATCTTTTCCCATCGACATCATTAGGGAAAAAACCCTAACTCACAAAACTAAAGAGAAAGCATTTCATTTCATTTTTCTCGAGCCTTCTAGAAATCTGAGGAAGTTGACATGTTAGGGTTTGGTAGCACTGTCATGATTCATGCACAGGTTGAGAGTTTTCTGAAGCTGGAAATAAGGATTCTTTGGAAGAAATCATCATGAGTAAGCTTTCTTGTTCAAAATATTACACCATTTTTCATTACCTACAAAATGAAAAACATGTTTCGAGCTCCTTCAAAGAATAATGATAAATATATTTATGCCTTTCTGTGCATCCTTCCATCTGCAATATGTGGGGTATGTTTTCTTACTATCTTTTCCGCCACTTAGATTATTTTGAATCTTGACAGCTCCCATGTTTGTTCTCGAACATATAGATGCTTAAGAATGATAAAAAATCTACTACCTATATTATGAATGTCCTTAGTTTCTTACATTATCTAGGGAACATACTTCTATTTGATGATTTTCAAATAATTATTCACTCCACTCGTAGAAAATTTGAATAATAATGCATTATTTCAAAAGATCACTCCTCTAAATATTTATATGTTATCAATAAAACCCTTAGAAATAGGATCAGGAAAAAGTCTTGTGGCTGCCAATACTTATCAACAGGTTTTAAAATGGGTCAGTATATTCTCTTCTGCGCAAAATTCAAATGGTCTAAAGAATTTCACTTCTGAGGTGACATGGAATGAAGCATGTGTTCATGAACTTCACAAATGTAGAAATATTTTTCTACCCTTTTCAACTTCCTTGATGTGCATTCTCTCAAAAATTTCTCTGTTTCTAGAAAATAAACTCTTTTATTTAGCAAAAATGCTCATTAAAAATTTTATTTCCTTTGAACTAATGAAGACATTCAAATTCTTTGTGTATTTTTGTGCTATGTCTCCCGTTCTACAAAAAAAGCTAAATATTTAACATTATAGTCATAGGTCGTGGCTTTTTCCCCTATAGCTAATCTTCATGGTCATCTGCAAACTGCATACCAATATCTCCATCTTGAAAGGGAACATATCTACTATTTCTCAAGCACAATATATGGCTGAAAAGTTATCAAAGCCATGAATTCCAGGGAATTCACTAAAAATTTTAGTGTTATCCAATGCATTTGAGGACATTCCAGCCTCTGGTCCTCTAGTAGATAGTAAACATGCAACCTTTGAAGGCTTTCTAGACAAGGGTGAAATTGAAGTATTGATCGACCCCTTGGATGATGGTTGGGGACTAGAAATCTCCCTGGTTATTGTATCTTGAATCCTTCACAATGTTGATAACTTAAATGTATTCTTATTTTTTAGCATAATACCCTTGTAGCCTTTTTTAAATTTCTTTACATAACTATAGACTTGTCCTTGTTGGGCTTTAATGATTTTATTCACTCATCATCATACAATTTAATTATCACATCATCAGAGAAAAGCACCAAATACTCACATACTTTACCACTATTATTTCTGCAGCTACAATGTCATATCTTGTTCTCCATAGCAATGATTTTGAATTTAGTATCCATAAATTTTAATCTTTCAATGTATCTCATCAGAAAATTATTCCTAGCAAATTGTATTTGAAAGATGCAAAAATATAGAAAATAAATAGATGTTCCATACCTACACAGTTTGATTATCTTGTTACCACTATTGTAACTTTATTTATCTCTCATAATATCCCTTCAATGACTATTCTAATCCTTTATTATTGCTTCTCTCATTTGCATAGTGACTTCTATTTTTACTTGTGAATGAATGTTCATTTGAGTATCCTATCCTTCTTGGTGTAGGAATTTACAAGTTGTGTGTTGTCTATATAAGACTTAAAGTCCTTTGTTATTGTTACCCTGCAGATATCCATTATTGTAAGGACCTATTATTGTTAACAAATAACTATCAGAATAGTATTGCTAATTGCTTAAATGAGCCAATGCCTATCATCTATGATATCATTCCATGATTGATGAATACCATTGTTTAGTTTTCCAGAACATTGTATGTCAGCACAATGGGCTCTACCCTTGTGGGAGCCACATTTATCCCACGTGCTTCAATTTAATAACACATAACATAAATAAAAATTCAACTATATCTGCACATGAAGTAAATATAATAGTGAAATTAATTCATATCATGTATGTTTTTGAAGACTTCAATGGTTTTCTTGAACATTCAAGATTTTCATGCTTGTTTAATGGAAATTCAGATCAGTTTATATATGCATAGGTATATGTTCATGTAAATTTGGAAACTTTTCATTGCTTATGTCAAATGCAAGAACTAGGAGCAACATGAAACTAGGAGGGACAAATGTAGCTTAGGACAAGATGACACATAAAACAAATCATTCACAAGCAATGATTGGTTTCCTTCTTTATATATATATTTCTTTCACTTATTCATGTATAGTATTTTCTTTATCTTTATTGAATAAGTTAAGTCAATCTTATGGCTTGTGTGAGATAATGTACATTTTTACATTCAATAAAGATTATTTTATTCAAAAAAGAGATAAATTCATCTTTTGTTACATGCATATTTGTAAATGCAGTAAATTATAATCATAATATTCTCTCGATTATTTCATTTATGCATCTGAATGTAATCTAGGAATGATTTAAATGCACCTTTTTTAGTTTAAAATCAACAAGCTCTACGTGATTTGAGCTATAAGTAAAAATCTATTAACATTTTTGGTGACTTTGTTGCATGTTTGCCTGCTAAACATCCTAACTAGTTGCCTAGGCTTGTCCATTCAGCACAGAGTCACTCAGAAACTAGTCTTATGATGTTTGAAAGATAGGCTCAAAACTTTTGTAACTTAGACTTGATATGAATGACACCTTGAAACTTATTGAAAAAAAAAACAACAAAAAGGGAACTACCTAGATGTGCTAAGACAACACTTAGATAATTTTAAAACTTTTAGCTAAACCTACCCTACACTAACCAGTAAGAGAAAACTACTTAAACAAAACCATTTGCAGGATGGCTGAAATAATTGCCTTTTCTAAGAAATATGTAATGATTTGCATGCATTATGGCATCTAAGTAAAAATAGCACACAAAGAAATATTCAACAAGATGATGAACTTCCTTGAAAAAGAGAAAAAAAAGTTCACCTACCTCACTAAATTGATCATGTATATAGTTGTTCAAAGGAAGGTAAGTGAGTTGAACACACTCTTGTTTAGCTGCAAGTACATCCTTGATGATATTTTCAGTTGTACCTTCACATCTGAGTGCATGATTGATTATTGATGCTTCATTGGACTCCATTCGAGCTAAGTATCTAATTGGAAAACCTCTTGAATGAATAAAACTTGGGTTTTCTTTGTTGGCTTCCTCTCCTTCTTATGGTTTCACTTTCACATGGGTGTCTTGCTTCATAGCCAAGTCTGGGAAAAAAACCTGCATGCTCAAAAACAACAATATTACCTTCATCTTGCATAATAAGTTACCAAGTAAGACCCTCCTCCATGGTGAGTGGACAATCCTTTTCCACTAAGGTAGCTAATAACTCAACAAAGCTATCAACTCTAGGAAGGGTCTTACAAAAAAAATGTTTAACTTCAAAAACCTCATTATTATTGAAAGAAACGTAGTCCAACATAGGTTGCTCCTCTTTAATGAAGGTAGAAACATGGTCAATTACTGAAGCAACCTCCTGAAACAAGTGTTCATCTTGCATAATAAGTTGCTAGGTAAGCTCCTCCTCCATGGTGAGTGGACAATCCTCTTCCACTTAGGTAGCTAATAACTCATTAAAGTTATTAGCTCTAGGAAGGTTCTTACAAACAAATTGTTTAACTTCAAAAATATTGTTATCACTCAAAGAAATGCAATCCAACATAGGTTTCTCCTCTTTAATGAAGGCATAAAAGTGCTTAATTACTGGAGCAACCTCCTGAGAGAAGCTTTCATCTAATAAATCAGCTTCAAGCTCTGTTGTACAACAAAAAGGAAGGTCTTTTGACCAAACAAGATCTTGTAAAATAGGTTTGTGAGAAGTTTCTTGTTCAAACCTATGAACCTATTGTTGAATTTCAGCATGAATGTCAACCTCCTCAATTAGAAATGATTCCTTGTCATCAATCTTTGAACAAAAATGTTCAATTATTTCCATGCATATGTCTTCATAAAGCTCAACATTAGCTTCTTCCTCTATAATATGTTCAAAAATATCACAATTGATACCTTGGAGAATGGTATCAGGTTCAATTTCATGCTCCTCATCATGGTCCAAGGCTCTATTTTCTTGTTGATCATCATTAATCATCAACTCATCAACTAGTTTGATGTCTTCTTGCTATCCTAGAATAGATTCTTTGGCTTGGATATCCCTTTGTGCTAGCCCATAATGCTCCATAGCTATATATGTAATAGATTTGGAGTTCTAATCTCCTTCATAGGGAATGAGATACTTTGATCAAGGGTATGCTCTGCTTCTATTTTCTGGTTGTTAGAGCATGATTTCATTTGTACGATAGGTGAAGGAACCTCACAAGGTGGCAGAGATGGGCTTTTCCAACTTGGAATTTCAAGGGTAGAAGTCTTAGTAGTAGGTTCACTTGAAAAGCTTGAAGATTTTTCTTGTTTGAAATTTTAAAACTCATACTTGTGAGCCTCTTCGACTTCCTCTTCTTTAACTGCAACACTCTTCCTTTCAAAAGTCTCTTCAAACTCCTTCCTCTAAACCCCCTCATACAACTTGCATTGATATTCTAGGTAAGCATGATTTCCTTTCACTCAAGCTGGAAAAAGCTTCATTTGGTCCTCCTTAGCAGCTTTATCTTGTGTTCAAGACCTTCTTCAAACCACATCCTTTGCATCTTCAACTCCTGATCATAAGAATAGGCATGTTCAACCATTTATTTTTTCTACATAATGGTCCCTTTCTACCTCTTAATGTCAACAGGAATTTTAGATATTCATGCAAATACCTTACCAATATCATCAATCTTCAAGTTATGAAGACCTTGACTTAGATCCCACAACGTACAGTCAACTTGTTGGATCAAATCCAGTACATTTTGGCAAGGGTGCTCCTGGGGATGATTATGTGGATAGTCATCTGTAGGCTAATATGAAGCCTCAACAAAGATGGGTGGGTGGTATTCATAGTGGGTATGCTATTTTTCCTGAAAAAACATGGGATTCGAACTATAACTAGCATCATGCTCGGCTTGAAAAGGATGATAAGGATGTTGATAAGGAACATACTCATGATATGGAGAGTAATAGTAAGCATTTTCATGAAAATTTGACATCATTTTCATTCAAAGAGTTGGAAACTAAGAACTAACAGATTATTTTGAGACATACCAACACTTGTGTCTATGAAACTAGAAGATTTGAGCTCGGATTCGCTAGGTGTTGTTCAAACTACCTCAAAAGGCTAATAACATTAAGAAAAACACTAGTTTCTCAATATTGTGGTCTAATACTGATTTTCCACTAAACCAACATGAACAAAGTTGTTAGGTATGTATTTGAAACACCTCAAACAATAGATACTAATTTATGTACACAACAGTAGCTAAAATGCAGAAAACGTGAATTGGAAACAAGTTTTGGTCCCACCGGACATGCCAAAAAAATTTATCACCTAGAATTGTACCCTAGGTAAGTTATAGAAATAGCATTCTAGAGGAACATGGGAAATGTTTCAAGCTATGGGTCACCTATAATAGAAAATAATCTCTAGAGAAGGTCGACTTCCTTTGGTACTCACCTATAGCTATTGATTTCTTATGAAAAGGGTAAGAAAGAGTACTTGAAATGGAAGTTAACTCTATGGGTGATTCACCTAAATAATCTCAAGCACAATACTATTTTTTTTTACACACAAGAGTGATAAAAAATTAATCAAAATCTTACACAACTCAAACCTTCATATGTTATTGCATCAATGCTTCATAACTAGGCTAAAAATGTCAAAGACAATATCTAGAAGGAACTAGAATAATAGTCCTCAAAAATTAGACTCTACCTTGAGGTAGCTTAACACAAGTTATAAACTACAATAGTTCATTTAAATTACATAAAGGAAAATAAAAACAAGACAAAATTAGAGGGAAAAAAACTTCACCATGAGATTTCATCAACTATTTTAAAATATTTCACAATAATACAACAAATGAGAAGGTAAAAAGATTATCTTATTAATCAAGCAGGTGCTTCAACTTCTATACATGCCTGTCAATGAGCTACAAAACATGGTCTCTATTTTTCAAAGGACTCCAAAAGTCACTAAATAGAAAAGTACCAAGTAAGAACTAACTCTAAACAAGGTTAAAAAAGAAATATATCCATCCACTCAAAGCAGCTCCAAAAAAAAAGTATTTTTTTACCTCTTTGGGTTGGGTGCAACGAAAAGCCCACAAATCTAGCCCCTAGATCTCATCCAAAAGAGCTCCAAATGTGTGGTAAAGTCAAAATTGACCTGGTCCAACATGATTGACACCGCAAAAAGGGCTCCAAGATGCTCTCCAATGCCATAAAATACGAAAAATGTTCCTCTATCTTCTCCTTGTGTTTGAAAACTATCTTCAACTTCCCAATATTCAAGCAAAAACTTTAAATCTTTTTTACAACTACTTTTTGACTAAGTCTAATAAGTATGACTATCATTTTCATTTAAAAGAGAAATTTTAATTAAGTGATTTATAATAATGATGCTTAATTAAATGCTTTACATTTGTAAATCAATGCAAAAATTAATAATAAAGGTTGACTATTGTTAGAAACAAGAGGAAAAAGAAAAAGTCTTAAAACTTATAAATACATGACATGGTGTATTATTTTATAAGGCATAAGATTCAAAGGCACAAGGTATAAAATTAAATCCATGTGAAGTATTAGTTTGTCTTGCATTCTTTTAAAAAGAAAGGTAAAAATACCTTTTCCCATCGGCATCATTAGGGAAAAAATCCCTAACTCACAAAACTAAAGAGAAGGCATTTCATTTCATTTTTCTCGAGCCTTCTAGAAATCTATGGAAGCTGACATATTCGAGTTTGGTAGAACTACCATGATTCATACACAAGTTGAGGGTTTTTTGAAGCTATAAATAAGGATTCTTTGAAAGAAATCATCATGGGTAAGTTTTCTTGTTCTAAATCTTACACCATTTTTAATTACCTTCAAAAAGAAAAACCTATTTTGAGCTCCTTCAATGAAAAATGAAATATATATTGTTTCCTTTCTGTGCATCCTTCCATCTGCAACCCGTCACTTCATTTTTGTGAATAAATATTTATCTCGAGGCTAGCTATGTTACAAATGATGGGAATTTCTTTTAAAATTTCTTTATATGTGAAAACCTTGATGCCTTTTTAAGAGGAAATACATCTTATTCTCTATGCATTTCACTTTCTGGGTATTTCCTTCCACCAAAAAAATAGGTAGTTCAATGGTTTTGATGAAGCTTTTTCATGGCCTTCATGTGACTTCCTCTGTCTTTAAAGAACCTTGTTGTTCTGATTTGACCATTGCATTGTAAAACATAGGGTTTTTATGGATGTTTTTCAATTCCATATTCTGGGTATGATTTCTTACTATCTTTGCCACCACTTGGATTATTTTGAATCTTGATAGCTCCCATGTTTGTTCCTGAACATACAGATGCTAGAGAATGATTAAAAAAAAACTACTACCTATATTATGAATGTCCTTAGTTGCTTACATTATCTTGGGAACATGGTTCAAGTTGATAATTTTCATGTAATTATTCACTCCACCCATAGATAAATTGAACAAACATGCAACATTTCAAAACATCATTCTTATAAATCTTTATATGTTATCAATAAAAATCTTAGAAATAGGATCAGGAAAAAGTCTTGTGGCTACCAATACTTATCAACAGGTTTTAAAATGGATCAATATATTAGATCCTCTCTGTAAACTTCAAATGGTCTAAATAATTTCACTTTTGAGCCCACATGGAATGAAGCACATGTTCATGAATTTCACATATTGAAAAAATATTTTTCTATCCTTTTCAAATTCCTTGATGTGCGTTCTCTCAAAAATTTCTTTGTTTCCGGAAAGAAAACTCTTTTCTTTAGCAAAAATGGTCATTACAAACTCTTTTGCTTTTGAAATAGTGAAGACATTCAGATTCTTTGTGTATTTTCATGCTATGTCTCTCCTTTTACAACAAAAATTGAAGATTTAACATAATAGTCATAGGTCGTGGCTTTTTCCCCTATAGCTAAGCTTTATGGTCATCTCTAAATTGCATACCAATATCTCCATCTTGAAAGGGAACATAGTGTAATGATGGATTTCAGCAAGATAGAGTTGTTAGTGTCTAATGCATGAAATATTAAATAATTCAATCAAAGCAATGAAACACATGGAGATAAACAAGAAAAGAAATTAATTTAGAACAAGCTCACACATTCTTCTCTCCTCCATTGTACCTCCTTACCTTGGTGTGATGAAGAATGTGTGCCCTCAAATTTGATGAGAAAATTCTATAATGGCTAGTCCTAAGAAAAAAATTGAAGGATTTGTTAAATATTATTGCACAAGAAAATTAATTTTAGAATGCAAGTAGCTAAGATGAAAAATGAAAAAGATATTAAGCGATAAGAATAAGAAATAATAATAAGATATTGTAAATATTAAGAGGTTTCAAAAATGAGGACAAGATTGCCATTTTATAGAAAATGCAATCTTCAACGGATGGACAAGATTGAAGATTGAGAAAATGCCCTAGAATCAATGATCAAGATTCAAAATGACAACTCTCAATTAGGCTTAGGGTAAAATTCTCAAATGTGTGGATAATATTTAATTTAGCAAATTAAATCAATGATGGAGACTAAACATGACATTGAGATGAAATTAGCAAAAATTAAAAGATAAGAAGATGAGATTTTTAGAAAATCAGTAATTTTTGCAATTACTTGATTTGTAGAAGAATATTTCTATTTTGAATTAAATTAATAAAAAATATGGATTTTGTGAGATAATAAGTAGTTGATTTCAAAATTAATTACTAAAAGAAGAATCACTTAACCATGTGAGACATTTTGAAATAAATTGTTTAATTTAAAAAAATGGAAGTGTCACATAAAGCAATTAAATAATTAGGAATACTTATTTAATTTAGAAGAGGTAGTTAATTAATTAAATAAATTAATAAATATATTTAATTAAAAGAGGATTTAGGGATTAGTGACATATTAAATAAATATACTAAAATATATTTATTTAATGATCAAGAGGACATTAATGATAAAGACTAATTAAAAAAATGAGACTTTATTTAATTATGAGACAACTTTGATAATTAGTGACACATTAAATAAATAAGATTTATTTATTTAATAATCATGAAGAATGAAAGATCATGAATTAATTAAATAATTATGCACTATTGAATATATAGTTTAAGATGGGTTAGAAACATAATTAAAATATCATAGTTATGCTAGGACGAACGGTAGTAAATATTGCTTGCAGGCCTTGATCATTTTTATGTGTCTATATTTTCCCCTCTTTGTCATAGTGTAGTTTATCGCATTATCGAAAAGAGAACAAGTCCAAAATATGCCCCAGTGAAGGTACGGAGTGCCTATGCCCCCTCAGGAAAATTTTTGACTTTTGACTTGAGGTTAGAAAAATTTGGAAAGTGTCCTGATAAATTCAATTAATGACAGGAGACACAACGACATGATCAAATTTAGCAATAAAGAATGCTAAGCTAGCCAAAATGCTAGAGAAAGATGGTCAAATGAGCCTCTAGTACAAACCTACTATGTCAAAACCCTAATTTTCAACCCATAAATAGGTTGAAAAAGGAAAACGAGGTTTCATTTGCTCATTTTCTATATTAGATTTTCAGAGATCAAAGCCTAAAACGATGATGGTGATTCCTACAACAGACCACCATGGATACCATGTGCAGACCTTCTAATGACCAAAGGGCGTAGAGGCATGAGTAAGTACCCCATCCCACCAGTAAATTTTAAATATTTATGCATTTATGACTGTTTGTGGGGGGTTAAACAAATGCGTTACAACGCAAATGCTACCACATAAGCTGCAAGTGACTTCACATTTGACACATTTGTTTGCATCACAACACAAGTACTCTAGGTAGTTAGGATTTTATGTCAAAGCCCACATTTTACAAGGGGAATGACACAAACATCAAAATGCGATGTAAGTGCGAATTTTCATGATGCAATTGCAATGTTGTGACATAATTGATATGTCAAACGATGCAATTTCCACACTATGACACAATTAGTTTGTCGAGTGATGCAATCATTGTGAGACTGGGTAATTGCTAGGTAGAATGATGCATTTGCCAAAATGTGACGCAATTGCTAGGTGAAAAGCCACACGTGATAAACCACGATCCATTTGCAGTCAACGAGACACAATAGTTGTTGACCAAAGTTGAAAAGTGTTGACTTTGTGCACACTTTAGTTTAGATGTATTTTGATGTCAATAATGCTGACCCATGGGTGCTAACTCATGTTGCTACATGTGCAAAGGTGATTAGTGCCGATATATGCACACGATTTTAGACCAGTGACATATGCTTTTAGGGATCATCTAAGCGACAGGGAGAGACAATGTCTGATGACACATGGGTTGTACTACGTTAATTTCATGCCCATTATTCGGGTGAACAGGGGTTTTTTGAAAGTATTATGTGAGAGGTGGCATTTAGAGACATGCTCCTTTCACTTGCCTACATGAGAGGTAACAATTACCTTAGAGGATGTCTACTGTATTCTCCGCATCCCCATCAACAAAGATAGAGTTGTATATGACATGTACCGAGGGATATAGGCCCTATTAGAGATGTATGAGGATGTCGGTGGTGCCAGGATGGGTATTGATGGTTATGAGATTGGCTGGGATGCTATAGCCGACCAGTTCTATGGTGGGATGCCATGCTCATGACATTGATTATTGGAGTGTTGATTCTCGATCGTCGTGGCCATGGATTTTCGATAGGATGGGGGGAGGTATTAGTTTGTATGTGGGGTCAAAGGATAGTTTTTTCTTGGGGGCCCTACTTGTTGGCCCTGTTATACCATCAGTTACATGAGGTAGTCTACCATCAGGGTCAAAGTATCAGTTGCAGGACTACTCTCCTTATGATCTGGGCATGGGAGTGCATTCCCATTTTTTAGCCACTAGTAAAAATGCAACAGTTGGGCAATGGGATTCCATATGTCTATCTATATGTGGGTTCAATTAGTCAAACATGTGTGGGGGATACTGGTTATTGGCGGCATCAAATTGATATTATGATTATTTTTTTTCTAGTGGTCTTATAGAGATTACAATTAGTGGCCCAATGAGGATGGCCGCTTGTCATTGTGCAAACAATTTAGATACCTGATCGGCCATAGAATGAAAAGTCAATGTATCATAGAGATGTACCTACCCCAATGAGTACTACTATAGTTTGGGGAGCAGAAGGATGTGCTAGTAGGAACTGTAGAGTATCCATAGTTTTCTAGAGAGACCCTATGGGGGCCACCTATAGCAATGACAGTGGTTGAGCAGTAGGTAGATGGTCTTGTTGCAATCTAGTGGATATCAAGGGGTGGTCCAGCGGATGTAGGTACATCTGCTGAGTTTGACGCCTGGTGGCAGATTCACATGCTTATCCCATTGACAGATCCAGATGGTTCACTTCCTATAGATTGGAGATCAGTTATCCCATGGGTAGGGAGGAGAGGCCGGGGTGGCAGGGATGGAGGTAGAGATGGTAGAGGGGTCGGGGGGAGAGATGGAGGTAGAGATGGAGGAAGAGATGGAGGTAGGGGAGACAAAGGTAGAGATGGAGGCATGGGGGAAAAAGGCGGAGAAGATGGAGATGATGGGGGAGGGGGTATGGAGGGGATGGGAGGGGTTTCAGGAGGAGGAGGGATGACACAAGGTGGAGGCAGTCCAGGAGAGTCCGAAGGAGAGTGGGTAGTGCACCATTGTCATCCATTCAAGAGGAGGGTGAGGAGAGAGAGCTTCCAACTAAGAAGGAGGCATGGGAGGATCTCAGAGGGGGTGAGGAGGAGGCAGAGGTGAGAGCCGAGGAGGTGGTCGGGGGTGGAGAGAAGGTGGAGATGCCTATAGAGGATGATCCATTTGTTGGAGGACAACATCTTAATATCGATGTGGAGGAGATTTGGGTAAAGGAGGAGCGGGATGAGGAGAGATATGAGGAAGAGAAGGAGGAGGATGAGACAGACCAAAGACTATGGGAGTGGATGATCACTGGGGATAAGGAGGGTGACAAGTCACCAATTTTTCTTGTAGATGCCACTATTGATGAGAGGATCACAAATATTCAAAGCAGACTTGATGGGGCCTTGTCTCAGAACAAGGCCTTGGCAGCAAAGTTAGAGGTCATGAGAGTAGAGAGAGATCAGACCGTTATTCGATTGTAGGAGGCAAAATTATGGGTGATAAAGTTTTCCAGGTTGTGCATAGGACCGACAGGGGATATGGCCAAGGAGCTAGCCAGGATGGCAGAGAGTAGGGGGTAGTACAGGTTTCTATATGAGAAGGTTGTTCCAAAAGAGATATGGGACCCAGGGTTGTCCTGATCATACAAGAGGACATGTAGTGGCACCAGGACACACAACAACAATAGGTCACATAGTGGCAGCCATACTAGTGCTGGGGGGTCGACTTTGTCAGGATAGTCATAAGGTCATAGGTCGCATAGCTCCTAGAGGCATTCATCAGGCCATAGCCATAAGTCAGAGCATGGGCATAGATTAGTGTCATCGGGACACTAGGTAGAGCAGAGCCAACACCTTGTTACTGATCCATCGGGATCTTAGAGTTAGACTCAAGACACCACTCCCATCCAAGTCACTTTTCACGTGGTTGGTTTGCCACAACTACCTCACGGTTCACCTCCATGGGATGGAGGAGGGACATCATAGGAATTAGTTTTAGACACTTTCATATTTTGATATTCGAGCTCGAAACCTCCATTTTTGGGATATTAGATGACTATATCATGTGACATTACATTTTGGAGATTATATATATGTGATGTAGTTTTTTGATGTGGCCTATATGATTCTATGTGTTATGGTGGTTTTTAGATGCTATGTGATGTATGGATACTATGAGATGTATGGATGTTATGCTTATTCTTATGAATGCAACTAAGGATGTGGTAATCTATGTATGCATTGTGTAATGTGACGATGATGTGTTTCTTATATGCTAATGCAAATGTTATTTATGATTCCTATATGTTGATGCAAATTATGGTTCATGATGGATATAAATGATAGTGTTATGTAATGTGAATAATGATATTTGATTTATGCATATGTGAAATTTGAATATGAGATGCTCATATGATTATGTATGCAGCCTTGTTTCTATTGTATGTCATAGGATATCATCATAGAATGAGAGAAGAGATGACGAGGATGGATGTTAGTACGAAGAAAGAGATGCATGTTAGTGTAGAAAAAAAAATCCTTCAGAGCTTTTCTATAGTGTTATCCTAGTTGTTGCTCTCTAATCATCATTGGGCGAAAAAATTCATGATGGACAACAAACACTATGATATGATATAGATCAATAGTGTGCAAGGTCTAACCATCACGTATATTAACAATCATAGAAAATGATGATCATACCTCATATGAGGAACATAATTGCCCCTAGTTATTTTGTCAAGACCAAATGTCAGAAAAACCAGGCTAATCATGAGACATTGCTTCTCTAAATCCTGATATTAGGACATCCTTGAGAAACTCATCACATGATAGTTAAAAATAAACAAGAAAATCACCATACTATGTCGTTGTTCTCTAAATCCGGAAGTTAGGACATCCTTGAGAAACTAGTAGCTAGGTGATCATAAAAAGAAAAAGATAATCATCATGATAGGTCGTGGCTCCTAGGTCATAAGGAACTAATATCAGGATAACCATAAAAAAGATAGATAAAGTTTTCCAAGTGTTTGCCAAGTGTTTTAATGTCAACTATTGCCAAATGTCGAGTGATATCAAATTCAAGAAGGACACATCCTGAATGATGTTGATATCTAGGAGATTAATTCTCAGAATTAGGAGAATCCATCAAAATTCCATATGATGATGACAATGCTTAGGAAGGACACATCTAAAAGCATAAAGAACTGACGAGAGTTGCTTTTTTGAATGACACATCTAAAGTAGAACTCAAATTTTTTCTAGGTTGATAGATTTTGAGTGCATGTCATTACTGACATGCTGATTTGCCTGAAAATGTTAATGAAATAGATTGTTGATAGATTCATTGCTTGAGATTCGATAGAAGATTTCCTTAATTTGAAGATAGTTTGATGTGCATGAAAATGTAGTGCCATGAACCCTAATGGACTTACCTAGTGCGGCCTCGAGGGTTTATCAATTGATGGCCTTTCCTACCTCATGCACTCAAAGATCTCAGAGTTCGACACGACCAATGACATTGTCCAAAGGATAGAAGTTTGAATAATGATTTTATTTTTAAAAACCTAGAAAGAATGACCTAATCTATTGAGGATTCAATGATGAATCTTGCCTATGTAGAAAATGCGCAAAGATTGTTGGGCCTCAAAAATGTAGGTTTGAACCACAAGAGGTTGCCAAGCTCTCACAACACTTTTGGCCAACATACAAGGCCAATTGATCAAATTTCACCTTCTTCTCTTCACACTCTGCTAAACCTAGGCGGGTGCACCTATGTGTATGATGCATATTTTGAATTGTGATTCCTGGTTGATCAATCTATCCATAATGGAAAAGGGTAGTGGAAAAATGAAATATCTATGTACCTACTCCTACTCCTACTACACAAAAGAGAGGATTTGAATAAGTTGTTTGTTTATGAATTTGTATCTCTAGGTTGTGGTAGATTAGTGCCTTCTATCCACATGCGCAATGGAGTAAAAAATGATATGTATTTCCTCATATTGGCTTAACTCTAGTTTTTAGGCACTCTAAAAATTCTATGGCTCGCATAAAAATTTACTAAGTCTATGACTTGCATAAAAAGTGTTGGAATGTTTCTCTATCAGGTTCTACTTCAACAATCCAAAATAAATCTTAAAACCACTGTGACTTATTAAAATATTTTAATTCTGACTTGTAGACACCATTTAATTAAATCACACAAAATGAGAGTGCATTTTGATAAACCAGAGATATACTTGATATGTTGATTTAAATGATTAGAAGATCCCAAGTTGGAGACAAGAAAAAGTAAAGAATATGTATTATTTTATCACAACAACTCAACACCAAAGAGAAATTCACCAGTTTAAAAAATTGGTCTTTATTTCTTCTACTTCAAGAAAATTCTATACATGATTTCCATCCCAGTTGCTTCTCGGGAAAAATCTAACTCCTACTGTCTACTACTCTCCCTGCCCGTTAACTTAAATTGAAACCGCTGCACAAAAATTAAAATATTTAATTGGGTTGCCTTTTGGAAAATTAAATATTTTACACATTTCAACCTTTAAATATATTTCCTACTTTTATTTTTCACTTTATACCTTGATCGATCTTCATATTTTATTTCCCCATAGCTTTTTATTATTTTACCACTCCATCACGGGTTTCATTTCAACTGTCGACAATACTATGGTTAACAATTACTATCACTTCCATGGTCTCATCATTGTTTACCACACTACTACATTCCCCTCTCTAGTCGATCATGGTGTGGCGGTAGCCACCTTCGCCACCTGCTAACGATTTACTGCAATCACCGTGGTCTGCATGCTAACTATCAGCAATATCACGGTAACCGTGATGATTGTTTCCTCCGTCATTTACTAACCATACACCATTTTACCATGGTCAACCCTCTGACCAGTGGCAGTACCGTGGTGTGATCGTTAGCTATAGTTTCGTTGCTTCCTCTTGACCACCGTACTCACCGCGGTCTATGGTTTGTCCTCTGACTACTTACACGTTGGTGACTTACTGCCCACTACAACCCCGCGGTCTATGTTTAGATCATGTGCAGTGGTGTTGTAAGGGATTTATGCCTGCCAGCTAATCGCTACCATCATATCGCAAGCCCATTGTGGGAGGCCATGGTAAAGTGGTAAGTAATGTAAAATTGAAATTTAAGGAAACGATAAAGGGTATAAGCTATATATGAGTGGAAAAACTGATTATTTAATGGAATATATAGAAAATGAATGGATTTAAAATGGAAAAAGGGCTTAATATTTTAGCAAAAAATAATGGAAAATCATTTAGACTTCAATGGAATTTTTGGGTCCTAACAGTGGCTCCTATTGGGGATGAGTAATTTTGCAAATCACTGCAAGAATCCATAATATCTTTGGATGAGTAGACTAAGCTAAGCCATGAAAATTGAAGGCAATGGAAGATGGAGAGAAGATGACCCTACACTACTGTACATGGAAATAAAATAAAGTTTTCAAAAGGGGAACTTCTAGGAATGTCCATGTACTAGAAAACCCAGACCCTTCAAAAATTACTGTGCATGGAAGAGAATGATTAAAGAGGTTTGTTAGGAATTTTCCATGCACTCGTAATCCCTAATCCTCTATACCTGCTATGGTTAAAAAAAAAAAAAACCAAAAGGGATGGCCCTAGGCCACCCAAAAGAAAAAACCTACACTTTCCTTTATCATAGATTTTGTTATGATTAAAGCTCATTAGGTTTCTTATGAAACTATTCATCCCACCTGCCCTGCAACATGCACTACCATTGAAAACTTTTAGGAGAACATTGTATTCAACTTGATTCATATTCATTTCACCACTCTCCATTTCATCATTCTCATTATCATATGAAAAATATTTATCACCCTCAACATACAAAGTGTACCCATATTCAACAAAACATTCATAGGTTTGATCATTATCATATATTGTTGAATGTTCCAACAATTACACTCAGACCTGAAAATCTGAATGCTTTTCTCGGAAATCAAAAAATTCTATCTCATCAGCATCTTCTAAAATAATCAAATCAAAACTAATTCCATTTCTTTTATATTACCAGTTGGTATTGACACACACATTTGATCCATATAGTCTTCTTTATACATATTTGATTCAACAAATGTTGGATACTCATCATCAATAACATGCAAACCAGTATCTTTTTCTTGCAAGAAAAAATCATTCAAGTCACATACCTCTTCTTGGACACAGATGGATTCTTGATTAGCTTCAAAGAATTCCTCATTATGGTGAGAGATAAACATGGGGCCATATGAATTATTACTTTCACTATCAAAACAAATGTAAATTGGACCCAAAATTTTAGAACCATCTTTATGTGTACACTTCTTGTATTCAAGAGTTAATAAATCTGAAGCTTGATCACTACTAAGTGAACAGGTCTCTGCTTCCATATCTTCTACAATGTCTCCAACCTCTTCTTGATCTTCATAATAAGTGCAACAATAATCCTGTTGATGATCAACATCCATATGTTCATTGCTGGATGGCACAAATCCTCTTCTAATTCAGCTTCTGAAGCAGTGTCGATGTACTCCCCAAATGATGTGTCCCTACTAATATCATTAATGCTGCAATTATCTTCCAAATCTGAAAAATTGTCATTAGAGATCCTAGTTGCACATTCTTCCTTTGTTGCATTTTTTTGAGCATCCATGATATCACTACTAGATTTATTATTTCTAGTATCCATGTGTTTTGTCCCAAGCATGGAATCAAGAAATTTATTTACTACATCAAAGGCTTGTTGTTTTAATGACTCTGATCAATAAATTGATTCAGGCTCCCATGCTCTTGCAAATTGTGTAACAAATGTGGGTCTTTTAGGCCTATGATGATGAGGTAATTGCATACAGATGTCTACCATTATGCTATATAGATATTTTTCATCCTCTCCTTCATATTTCCTTATGTCAAAAAATGTATCTAAGGGGGAAATTCCATATTCTGATTATGTAATGGAGTCTTGGCTTTGAGTATGTACATCATCATCGTCTTTTTCCTCATCCTAGCTCAAGAATATTTCTTTCAGATCCACCCATGAAGCTATAATTTGCATAGGAAAAATTTTAAACCATTTCCTTGCACTATCCCTCATAGATCTTGAAAAAAATTTCATAATGACATTATCTGGATAAATTTGAAAGTTGACAATGAAATTCCAGAATCATTCCATATGCTCATAAGATGATTCATTCCATTCTCCATGAAATTTAGGGATATGTATTAGTAGTTTTGTCAGTTCGTAGGAGTAAGGATTTGGGTAGCCTTGGAAATTACTAAAGTTAAATGGTTTATCAATAATTGAGACAAAATTTGGAGGGCCATATGGGTTTTGGTAGATCATTGATCCTTTCTCGGGAAATGGAAGATGAATATTCATTTGATGTAACGGTTGTGGTGCATAAGTGTTCTTATGTGAATAGAGCATAATACCTCCATTTTCAAAGTTCTCAGTTGCATCATGTGGTGTCTATGGTGTCCAAGGTGTCCTGATATTTGTGTCTTCACTCTCACTATATGATGGACTATTTTGTGATGTATTTGGAACACTTTCGGCTCTCAACTATGATAGTCATTGTTCCACTTGTCATGTTTTTCATTTCTAGTATTACCTTTGTTGTTCCAATTCTCCAAAATATTTCATTGACCGATGTCTTTTTTCTACTCCTAACATCTTGACAAAATGTTACTTCTCCATAACATCCATGCATTATATATCAAATTAAAATAGAGTCGCCACCTAATTTTCCAAAAGTTGGAAAATGAAATGGATTACTTTGGTTTACCCCATCTGAATCTTGAGAAAATAATGTGACACCTTGTTGATTCAATAAATGGAAAGGTTGAGAAAATTTTCTAATACATGTCCCCAGCTGAGTCGCCAAACTGTTGGGTCTCAAAAATGGAGTTTTGAACCAAGAGATGTTTCCAAGCTCTCACAATGCTTTTGGCCAACATACTAGGCCAATTGATGCAATTGTACCTTCTTCTCTTCAGGATCTGCTAAACCTAGGTGGGTGCACCTATGTGTATGATGCAGATTTTGAAATGTGACTCCTGGTTGATCAATCTATCCACAATGGAAAAGGGTAGTGGATAGATAAAATTGCTACACCTACTCCTACTCCTACTGCGCAAAAGAAATGATTTGAATAAGTTGTTTGTTTATGAATTTGTATCTCTGGGTTGTGGCAGATCAGTGCCTTCTATCCACATGGGCAATGGAGTCAAAAAAGATATGTGTTTCCTCTTATTGGCTTAACTCTAGTTGTTAGGCACTCTCAAAATTATATGGCTGGCATAAAAATTTACTAAGTCTATGACTTGCATAAATAGTGTTGGAATGTTTCTCTGTTAGGTTCTACTTCAACAATCCAAAAGAAATCTTAAAACCACTCTGACTTATTAAAAGATTTTAATTTTGACTTGTAGACACCAGTTAATTAAATCACACAAAATGAGAGTGCATTTTGATAAACCAGAGATATACTTGATATGTTGATTTAAATGATTAAAATATCCCAAGGTGGAGACAACCAAAAATAAAGAATATGTACTATTTTATCACAACAACTGAACACCAAAGAGAAATTCACCAGTTTAAAACATTAGTCTTCATTTCTTCTACTTCAAGAAAAGTATATACATGATTTCCATCCCAGTCCCTTATGGGGAAAAATCTAACTCCTACTGTCTACTACTCTCGCCGCCTGTTAATTGATTTTTCAAATATTTATACAATACAAATCAAGGGTCATGACACTTCATTTTCAGTTGCAACCGCTGCACAAAAATTAAAATATTTAATTGGGTTTCCTTTTAGAAAATTAAATATTTTACAAAGTTCAACCTTTAAATACATTTCTTACTTTTATTTTTCACTTTATAACTATATCGGTCTTCATATTTTATTTCCCCATAGCTTTTCATTAATTTACCACTCCACCGTGGGTTTCATTTCAACTGTTGAAAGTATTGCGGTTAACAACTACTATCACTTCCACAGTCTCATCATTGTTTACCACGTTATCATGGTCCCCTCTCTGGCTGATCACAGTGTGGCAGTAGCCGCCTTCGCTGCATGCTAACTATTGGTGGTATCGTGGTAACTGTGATGAATGTTTCCTCCACCGCTTACTAACCATACACCGCGTTACTATAGTTGACCCTCTGACCGGTGGCGGTACCACGGTGTAACCATTAACCATCATTTCATTGCTTCCTCTTGACCACCACAAGTCACCATGGTCTGTGGTTTGTCCTCTGACTACTTACATTCTGGTGACTTACCGCCCACCACAACCCTATCATCTATGTTTAGACCACATGCGGTGGCGCGACAAGCACTTTATGCCTACCAGCTAACCGCTACCGCCAGACCACAAGCCCATTGTGGGAGGCCACGATAAAGTGGTATGTAATGTAAAATTGAACATTAAGGCAATGGTAAAGGGTGTGAGCTATATATGAGTGGAAAAAAATATTTTTTAATGGAAAAGATAGCTAATGAATGGGTTTAAATGGGAAAAAGGCCTTAAGATTTTAGCAGAGAATAATGGAAAATCATTTAGACTTCAATGGAATTTTTGGGTTCTAACAGAGACAATGTAGTTCAGACATGGAAAAAAGATTGATTGACGTGACAGATTGAATTGACCAGACAAACATTGACTTTGACTCTATTTTTGGATTTTCTTAGGACATTTTCAAATTTTTAGATCTTTTTCAGGAGTTTTTAGATTTTTAGGACTTTTTTCAATACTTTTACAAATGAAGGATCATATGCGACACCCATTGCAGTTACACGATGAAGGTTTTCCCTCAGACAAACTGGGGATTACCGTAGTCCCATGATATGGAGATAGGCAGACACAAGGTAGAAGGAAAGGATATGCAAGGGATGATGTCAACCAAATGCTAACGATGGCTGAAATTGACATGACTTAGGACGAGTTTTGTTAATGTGTTAGGCCTTTGTGATTATCAAAAGTGGATAAATGTTCATGAGAGTAACAGTAGATGGCAAAGCAATGATCAACTATGCATGGCGTCTATTTGTGAGGTTTTCACCATGGTACTTGTCTGAAGCACATATTTGCTAGGTTTTCACTATTGGATGAATTTATTTCCTTTTTCTGTTTTGGCCATTTTTTTATTTTTTTGGTGTCACCAAGACACTTGTTAGTGAGGTTTTCATCAAAGGATTATTTTTTTATTTTTTTTTCAATTTTTTATATATTTTTAGGTTCTTCAACCAAGCTCTTTGATGCTATGTGTAGAAATTTCGTAGATGTAAGTTTTTGATGGGTTTTGTCAACTGTTCTCCATCAGGTGTGGCCAACTGATATGCTCCAAAACCAAATGTTGTAGTAATAATATAGGGATTGAGCCATTAGCCTCAAAATTTCCAAGTTTTTCACGGTCAGCCTAATTTCTTTGATTCTGCATAAGGACCAAGTCACCGAATTCAAATTTTCACCATTACTCTTTTGTTATAGCTTTGGCAAAGATGATTTTGATATGCTTGCAAATGATTTAAGGAATTTTGTTATATTTCTTGTAACATTTATAGCTCATGTAGGCGAGACTATCTATACTTTTCATCATCAATCATTCCTTTCAAGGAGACTCAGAGATAAGGAATTTTGACCTCGATAGGCAATATGGCCTTTGAGCCGTAAACTAGGGAAAATGGAGTGGCTCAAGTGGGGGTACGAATGCTAGAACAATAGGCCCATAAAGCAGGATTAAGTTTTAGGTACCAATCTAGGCCAACGTTGTTGATGGTCCTCTTAAGTATGTGAAGAATTGTTTTATTTGATGCCTCAACTTGATCGTTACCTTGTATGTAATATGGGGTGGAGAAATGATGTTGGATGTGGAATCGCTCACAGAGTTCACGAACGCCCTGATTTTTGAATGGACTACGATTATCTGTAATGATGGATTGTTGAACACCATATCGGAAGATGATGTAATTTAAGATAAACTTTGATATTTTCATACTAGTGATGTAAATGAGAGGGACGACTTCAATCCACTTAGTAAAATACTCAGTGGTGGTGATTATGAATTTATGGCCATTAGAGGAGGATGGATGGATCTTTCCAACGAGGTCGAGTCCCCATTTGTGCGAAAGGCCATATAGAAGTGACCGGTCTCAGTTCTTGTGTATGTATGTGAATTAGGTCACTGTGCACCTGGCATTTTCGACATGTTCTGAAAAAATGAAGAACATCTTTTTCTAATGTCGAGCAATAGTATCCAAGTTTGAGGACTTTTCGAGCTAACATTGGACCACTTGAATGATATCCACATATACCCTCATGTACTTCTCTTAAATTTGTTTGGGCTTCATCAGTGTCGATATAATGGAGAAGGGTGTTATCAAAGCCATGATAGTATATGGTGTCACTGATGATGGTGTGTCTAGTAGCTTTTCGAATAAATGACTTTCTTTGGTTGTTGGAAAGGTTGGGTGGTAGGGTTTGGGATTTAAGATAATCATAGATGTCTTGGTACCAAGGTGAATTGGGACCAACAATCTTGCAAACCATTTCTAAATTTGGGATGCCATATGCAGGCATCAACAGTTGTTCCACTAAGAACTCAAATTGTGACACATTTTTAGGGATGCCTAAGAGAGATCCAATAGTAGCTATTGCATCGACTGCCTTAGTTTGTTTCCTTGGGATTTGTTAAAAAAAATCATTTTGAAATATGTCATGAAGCTATCCACCATTCATTTGTAGGGAAGCAACTTCTCATCTTTTGTTTCATAATCATCATTCACTTGGTTGATGACTAACTGAGAATCCCCGAATATGATCAATGTCTAAATTCTCCATTTAATTTATATCTTGAGACCTGTGACCAATGCATCATATTCTACAACTTTATTAGTAAAGGGAAGGTGATCCAGAATGATTTAGATATTGAATCCCCTTATGGTGTGATAAAAAGCATACCAACTCCTGAGCCGTGACTAGTGTGGAACCCATCAAAATATAGCTTCCATGATAAGGCTGGTTCTGCATGCAAAATAGACTCATCAGGAAAATCTATTATCAATGGATGAGTGGCTTGGATTAATCCATCTGCAAGTTGATCTGCTATTACTTGACCTTTTATTGCCCTGCGCTAAACATATTGTATGCCATACTTGCTCGATATCATCACCCACTTCGCCAAATGATCTATCAATGCTGCCCAACTTAGGAGATAATTTAGTGGATCAATCTTGGCTACCATGTGTGTTTGGTTGCTTAGCATGTAATGTCTTAGTTTTTGTGCCGCAAAGACAACTGCAAGGCATGCACGTTCAATAGTTGTATAGTTTAACTCATATCCTATCAGTGTGTGACTAATGTAGTATATGGCTCTTTCTTTTTTCTCAGTGTCATTTTGTACCAATAATGCCACCAGTGCATTTGTAGTTGTGGAGACATACAAGATCAACAACTTTCCTTCAATGGGTGGCATCAAGGTTGGTGGTGTCAGTAGATATTCTTTAATTTATTTGAAGGCTATGTGGCATTTATATGTCCATAGAAAGGGAATGCTTTTATGTAACAGATATTGAAATGGTTGACACTTGTATGCCAACTGTGCGATGAAGCGACAGATGGATTGCAGTATGCTCTAAAGTGTTCTCAACTCGTTGATTGCTTTTGGTGGAGGCATATCTAGAATTTATTTTAGCTTTAAGGGATCAACCTCAATTCCTCATCATGAAACTATGTATCCCAAAATATCGCCTGAAGTGACTCCAAAGACACATTTTTTGGGGTTCAAACAAACCTTCTAATCTTCTAGATGTCTAAAAATTTTGTCCATGTCTTTGAGATGATCTTTCTATGTCAAATATTTTTCCAATAGGTCATCCACATAATCTTCCATTAGGATATGCATCATGTCATGAAAGATTGTTGTCATAGCTCTTCAGTATGTGGCATCTACATTCTTTAAGACAAAAGGCATGACATTCCAATAGTATGTTTCCCATGGGTAGGTGAATGCAATTTTATGCTGATCCTCTGTTGCAATTTTGATTTGGTTATATCCTGAGAAGCCATCCATTAGGGATAGCATCTCGTACCCTACTCTCAAATCCACAATCATGTCTATATTTGGTAATGGGAAATCATCTTTTGGGAAAGCCTTATTCAAATCTCTATAATCAGTGCAGATATGGATCTGTCTATTTGGCTTTGTGATAGGGACAATGTTGGATATCCAATCAGCATAATCTATTGATCTTATGAACCCAACATCTAGTAACTTCTTTAGTTTAGCTTTTACTAGTAGTGCAATCTGTGGATGCATTTTTTGCAACTTTTGTTTGACTGGTTTGATATTTGAAATTAGTGGAAGATGATGTAATACCAATTTTGGATATAGGCTTGGCATGTTAGCATTTGACCATGTGAAGTTAACCTTCCTTTCTATGAATAGTTGTTGGAACTTAGATTTTTCTTTATCTGTTAATGATGCGACTAAGAGATCCATTTTGGGATTGTTTTGTGTGGCTATATTTACTTCGATGGTGTCTTCAATGAGAATTGTCGATTTTTCCTATGTTATGGGAAGAAAGTCCAATCCTCCATCCTTAGGCACCTCAGAGAGGTTTTCACCTTCAGATACATCCTTTATTTTTACTATTTTGATGTCAAAAGGTGCCTTGCGGTTTTCACCTAAAGAAATTTATTTTTTTGTCTTATTCTTTTGATTTTTATGACTAGAGAATTGTATAGTCTCCCTGAAGTAAGTTTCACAATCTAGGTCAATGGAAAATATTGTTTTGTTATCACCCCATGGTATGCCTTCTCACAACCCCATAAATTCTGCTATTGCCTCATCATTCTAAAAGATGTCCATCACTGGTGGATCTTGTTGGTCCTAGTCAATCAGTTGTGGGTAAACAAGGGGAATCCCATCATCATTGTTGGTAAAAGATGGGGAAGATGCGGAAAGTGTGCAAATTGATGCCTCAAGTGTGAAGCAAAACTTGTCAATTTCAACTTATATGTCAGATGCAATGGATGGAAAATACTCTGATTCCGATGAGTTGAACTCAAAGTTATAATAAAGCACAAAAGTATCAACATCATGATTACTAGATGGATTGTAAAATGTATGGATAGTGGGCTCAGATAAGTAAGGCTCATGGGTGGGCTCAAGAATGGGGTGAGATATTTTAGGTATTACCAAGGACACCTTATGTTCTTTTGGATCCCAAGGAATGCTTACCCATTCCTTATTTTTGGAATATTGGTCAATGGGATCAATATCGTACTCTTGTCAGAATCATTCTTCAAAGGGGAGTTGACTAGGATCCAAGAATATCTTGTCAATATCATAGTCACTTAGGGTTTTCTCAGATCCCCACTCCCATTCATTGGAGTCAGTTTTGGTAAGGGATTCTTCACTTGTCTCGACACTTTCTGGAGTTGTTACGTCTTCACTTGAAATTTCACAGGTGCGTTGATCATCATTTCCAAGTTGGTCAAACCCTAGCCCTATGTACCTTGGTCTTGCATTTATGATAACAGGTTCCCTCCTTCCATTATTGGCCTTTCCAAGACCACTTGTTCCATCGAAATCTAGTGCTTTGCATATATCATAGACTTTTCCATAGAGATGCACTAGTAGTGGAGGTAACTCTTCTAGGTCTTTGTAGATCGAGTTAGCTATGTCAATGATGACTTCATTAGCCATACCCCCCATAGTGTGAAAACACTTTTTGGTGGAGCCTTGAAAGTTATTTTGGGCTCGATTGCGAAACACGGTCTACCATTGACTTTAGGCAGCTTAAGTATTGTTGTGATACAATAAGTCGTATTCATTTTGAATTCTCTATAGCCAAGGTCCTGGATCTGAATGTCTTTACTTGGTATGGATGCCGAAGAAGATGGTGTGGCATAATTTGGTGGGATGGATGATTTGGTGAGTGCAGATGGGTCAATATATTTGGAAGAGGTGGAAGCTGAGGCTTCCTGATTGATGTGTACCTAGTGATTAATAGTGGCTTGCAAATTGGTACAATATTGAAATGGATCAGGGTCTCTCGAGATAGTGATTTCAGTACCATCAAAAGAGAATTTCAGGCATTGGTGGTATGTGGTAGGAATGACCTTCAGAGCATGAATCTAGGGGCAACCAAGTAAGATATTATAATGTATGTCACGATCCAGGACTTGGCATGTTGTATCTATGATAACTGGTCCCACCCAAAGTGGAGTTGTAATGACGCCTTTAGAAGCACATTCTTCATCATCGTATGCCTTGATGACAATTCTCTTGGTAGCATCTACACATGCATCAGAGAAGCCAAGATCTTCAACCAATTTTAGAGAGCATATGTTCAATCTTGCTCCGCCATCTACTAAGACTCATCTAACATTATGTGTGTGGAGAAAAACTTGAATATGAAGGGCATCATTATGAGATGGTTTGGGCAAGGAATATTCACTGTCTGAAAATGTAATGTGATGAGGCGAATTCAAATATCCAACCATAGTTTCAAAATTATTGACATCAATGTTAGTTGGGACAGATGACTCTTGCAGGACTTTATCCAAGATGGCCTTATGTGTGGGTAAGATACAGAGCAATTCAAAAATATATATTTGAGCGAGTGTTTTATTTAATTGCTCAATAAGGTTGAACTCTAGTTAGGGTTTGAATAATTTACAGATGGACCAGGTGTGGTGATTTTAGGCTGATGTGCATAAGGACCTAGGATAGTGACCTTGCCTTTACACATGGTGACATTGCATTCTGGGGCCTTTCTAATGGTAATAATATTAACACACTTATCTTCATCAATACCACACAGATTGTGAATAATGGTACCATCGGGATAATTGTAGGCAAGACAAGTGTTATTGTAGGTAGGATAGATGTGATTGGCTTGATTATTATTATTATTCGTGCCAAATGAAAAGGGTTTACTATGATCTTGCAGTGGGTTCTTGTGGATAGTATGATCTGTATTAGACGTAAATGATTGAATACCTAACTCAATGGTGTGGTTCTCAATAAGCTCTTATATCAAATTTCACACGGTGGTAATCACAAAATGCACTATCATCCCACCATGATGGCTTGAAATGACTAGGGTCATATGGTTTAGGTTCTTACATTGTTATGAATCCGTTTTGTAGAAGTTTCTTTAAGAAAATTTTGATAGGTTCACCCAAAGCAGTGTATGTGCATTTTTGGAATTGTCACGGTTGATGCAACTTCCTTTGATTAGCTTGAGCATGATTTCTTTGAATAGCATTGGAAGTTGATGTTGGTGTAGTTATAGGTGCATTTTGATTTTGTACTCCTTTGATGGTGAGTACAAGACCTGTTGCATTGACGGTTTTTGCATCGACCACACCGTCATTGGTGATGTGTTTATTCTTAACCTAGTATTTGGTTTTTTCATTGGAGCTACTTGGGTTATTATTTGTGGTGGTGTTGATGGTTTTTCCACCATATTTTAATTCGCCTTTGGTGTTCAAGGCTTTCTTAAGTTGAACACCCTTTTCAACAGGGTCAACAAAGGTGGTGCAACAATAGACCTATAAGCCATACCTTAGCGATCCTAGGATATTTTCTACAAACATGGTGAATTTCTCCGTTTTAGGTATTTCTGCCAAACATCTGCTTGCTAAGGTTCTCCATCTTTGAAAAAATGGGATAAAAGTCTCTCCTGCATCCTCTTGGGTAAGTCAGCATAAGGAGGCGATGTTGATATTTGTGTCAATGTTATAGGCATAGTTTTCAACAAACGTTTTTGCCAATTCATCCAATTTTTTGATTCCCTTAGGCAATAATGAGAACCATTCCAGTGCATGACCTGTGAGACTTCTAGGAAAAATTCTCATGAGATATTTTTGCTCATAGGCAATGTCCATGCAACTAGTGGTGAAATCTCTTATGTGTTCAATAGGGTTCATTTTGCATTTGTATTTAGGAAAGTGAGGTACCACATACCCATGAGGAAAGGGTGGCATATACAAGGTTGTGTCGAATGGATATGGACACAAGTCATGTGATATGTAAGACTTTTTGTTGGATTGTTGCAAGGTCTCCATTTGTGTTTGAAGAGAAGCGAGTTGGAGTGTGAGTGCTTCCACAATTGGGTTGTTGGTAGGATCACACATATTGGTGATAAGGATGGCTTGAGTGCCCACCTATTCTGATGAAATGTGTTGCTTTGGAATTGGTTATCGGTGGGCATAATGAGTGTTCTAATTGTGCGGTTTTTGGAAATGAGTGTTTTGATGAGGGATGTGCTGTTGTGTATGAACTTGAGAGGCATAAGTGGGGATATGAGATCCTGCCATGTTGGATTGAATTTGAGGACCTTGTTGATTTTGAGCATGTTGATGGCCAAATGGAGTGAAAGATTGGGTGCCTTGATTGCCTTGCCCAAATAAGAAATTGTGGCCATGAGGAATGTTGGTGTTTTAGTTTAGAGGAATGTTGGTATTCACCTATGAGGAATTAGGTTGGGTGCCTTGAATGAAAACTCTTAGTTTGTTTCTCCCAAAAGGGCTGGATGAGTTAGTTGCCATGGAATTTGAAGAACATAATAATAGGTTTTTTGATGCACCCATGGAACTAGATGAAGTTCCAAAGAGTGTTGAGGTTTTTGCACCCATTTTTTGTGAAAGGATGGTGGATGTTTGTTGGGGGATGGATTGTCATGTGGTTTTGGTCTGGGTAGATAATCCCCCAATACATGTTGTGGTTGTTGTGGTGGTAGTATGACCAAGGGAGGTAGCATGGATGGTGTTGATGATATTTTGTGAATATCCCATGGAAGGATTATGTGATGGGGGATTGGGGGATGTTTCTCTAAGAGTGTTAAGATCAAATAACTTTGGTAACTTAGCCCCTTGGTCAAGGAGCATAGCTAGGAATTTGGAGGATTCATTTAAGACTACTTCTTCCACAAAAGAAGCAACTTCTAGGTGTTGGGAAACAACTAATATGTCTTCTTCAAAGACTTCTCCATTTGAGTATCTACGGATAAATTGTTCAAAAAGATCATGTGGAGAGGGTGGGATGTTCATCTCATTGAAAGGATTGATATTGGAATTTCCCATGTTATAAGAAGGATTGTTCATATCATTAGGGAAGGAATCCATGCTAGTTGTGAAACAAATAAAGTTGGTGTCTTGTCCAAAGGAATCCATGAATATTTTTTTTTTCTGTAATCTAGTTTCAACCATAAATTTTTTTCTCAACTTTGGGATGATGAGGGAGAATGATCCAAATATGACACTATGTTTTTTGGTGTTTATTTTTTGGAATTCTAGGAATATTACAAGATGTAAATGAGACCAAAATGAGGCTATATATTTGTGAATGAAAATGGTGTGACACTAAAATGGACATGCTAAATGGTATGTAACTAAAGGGAGCCTCAGATTTACTCACTATTGAGAAATCTAAGGAGATGACTACTTGAGCAAACCAAGTGTTGGCAATGCTTCAGGTTTGGAAAATCAATGGAGCATAAAAGGACTAAAAGAGGACAAAGTGAAGTTTCCACATGAGACTATTGAGTGGGAAAGAATTCAAAAAAGATTTGACTGAATGACAAAGGGTGATTGGGTCCAATGATAACCAACTATCGAATGCAAAGTTTTTAAAAAGGATGTTAAGAGTCTACTCCTGAAATCTGCAAAGATAAGTGGCTAAGGAGATGGTAGAGTTAACAATGCAACTCATGGAATGGAAATGGAATCCTATTGTGATCCTAAAAAAAATGGTATCTATAATGCAATGTTTAAGGGAAGTTGAGCAATTCAGTGTCTGGTTCAAACAGTAAGAGTAAAGGAAGACTTGATGTAATTCTAGGAAAAACAGGTTTTGGATTTTAATTTTTACAGTGGGAAGATAGTTGTGAATTTTTTGCAAATGCGTCATAGTGAATGCAACACGACAAGTAAAATATGGCTCAGAATGGCGAATGTAGTACTGGAACTAGCGAATGTGACTCAAAATATCGAATGCGGTTTGAAACTGGCGAATGCGGCTCAAAATGGAAAATGTGATGTAGGATGTTTCAAATGCATCTCATCAAAGTGATTATGGCTTAGAATGTTTCAAATGTGGCTCATCAAAGTGATTGCGGCTCAATATATGGAAAATGCAGTTTGACAGAGCGTTTGTGTGGCAAAAAGTAATTTTTGGAAGAAAGTTTTTCCCAATTTTACCAGTTTTGTTTTTTATTTTAGAAAGTTTGATTTTTAGAGGTTGAAGTTTTCTGAAAATAGTTTGGCAAACACTTGGTGTTGTAAAAATTGAAAATCAACCACATTAAAGATATTGACAAAAATCCTTGGACTACAAGGACATTATTCTTATGGATCTTGTGAACCATGTATCCTTAGTGAATGAATCCAAAAGCTTGGCCCCATAGGCTCCCCCTTATAGTGCACTCACTTCATAGGGAAGCCAAGCTTCCAACCTCCATAAAATTCCTATGGTAGATTGATCATTTCTAATAAGAACTACGTAGGTGCGGGTGCCTTTGCAATGACCGTTGCTGCACAAAAGAATAGAAGGTGTTTGGTTTTCTAACGCAAAGGATTAAATTCAGGCACCCTTTTCAGAAGACCATGCAAGAGGCGTTATCATCCCAGTCTGCATAGGTTACACTCTACAGGTTTTGACGTACCACAAGGGTACTTGGGGAGTCAATTGCTAGTCCACAAGAAGTTCTGTAATGCTAAGCTTTCCTTAACATTCAAATTTATATACCGTTTGGGCATCACTTGGCTTTAGTGCATTCCCGGTTTGAGTTGCTTTGGGGTGAGTAATTTTTCCCACCAAAGCAGGTCCAAGATCTAAGGCTTAACAAAAGCGAGCCAACATATTCATAGTTCAATCAATCTTTGTTTAGAAACAAAGAGAGAGTGCATGAATTTTGTAACTCACACTCGCATGGTGTTCATTTTAGACCCAAAAATAAATGCGTACAAATAATAAATACATGGTGTTCATTTTATGCATTTGTAGTGTTTTGCAAGAAAAGGGGTTTATTTTAACCATTTGTAGTATTCTCTTAGTAAGAGTTAATTTTAAACCCATGAAAAGAAAGACGTATTATTATTTTTAACCTTATGCACTTTCATGTTTGTTCATTTTATCCCATGAGTGAAATGAAAATTGAGAAATGAAATGAAAGAAAAAATTAAGCAAGTTGTGAAATGAAATAAAAGAACAAATAAATCATATTGGGTTAGACTCCATGTTGACACACACTACAAGAAACAAATTAGTAACAAAAAATGTTTAATCTAGATTTATACAAATCTGAGGAAATCTGAAAAAGAGAAAACAAAAACACTTTTTCTTTTACCAGTCAATTGTGTTGCAACAGATCAAATGTGGCTCAGTACAGTGTCTACGGTTGAAAAGGTGGCAAATACGGTGTGACAAGTCATATGCATTGCTCTGGCTATCAGATGTAGCATGATAGAGAAAATGCATCACAAGAGAATTCAAATACATTGCAACAGAGTGTTTGCATCACACAGCCTCTCAAATTCGACGTTTCGTACTTGTACCTATAAAAAAATAAATCTTAAAGCCATACAAAAACCTGCAAAAAACATGTCAAAGAAACTTGTCGGGTTCACCAATGTAATGATGGATTTCTGCAAGATATTTTTTTAGTGTCTAATGAATGCAATATTAAATAATCCAATCAAAGCAATGAAACGCAAAGGAGATAAATGAGAAAATAAATTAATTTAGAACAAGCTCACCCATTATTTTCTCCTCCATGGCTAACTTCCATTGCATCTCCTTAGCTTTTTGTGATGAAGAATGTGCCCTCATATTTGATGAGAAAATTCTTTAATGCCTAGTCCTAAGTAAAAATTTGAAGGATTTTTTAAATATTGTCGTACAAGAAAATTAATTCCATAATGCAAGTAGCTAAGATGACAAATGCAAAAGATATTAAGCGATAAGAATAAAAAATAATAATAAAAGATTGCAAATATTAGGAGATGTGAAAAATAAGGACAAGATTGGTATTTTATAGAAAATGCAATCTTGAACGAATGGACAAGATTGAAGATTGAGAAAATTCCCTAGAATCAATGATCAAGATTCAAAATGACAACTCTCAATTAGGGTTAGGGTAAAAATTTCAAATGTGTGGACAAGATTTAATTTAGGAAATTAAATCAATGATGGAGAATAAATGTGACATTGAGATGGAATTAGCAAAAATCAAAAGATAAGAAGATGATATTTTTTAGAAAATCAGTAATTTTGGCAATTACTTGATTTGTAGAAGAATATTTCTATTTTTGAATTAAATTAATTCAAAATATGGATTTTGTGAGATAATAAGTAATTGATTTTGAAATTAATTACCAAAAGAAGAATCAGTTAACCATGTTAGACAATTTTAAATAAATTGTTTTATTTAAAAAAATGGAAGTGTCACATAAAGCAATTAAATAATTAGGAATAATTATTTAATTTAGAAGAGGTATTTAATTAATTAAATAAATTAATAAATCTATTTAATTAAAGAGGATTTAGGGATTAGTGACATATTAAATAAATATATTAAAATATATTTATTTAGTAATCAAGAGGACATTAATGATAAAGAGTAATTAAATAAATGAGACTTTATTTTATTATGAGACAACTTTGATAGTTAGTGACACATTAAATAAATAAGATTTATTTATTTAATAGTCATGAAGAATAGGAGATCATGAATTAATTAAATAATTATGCATTATTCAATTAATAGTTGAAGGTGGGTTATAAAGATAATTAAAATGTCATAATTATGCTAGGACAAATGGTGGTAAACATTGCTTGCAGGCCCTGGTCATTTTTGTGTGTCTACACATAGCTACTCTTTCTCAAGCATAAAATCTTGCTGACAACTTACTCAAGCAATGAATTTCAGGGTTATCCAATGCATTTGAGGATATTCCTACCTCCGGTCCTCTAACAGGTAGTAAGCGTGAAACCTTTGAAGGATATTTAGACAAGGGTGAAACTGAAGTATTCATCGATCCCTTGGATGATGGTTGAGGATTGGAAATCTCCCTAGTTATTGTATCTTGAATCATTCACAATGTTGATAACTTAAATGTATTATATTTTTTTAGCATAATATCCTTGTAGCCTTTTTGAAAGTTCTTTATATAACTATAGACTTGTCCTTGCAAGGATTTAATGCTTTTATGCACTCATCATCATACAATTTAATGATCATATCACAAGATAAAAGCACCAAATACTCACATACTTTACGACTATTATTCATGTTGCTACAATGTCATATATGATTCTCCATAGCAATGATTTTGAACCTAATATCCATAGCTTTTAATCTTTCAATGTATCTCATCAAAAAATGATTCCTAGCAAATTATATTTGAAACATACAAAAATATAGAAAATAAAAGGATGTTCCATACCTACATAGTTTCATTATCTCTTTACCACTTTTCTAACTTTCTTTATCTCCCATAACAGCCCTTCACTAACTATTCTAATCCTTTATGATTGCTCCTCTCATATGCATAGTGACTGCTAATTTTACTTGTGAATGAATTTTCATTTGAGTATCCTCTCCCTCTTGGTGTAGGCATTTATAACTTGTGCACTATTTTTGTAAGACTTAAAGTCCTTTGTTATTGTTACCCTATAGATATCCATGGTTTTGAGGACCTATTATTGTTAACTAATCATTGTCAAAATAGTATTGTTAACTTCTTAAATGAGCCAATTCCTATAATCTATGATATCATTCCATGATTGATGAATACAATTGTTTAGTTTTCCAAAACAATGTATGCCAACATGTTGGGATCTACCCTTGTGGGATCCACATTTATCCCACGTGCTTCAGTTTAATAAAATAGAACAAAAATACGAATGCAACTGTATCTCCGCATGACATAAATATGCTAGTGAAATAAATGCATATCCTATATGTTTTTGATGATTTTAATGGTATTCTAGGACATCCAACATTTGCATGCTTGTTAAGTGCAGGTTAAGATCAGTTTATATATGCATAGGTATCTATTTATATAAACCTAGAAACTTTCTATTGCTTAGAGCATAACTCTAACATCATTGCTTATGCCAAATGTAGGAACTCTTAGCAACATGAAACTAGGAGGGACATATGTAGCTTGGGACAAGATAACACATTATAACTAGTCATTCACAGGCAATGACTGGTTTCCTTCTTTATATGCACATTTATTTTACTTATTCATGTATATTCTTTTCTTTATCTATATTGAATAAGTTAAGTCAATCTCACGGCTTGTGTGAGGTAATGTACATTTTTACATTCAATAAAGATTATTTTATTTAGAAAAGATATGAATTCTTCTTTTGTTACATGCATATGTGTAAATGTAGTAATTTGTAATCGTGATCTTCTTTGGATTATCTCATTTGTGCATTTGAATGTAATGTAGGATTGATTTAAATGCACCTTTTTCAGTTTAAAATCAACAAGCTCTTCTTGATTTGACCTATAAGTAATTTTTTTAAAACAGTTTCATCCTTAAATTCATCTTCTTTTCAACTATTTAATTGAATAATCCCAGTTATTAAATTAAATGCATCATTTTAATCTATCAATATAATTGATTTAATCAACTTAATTCCTACCCTTTCAAATTAAAATTTCATCTTGTTTAATTGGATAATGTAAATTATTTAAATTAAACCCCGTTATGTCTTCTCATTTAATTGAATAATCTTAATTATTTAATTAAATGTTAGTTTAACTACTTTCATTAAATAAATTGATTGTTTAACGATAATTCTTAAATTCCTCAACTTGCACAATTAAAAATGTATTTTAATTCATTGAATTACTAATTTTCCTAATGAACTTTGTAACAAATTTGAAACTGTGTTTCTTTGAATCATTCTTAGTCATTAACTAAATCTTTGATTCATGCGATCTTGCATTTGGATCCTTGATACATGCCTTCAACTCACTTTTTATGTCAATCTTTCTTTGATCAAATCAATCGTATCCCTTCATTCACTATTTTTTCCTATAAATACCTCACATTTTGGAGAGAAATGGATCCACTTCAATCAAAGAAAATTTATGTTGCATGTTTGAATACTATATTTATTCATCCTTGCATCCATTATTATCTTTTTCATCCATCTTTAGCATAGTTTCATCTATTTTAGCTTAATCTTCCATTAATGGATTTTGATTAGATGTTCCTTTTATCAAAGGGATGAGGAAAGTGTCATCATTCTATATCAATACAACACCAATCCCATAATGGGATGAGGTTTGGAGTTTTATATTAGTTGTAGCATGTTATAGGTACAACATGTTGCACCTAATCCAACTTTGGAGTTATGGGATGGAATGAAATGGTTTAATGCCATAAGTGGCTTATAGATGGTACTATAAGTCTTGGTGTTACCAATTTTTTTCATCAATTTTTTTTATGTAATATCCAACATGCCCTTTTTCAAAATTTTCTTTCAAAGTGGTGCATTGGAATTTTACTTCCAGTTATTTATTTACTAAGTTCGATTTATGGTTTAGGCATGGTGCAAGGTCACCAAGACCTCATAAGCATGTCTTTGTGTGATTTTTAGTTTTGGGATATTTGTTTGCTTTGTTTTTTAATAAAGTCATTTAGGAATATGGAGGATCATATTAATCCATTTTTGAATTACTGAGGGTCGTTGGTTTTAAAATGTAAAAAGTTGCCATTTTGGCTTAGAAATGTTGTCATGCAACTTTGGCAAAGTGGAAAAAAGAAAAGAAATAAGTCACATGGAAATAAAGAAATGTTAAAATTTATTAGAAGTGATTAGGATTGTAGTCATGTACCCTCAAGGGTTTTATGGATGAGAAGAGCATTAATTTTTGGAGGTTTTCTGAATGGAAACACAATTTTTTTCTATAATTTTCCAATGTTGTAATCATGTTTTGTCACTTGGTACGACCTATACAACTCATGTATTCATCTAAAATCAATTGGATAGTGTATATATGTGAATCCTCTTTCTTTTGGTGTTTGTGTTATTTAATTTCCTTGAGTTTTGTGTAAGATATGACAAATTTGGTGAAGGTTCCCCTAATCTAACAATGTTTTCTAAAATTTGTAGTCTAAAAATGTGCTAGTACGGTAATGTATGGTATAGTACAGGCTTAATATTAATTTAGAAACTTGACACTATGAGTCTAGTTTCATGTGATTTTGGTTTGAAAAAAATTGATTAAGTTTTGAATGAGTTTATGCCATTTTTGGTGAGAGTAGGTTTGTGGCTGGCCTAGGGTTTCCAATAGATGAAATAACTGCATAAATTTTTATTGCATTGTTGAAATTTTATAAAATTTGGTGAAAATTTCTGATCTGATCATTTCAAAAACCCTTTAAATGATATTTCATAGTTTTAAAAATTTATGGACTTAATAATGTGAATTTTCTTTCATTTGTTTGAAAAATAGTAAAAAAGCCAAGTTCAATGAAGGATTGATGAAATATATGAACTGTGTGATGAAGGTTGGATGGGAAATCATGGTGGTATGTTGTTAGAGGTTATAATAACTCTAAAAAATTGTTTTATATGTTTTCCCTTTATTTTTTCCTTGGTGGTGTGTCTTAGGCTTGTGAGCAGGCTTCCAAAGATAAACATAGTAGCACTTTTGCATCATTTGTATTAGACCTTCTTTCAATCTATCAATTTATTCTTGTTTTGATTCCTTTCTCAACACAATTATGGTATCAGAGCTAGAAGACCTTGAGAGTGCAAGGTATGCACAAGGACAAGAGAGTTTTGAGATAAAAAAATTTGTAGGTATGAAAGAGAGTCGATAATTTATATCCTCCAATAGTGATGAAACTAGGTAGAAGGTGTGCAAATTTATTAGAAGTGATTAGTAATGTATGCATGTACCCTCAAGGGTTTGACGGACGAGAAGAGCATTAATTTTTGGAGGTTTTGTGAATAGAAACACAATTTTTTTCTATAATTTTCCAATGTTGCAATCATTTTTTGTCACTTGGTATGACCTATAAGACTCATGTATTCATCTAAAATCAATTGGATAGTGTATATATGTGAATCCTCTTTCTTTTGGTTTTTGTGGCATTTAATTTCATTGAGTTTTGTGTAAGATATGACCAGTTTGGTGAAGGTTCCCCTAATCTAACAATGTTTTCTAAAATTTGTAGTATGAAAATGTGCTAGTACGGTAATGTATGGTATAGTACAAGCCTGAAATTAATTTTAAAACTTGATAGTATGAGTCTAGTTTCATGTGATTTTGGTTTGAAAAAATTTGATTAAGTTTTGAATGAGTTTATGCAGTTTTTGGTGAGAGTAGGTTTGTGGCTGGCCTAGGGTTTCCAATAGATGAAATAACTGCATAAATTTTTATTGCATCATTGAAATTTTATAAAATTTGGTGAAAATTTCTGATATGATCATTTCAAAAAACCCTTTAAATGATATTTCATAGTTTTAAAAATTTATGGACTTAATAATGCCAATTTCCTTTCATTTGTTTGAAAAATAGTAAAAAACCCAAGTTCAATGAAGGATTGATGAAATCTATCCACTGTGTGATGAAGGTTGGATGGGAAATCATGGTGGTATGTTGTTAGAGGTTATAATAACTCTAAAAAATTGTTTTACATGTTTTCCCTTTATTTTTTCCTTGGTGGGGTGTCTTAGGCTTGTGAGCAAGCTTCCAAAGATGAACATAGTAGCACTTTTGCATCATTTGTATTAGACCTTCTTTCAATCTATCAATTTATTCTTGTTTTGATTCCTTCCTCAACACAATTTTGGTATCATAGATAGAAGAACTTGAGAGTGCAAGGTATTCACAAGGACAAGAGAGTTTTGAGATAAAAAAATTTGCAGGTATGAAAGAGAGTCAATAATTTATATCCTCCAATAGTGATGAAACTAGGTAGAAGGTGTGCAAATTTCTTCCAATGAGAGGAAGTGGGTAGAAGAGGTCTTCGAGAGTGCATCTTCTAGAATCTTGATGGGTAGAGGATAGTTTTGTGTGTGAATTTATTTGGATACCAAAAGAATGGAAGTGGTGAGAAGAATAATTGATGAAGACCTAAAGAGTAAGAACTTGTCAAGCAAGCAAAAGAGATGTTGAAGATAAGAGGTTTGAGAGATTGCTAAATAAAGTTAAGAATGATGGTTCCAAGGTTAAAGTAGAGCTTCCAATATATTCAAAAATCTTGAATGGAGAAGAAATCCTAGATTGGATAGGATAGTTAGGTAAGGATTTTGAGTTTGAAGAGATGCTTGATGGGCGACAAGTTAAGTTGGCAAAAAAAGACCTAACATGATATGCATCCCCATGGTGGGATTATGTACAGGAAGATAGTGTGCCACCAAAAAATATATACCTTTGAAGAAAATTACAATTTTGTGCCCTTTTTGGTTCTACTTGAGCTCCCCTTTCATCAATTTTCACCCTAAAATAGCATTTATAGGCCCCTAAGGTTTATTAATATTGAATTTGAGGCTTCTTATACCTAATGAATCATTCAACCCTAAAAAAAACTAAACCAACTTCAAAATCTCTTAGTGTGACTAGGTCGCCCAATTTGGCGACCTAGTCCTTTTTGAGGATTTTTATTATTTTAAGTAGGAAAATTAATACTTTGTAAAAACTTCCTAATGGGTGTTAGCCTCCTAGGTAAAAATTATTGACAGTTAGGTCTTTTTTCTTATAAATACTTGTTTTTAGCTAATTTTTCCCTTTTTCCTTAATCATTTTTCACATCCAGCTCCAAGAATCAAGTACAAAACATCTTCCTCAAGAAGATTCATCTCTCTCACAAAAAATTTGAATCTTTTGGATAGAAAACTAGGGATTTTTGAAGGTACTCAACTCACTCTACATTCAAGATCACACATTAAGAAAGGTTGAACATAGATGCCTATGGAGATTCATGGAGAAATATAGGTTGAAGAGGTGCAACTAGCCACCATATCACACCTAAAGACTATTTTCAAAGTGACTCCATCTTCTACTTTCAATCCATTTCCATATTTGAGTTTTGCATCCCATTTGCATTCCTTCCACACTCATTTTTAATAATGTAGGGTTTGTAGGATTGAAGTCTTGCATCATTCCAAATCTTTTGCATACATCTTATTCTAGCACAATAGAATAGGGTTTTTTCTTACATGAATTTTTCCTAATTCTAGACACACTTAGAGCTACGAATTTGTACAAATTTTCTATCTCATTGCAAGTTTAAATAAAAACTAGCAGTTTGACCAAGGAAAATCCCACATTAGGAACCTAAATATTCTTTATTTTGTATGTCATTTTACAAATTTGAGTCCAGATTCCCATGAAGAAACACCGTAAAGACCATAGGCCTCCATGTCCACTTTCAGTTTTCTAGAAAAGATGAAAGGGATTAAGTCACCCATAGTGGTGACCTAGTCTCACTAGAGGTTGCCAACACAGAAATTTGCAAATTTTGGAGACCCAATTGGCATAAATGACATCTAAGGCAGTTTACCTTAAAAGGGGCCAGGTCACCCCACTTGGTGTAAGTGTCCTAGTTGACTCAAAAATAATATTTCTTAGGTTTTATGAGGCTTCCACAGCTTCCTCTTCAGACTACAATAGTTTCCAGGTGCACCCACTTGATATAAAAGGTCATTTGTTTAGTTTAGTCTTCATTTTGTCATCATTACATTACATGATGTGTTTTCCAACAACATAAACTCTCTTAGTTTAGGTTAAGTAGCTAGGTTCAGATCTTACATTTCACTATTTAGCACTTAGCACATTTTAATACATATTCAATCTCTAGCATTGAATGACTCACAAGGTTTAATACCCCTCAGTACCGGAAAATCCTCTTCCTCCTAGGGTGAAAACCTTATAAATTTTTAGAGGACTCATTGTTTTTCGAACATTAAATTTTGTGGTCATTTTGGTGAACCTACGTTTAGACACATTTTACTTTTGATTTAGTTTGCACTCACATGCTAGGAATTTTCTCTTTAGCATTGCATTGAATGTTGCATTGTTTAAAAAGGTATCCTAGGGTTTCATACTTTCCCCTTAGTGAAAAAGACTCATTTTTGTATTTATTTCATTGCATATTCAAGAATTTTTTACATATACCATAAAGTACTGCATCTTACATTCCAAAATACTGCATTTTTTATCAGCAAACAAAGAGAAAACTGAAAAATGCCTATACCAGGACTATGTCACCACCTTGGGCGACCTAGTCCTAGTAGACATTTTGCATTAGTAGTTTCTTCATTTTCTTTCTAGATTCTAAAGTTTTTGTTTCTTTCTATTTATGCTCTGTTTTAGTTCTATTATTCTCTAATATATAGTTATTATTAGCTTAAAATGGCATTTATGAGTAGGATTAGAGCTTTACATGTTTGATTTTTTTCTTAAGTTCCTAGTTCTTTCAAAGTAAATTTTGTAGAACATGAACCTAAAAACATAGAAACCTCACATGATATAATGAACATACTTCTTCACTATGGGAACACTATATCATCTAAACCTTTTAGTACTAATGATTTGGATAAGTTAGATGAAGCCCTTCAAGGCTTCGTCTCTCTCACTTCCTCCGCTAAGGTTGGTCATGATACAATCAAAACCTCCCCTCCCTTACCTCTTAAACCATTTAGTTGTAATGAGATGGGTATGTTAGATGAATTTATTTAGGATTTCATCTCACCTACTTCATCGACTAGGTTTTGTGATGAACAACCTAAACTAAAAGATCTCAATGTCATCCGACCTCAACTTTTTCTATACCCACTTTACCATAAAGCTCCAACCCCATCCCAACCCAAGTTTACCCTTTACTCTCCTAAGCATGATATCATTGCTCATACTCATTCTACTCCCAATAACCCACATCCCCAACAAACAACTACCTCAACTTCCCTACCATTGACCAATACTATCTTAGGGTACGTGCATGATCATGATGGGCCAAAAAGTGGCAATATGATTGAAAAACATCTATAGATTTCAAACGGTAACACATTTTTTGAATCCAAAAAATGCCTTACATTTTATACTTTGCATACTATAGGATTAAAAAAATAAAAATTCAATTTCATGAATTTTTTACCAAGTTAAAGTGGTCAGACATACGAGTTTTTTATATTTTTTAAAATTTATAATAAAAAAATTATAATTAATTTTTTACTCGGAAAAAAATTACAAAAAAATATGAATCAAATTGGGACATGAGTCCTCTACTTATATCTAAAATATTATAAAAAAATATTATCATTTTATTGTGGTTAGGGTGGTTAGACAGACACCTACTTCTTATATTTTCCCTGAAATTTAAGTACTACTGCATTGAAATTTCAAATTTTCCCTAAATAGATTTTTTTTTTTTTAAACAAACCTAGTAGTTTAGAAACTACATTCAATTTTATACAGATTCTATTCTTACATATTTTTTAAATAATATACATAACTTATTGAATTTTTTACGACAAGTTTCCTAACTCTATTTTTTTTTTGCCACTTAAGGGCTTGTTTTTTCCACCATGATCCTGCACATACCCCTTACCTATGGATCCTTGTTTAAAATCACAAATTAGGGAGTATTATTAGGTTGAAAAACTTAAGAACACTCCCACCAAGATATCCCTTTGGGATCTCCTTCACAATTCCCCTAACTATCATTCTATGCTTCAAACAACATTGCAAAAGATAGTGGTCCCTCCTGATACAAATACTAATGATGTGGTAGCTCTCCTACATGAAATTAACATAGCTCCCTCCATTAGAATTAAGAAACCAAAATTAATCCTTTATGATTATAGCCCAATATGATCAAATAGGTATCAAACAAACCCTCGTTGATAATGGATCTACCCTAAATGTGTGAAATTTGAAGCTTCTTGATAGGTTACATGTGGGTAGATCAGAAATCCAATTGAATTCCTTATCCATTAGAGGATTTGACAATGTTACAAAGCAGCCTCTTGGTGTCATTACCTTACCCATTATTGTTAGAATGTTACCTAGCAAACACCTATCCACATCATGCCCTATGACCTTTCCTATAACATCCTCTTGGGAAGACCTTGGATACATGAGATGCATGCAGTACCCTTGAATCTTGATCGCAAAATGAAATATGTCTATAATAATTTTTTTATCAGATTGACATAGACCTTGAGCTTGAAAGTTTCTTACAACTTGAAAATTTCACATCAAGTCCTCTCAATACCTTAATTACTACCTCCAATAGTTCCCCTTCTAAGAAGGATCAACTAGATGATAAACCCAAGTTTAATTTAATTGGTGACAATTGTGGATCTTTAGAATTTACTCCTTCCTTTATGGGTGAATGTATTGTCACACAAAAAGAGGATAAACCACAATAACAATCAATTGTCCTCTCTACCCAACAAGGACACTCTTCCCACACATCTACCTCCTCTCTTTTGGATGAAAATGTAACATATACAAAAAAAATTGATGAGATAGATTATCAACAACCACCTAACCCACAATAATTTGGCTACAATGGCAAAGGATGTGAAAATGATGAACAAGGAATTTGTGTACCCATTGAACCTAATATGCAAGGAAATAAGACCAGTCTAGGTTTTTCCTTTTCTAAAGTTATAAAATCCAATCAATGACCTTCCCTCGACATCAACACTATCACATGCACATCAAGAACCAGCCTCCCATTTAAACATCCTAAATTTCTTAATATGGATTCTTCCCTCTTCACCTATTTTCATGACGATGAAAATTTGAAACACTTGTTACATGATTCAGATAGGACTTCTTGTCCCAAGAGAAATTCCTCTTGTGCTATGATATGTTATGAGCCCACCATTACTAATGTCAATGAACCTCACAAAAGCATGGAACCATATGCTCTTGAAGTTCCTACATGTAATGGATTCCCTTTAGGAGATACTCTTGACATACCAATGTATATCAATGATAAAGATAAAGTCATTAAGATTGGGAAGTGCCTTGATGTTGAAGAACAAGAGGATATTGTAGCCTTGCCGCATACCTTTCTTGAACTATTTTCTTGGAAATATTCTAATATGATTGGAATAGATCCCTAGATAGTTACCCATAACATTTTCCTTGTTGAAAATGCTAAACCCGTTCACCAAAAGATTCAAAAAATGAATCCTAAGATAGCCTTGAATGTTAAAGGATAACTTGAAAAACTCCTTGATGTGGGTTTCATTCTTGCCATTGATTATTCTCCTTGGATATCAAACATTTCTGCGGTGGCCAAACCCAATAATTATGTTAGGATATGTATGGATTTTAGAGAATTGAATAAAGCCTCTTTAAAAGATGACTTTCCTCTTCCTAATATCGACATGATCATGGATTCCACTCCTAGACATGCTTTTTTATTCTTTATGGATGGATTTTTTGGGTATAATCAAATCTTCATAAAACCACAAGATGAATACAAGATGGCCTTTATGTCTTCTTGGGGAAGGTTTTTTTGAGTTATGATGCCTTTTGGTTTAAACAACATTGGCAGTACTTATCAATGTGCAATGACCTTATTTTTTCATGATTACATCCAAAAAAAATTATAAGATTATGTTGACAACATTCTTTCTAAATCCTTAACTCGTCAAGATAATGTTATTGTCCTTGAACAAATATTTGAACACATGCATAAATATAACATGCATCTAAATCCCAAAAAGTGTCTTTGGAGTAGATAGTGGTAAAATTTTAGGTTTTATCATATCTCATAGAGGCATCAAGGTGGATACAAAGAAAATTGATGCTATAATTAATATGCCACTACCTCTTAATATCTCCCAATTGCATACATTGCAAAGACGGATACAAGTCATTCGTCACTTTGTTGCTTGCTTAGCAAATCATATGTTACCCTCCACGCATATCCTCAAGAAGGATGTCAATTTCGATTGGAATGGTGATTATAAATAGGCCTTTGAGATTTTAAAAGAATACCTCGCCACTCCACCTATTTTACAACCTACTATACCCAAGAAACCTTTCATCCTTTATATAGCTGCTTCTTCCCATGCTCTTGCTGCATTGTTGGCTCAATAAGATCCCATGGGTAAAGAGCATCTTGTTTATTATATTAGTAGAACACTCCTTGATTATGAGACCCATTAATCAACAATTGAAAAACAATATCTGGTCTTTTATTTTCTACTAGTAAGTTGTGACATTACTTACTTAATGCCGAAGTACAAGTGATGACAATGTTTGACCCTCTTAGATATATTTTCAACAAAACATATTTTTCAAGACGTCTTTCTAAATTTTGACCTTAGGTTTATTTCTCAAAAAAAAATCAAAGGAAAATCCCTAACTGACCATTTAGCCAATACTCCTTTACTCTTAGAGTTACCCACCAATGAATTTCCCTGATGATAGTGTATTCACTATAGATCTTCCTACATGTGAATTATACTTTGATGGATCCAAGTGTTGAACAAGCTCCAATGCTAGAGTTATTTTAATTCCACTCATAGGAAAGCCTATTCCATTATCTGATCACCTCAATTTCATAGGTATGAATAACACAGCTAAGTATGAAGTGTTAATTTTTGGATTACTCATTGCTTTAGTCATGGGGTTTAAAGATGTAAAGACCTATGGTGATTCATTATTAGTAATTAAAAAAATCAATTTTCTCTATCAAACTAAACATGAAATTTTTTTGCAATATAAGGATCTCATTCTCAATCTACTAGATAAATTTGACTCCTTGACCATTGATAACATCCCTCAAAAAGATAATTATCACGTGGATGCAATAGCTAGTGCAACCTCTCTTATCTCTCTTGTTGATCCTTCTAAAAAAGTAGTATTTACTATCCATCCTATTATGAAACCCTCAATCAACGATAGACCTAATGATGTCTTTCCCACTTTTCCAGATAATCACTATGAATGGTATGATGACATCTATAATTATCTAAAATATGGTACCATTCTCGAACCTACTTCTAGGAAAACCTGCATTTTCCTCAAAAAGCTAGCCACTAAGTATATAATCCTTGCTAATACATTGTAGAAAAGATCATTTCATGGATTTATTTTGTGATGCCTCAAGGATGTTGATACTCATGTCACCCTCAAACAATCCCATTCTGGTACTTCTGGAGGATATTTTGGAAAAAAACTTATTGGCCTTGTCGTTCCACCAAAAGATCGACCTATCAATGCCCAATACAAACATCAGTTAAGATCCATAGGAGGTGGTTAAACCATGTCATGAACCTGAATGGAGATGCTGGTAGTTAGTCCAACAATCCCCTCCTCAGCATCACCTGAGGGGTTCAAACCCATGATTGGCTCTGATACCAATTTATGGCCTTATCGTTGCACAAAAAGATCAACTTGTCAATGCCCAATTCAAGCATTGGTTAAGATCCATAGAAGGCAGTTAAACCATGTCGCAAACCTGAAGGGAGATGTTGATGGTTAGTCCAACAAAAAATTAGTGCAAAATCTCCTTTGCATGGGTTATTACTGGAAAAATATGGAAAAATATTGCTATGCATATGTTAAATGATGTCATCAGTGCCAATAACATAGTCATTTGATCCATGCACCTGCTTCTGAGCTCCATGCCTAGATACCTATCTGGTCATTCTCTTTATGGGGATTGGAATTAATTGGAAAAACCTCCCCACCTTCTTCTACCTGAAATGCGTTCATCATTACTACTACTAACTATTTCATCAAATGGGTCAAATTTATTCCCCTCTGATCTACAACTATTGAGGTGATATGTCATTTCTTATTGGAACACCTCATCACTCGCTTTGGTATTCCTTACATGTTAGTCTCAGATAATGGTACACTTCTTAAGAAAAATGATGTGAAGAAGCTTCCCAAGATCTTCCATATTTAACATCGGTTTTCAACACCTTACTACAGTCAATCCAATGGTCAAGTTGAAAGTACTAATAAAATCATAGAGAAAATACTTAAGAAGACTATTAATCAAAACCAAAAAGATTGACATACACAATTGTAATATATGTTATGGGAATATCACACAAGTGTTCATTCTTCTACAAGAAACACACATTTCAACCTTGTCGATGGTACTGAGGCTTTCCTACCTTTAGAGTTAGAAATCACCATGTTGTAGATTCCTCTTCAATTTCGTATCGATAATGACACCTATGTAGAACAATTATTACACCAACTTGAAATTCTGGATGAACAACGCATCAATTCTCTCCAGCATCTTCAAGATTACACTAAACAGTTGCAATGTAAACATGATATTGGTGTCATTCGTAGGACATTCGACAAAGGTGATCTAGTTTTATATGTAAACAAACATAATACTACCACTGATTATGCTGAAAAATGTAAATTCAGTCCTAATTAGTTAGGCCCCTATGTGGTCGGTACGAATTATGGATCCAATTCTTATACCTTAACCAAGTGTGATGGTAATCCACTTCGAGATCCCATTAGTGCCACACATTTATGTAGGTATTATATCTAATCCTCTTTTGAATGGTATGAATTACAGATCAGCATTGTTAAAGCTAATGGATTCTATCCTATTGACTATCTCATTGCTTCATTCTTGACAAATCATTATGCATGTCTCCTGAATGCTAAAGTGATTATCTAATTATTTTTTATAATTACTTTTGATTTCATACCATTCAATTTTCCCTCTTTTGTGTTATGTTACTTTAAACTCATAATTGCATAACATATTTAATCTTTATGTTTTATCTAACATACATTCTAAACATGTTTTAATTAGATCACATAAATGTTGTTAAATCATGTTGCCATTTATTAAATAATATCATAAAGGCTATTTAATTAATCACTTTGTCATTTAACATCCACACAAATAAATTACATCACATAAAATACAAATGCATATATATACATATATCAAGAGTCTTTTGTACATGTCATCATAGTATACACTGTCATTGAGGATTGTGATTATCTCCCTCCGTAGGCCCTCATAAGATTCTTGCAGTCTCACAAAGAGGCTTAGGGTATCTAGCTCTTCCTCCACAATCTATGGGGACACATAGTCAGAATCCAGCTCCTCTTCGTCGAATGTTGTTGACACTATCTCTATGGCTTCCTAATGTAGGAACTCTTGAAAACCCTCTGTAGGCCCTAACAAATCAAAACACAAATTTAACTAGTACACATCATGATATATATATATATATACATATATGCATCAAATAATACATCAGAATATACCATGCATGGGTATGTGAAGGATCATCATTGAAAAAATAGGCAACTTGATGTAAATATTTGAATAAGTTATCTATATTATTTCAAAAATATGTAAGAATAGAATCTGTGCAAAATGAATATAGTTTCTAAACTACTAGGTGTAATTTTTATTTTTTTAAATCTATTTGGTGAAATTTGAATGTAGTAGTACTTAAATTTCAGGGAAAAAATAAGTAGGTGTTTGTCTGACCACCCTAACCACAATAAAATGATAATATTTTTTTATAATATTTTAGATATAAATAGAGGAATCATGTCTCGATGTGATGCATATTTTTTTGTGATTTTTTTCTAAGTAAATAATTAATTATGAATTTTCTATTATGACTTTTAAAAAGTATAAACACTTATATGTCTGACCACCTTAACTTGGTCAAAACTTCATGAAATTCAATTTTATATTTTTTAACCCTATAGTATGTGAAGCATACAATATGATACATGTTTCAGATTAAATTTTTTTGATATAGTTTGAAAGCTATAGATGTTTTTCAATCAGCTTATCAATCAAGAATTTAGTCATAATTCAAATAGAAAATGAATAATAATAATTTATTAAATTCAAAGTAAAGCATAATTTATATTGGTGGAAGGCTAATAATCTCTTTTAAAAACCCTTTTTGTTTCATCAATCTTAGGTAAAAAAAGTAATCAACCACATGGGCCATCATATCACTTACATATCACCACTTTTTGGCCCATCCTGATCCTACACATACACGCATATACAAAAATTAAATATCATCACCTATATCTCTAGTGGAATATGAAATGTCCACCTCATCCTATGTAGGGGGAATGGATGATGTGCTCACCTCCCCTTGGCTATATGTGTGAGCACCTGCTGCTACTACTATCCGAAGTCTAGTCATATATACAAGTGATACCTCTTCCTACTCATAACGGTCCCTAGATGCTACCTCATCGTCATCACTCAGGGATGGCTCCTCTACTCTATCCTCATCCTCCTTTTCCTCATCCTACTCCTCATCCTACTCCTCATCCTCCTTCTCTCCCTCATGTCCATTGTAATCTAGATCTACATTCTCATCATACTCCTCATTAATAATATTAGTAAATACGTTAGAAACCTTGTAGTGTGTCTCTTCACCTCTGTCCTCTCTCGCTCTCTCCTGCCCCTCACCTAGTGTAGGTTTTTCATCCCCCACTGTCTCATCCATCTCAAACACTAGATTTAGTTGTGATGCCATCCATCACTCCTCATGGTCCCAGGTGGCCCCAACATCATCTACATCATCCACAGGTGGTTGATCATGATCAGAATAGTCAGATTCACTCTAGATGACATCGTTTAGTATGAATCATGTTGTATCACCTAGCCTCCAGGCTCTCCAAAGAGACCTCTTGAATGATGACCATGGCTGAGGTGGTATTTGTACCTATCCAAACTACCTCATAACCCCATCATAGTAAAAAAATTGAAATATTTTATTGTGTCATCCTACCAAGAACCTGCTTATCTGTAACCTCCTCAGTTGTTTGGTGTGGTCTGACCACTAAATAAAAAGCTATTACAACCTCCACAGGATACCCTCCTCATCTAGTTGGTTGAATCTCACCCTCCAAAAGTGGAGATCATCATACTTCCATAGTCCTCATAGTGGGTAGCCAAATGCCTGTGGATAGCGTACCGCTATCGAATATGGGAAGCCAACTATTCGATTACATATGATATGCTCTAAGCACCAAAATTGTAGGAGTGTATAATGTACCATACTATCAAGCTCCCAAAATACAAACTAACCCAGATCATAGTACAAATGAGCTATAATACATCATCCCCAAGCATAAACCATTTAATGCTCTACCATACCTCATACTAGATTAACTAAACCACCCTCCAGATGTGTTTCTCATCCATCAGGTAAGAGGACCAATTTTGCTATATGCATCGTGATCTACCTAACCATTGGCACTTGTGAGTAGAGTAACATAGCCCAATCAATCTATCACACAAACCTGTCATCATGCACTAGACCGTTGAGGCAGTGCTGCATGTCTATCCATTGCTCCTGGAAGGAATGAACCCTTTGCAAACACACTTATTTCCCCCGACTAGGGACTTAGAATATGTGGTGGGTGTCCTATAATGTGATATTCATCTTTCCCATTGATAGGTGGAAGTTGCATGTGTCGGAATTCCACTGCTCACATAATGCCATTAGAATGGCATCACGATACCTCATGGGAGGTATCATCCTAACTCATCCTCCTTCTCTCCCTCATGTCCATTGTAATCTAGATCTACATTCTCATCATACTCCTCATTAATAATATTAGTAAATACGTTAGAAACCTTGTAGTGTGTCTCTTCACCTCTGTCCTCTCTCGCTCTCTCCTGCCCCTCACCTAGTGTAGGTTTTTCATCCCCCACTGTCTCATCCATCTCAAACACTAGATTTAGTTGTGATGCCATCCATCACTCCTCATGGTCCCAGGTGGCCCCAACATCATCTACATCATCCACAGGTGGTTGATCATGATCAGAATAGTCAGATTCACTCTAGATGACATCGTTTAGTATGAATCATGTTGTATCACCTAGCCTCCAGGCTCTCCAAAGAGACCTCTTGAATGATGACCATGGCTGAGGTGGTATTTGTACCTATCCAAACTACCTCATAACCCCATCATAGTAAAAAAATTGAAATATTTTATTGTGTCATCCTACCAAGAACCTGCTTATCTGTAACCTCCTCAGTTGTTTGGTGTGGTCTGACCACTAAATAAAAAGCTATTACAACCTCCACAGGATACCCTCCTCATCTAGTTGGTTGAATCTCACCCTCCAAAAGTGGAGATCATCATACTTCCATAGTCCTCATAGTGGGTAGCCAAATGCCTGTGGATAGCGTACCGCTATCGAATATGGGAAGCCAACTATTCGATTACATATGATATGCTCTAAGCACCAAAATTGTAGGAGTGTATAATGTACCATACTATCAAGCTCCCAAAATACAAACTAACCCAGATCATAGTACAAATGAGCTATAATACATCATCCCCAAGCATAAACCATTTAATGCTCTACCATACCTCATACTAGATTAACTAAACCACCCTCCAGATGTGTTTCTCATCCATCAGGTAAGAGGACCAATTTTGCTATATGCATCGTGATCTACCTAACCATTGGCACTTGTGAGTAGAGTAACATAGCCCAATCAATCTATCACACAAACCTGTCATCATGCACTAGACCGTTGAGGCAGTGCTGCATGTCTATCCATTGCTCCTGGAAGGAATGAACCCTTTGCAAACACACTTATTTCCCCCGACTAGGGACTTAGAATATGTGGTGGGTGTCCTATAATGTGATATTCATCTTTCCCATTGATAGGTGGAAGTTGCATGTGTCGGAATTCCACTGCTCACATAATGCCATTAGAATGGCATCACGATACCTCATGGGAGGTATGACTAGTATATCTCCACCACCTAAAAATTATGTATCTATATTGCTGATAAAGCCAGAGGCAAGTCTCTAAAGAAACATAGTTGTCTACCCCCCAAACGCTGATAGGAACGAGTGGGTACCTGTAAAAATCTTCAAAATATTCTATCTAAATCATCTAATCTCTTCAATTCTACTATAATTCATCACGCAAGTGTGCTAATTTTGTTCTAGTGTGATTTTACTATTAGCCTAGACAATTTAGAACCCTTTTGGGACACTTCATCAAGAAACATGACACTTTATGAAGAAAAGGGACACTTTGCTAAAAAGAGTTGTAGGACCCTAATCTAATCTAAACATGCATTAAATTCATTCTATAATAAAAAAATCACAAAGAAAATGCTCCAGAATCAACTTACCTCATGTTGTCGATTGTCACTCACGACTTGATCCCACAACATGTCCAATCTCATTGGGGTGAATCTACATGTGCTCGACATCATCTCGTTCTCTCCTTTTCACTCTGCAATGCTACAAAACATAAACGAGAAAGTAAGTGAAAAATTACTCTATTTTCATTCCTTTTAACTAACTCATCTTACACATATATGCACAAATGTACCCTTTTTTTACCATGTTAGCCTTTTCATGTGCTTTTCATTCAAATTTTAAGACTAGGGGCTACTGAGCTCAATTTTTTATTCTATTTGTTACATCAAAATAATGTTTCCACACCCTACATCATTACTCACCTATAATTATGTGGCATGGTACTTGGAAATGTCCTTTGATATGCATGTCGTCATTTGACATGGTTAGATGGCCACCTTGATTCCACCTCCACAAAGAAAGCATAATCAAGGAGGGACATACATCTACCCTCAAATTTGATCTTTAGGGATTAGATAAGAGGATTTTTTTTAGGACTTCCAATGAATTTTTGTTGTAGGATTTTGTTCCTAACGTTGTAGTTTTGTAGATAACTACATTGGGGGCTTCATTCTCCCGCCTTTTAAATGAGTGTCTTATTTATTAAAATAAGGTGCATTGTTTTTGTAGAGTCCTTTAGCTTACATATGCATGTAGATTCATACGGGTGCTAAAGTGAGGGCTAAATGTGTCACCAAAAATTGTATACCTTTGAAGAAAAGGACAATTTTGTGCCTGTTTTGGTCCTACTTTAGGTCCCCTTTCATCAATTCTCACCCTAAAACAACATTTATAGGCCCCTAAGATTTGTTAATTTTCACTTTGAGGCCTATTATACCTAAGGAATCATTCAACCACCAACAAACAACATCAAAATTATTCAAAAATCATTAATCCCACTTCAAAATCCCTTAGTGGGACTAGGTCGCCCAAGTTGGCAACCTAGTCCTTTTTGAGGATTTCTGTCATTTTAAGTGGGAAAATGAATACTTTGTCAAAAATTCCCAATGGGTGTCAGCCTCCTAGGTCAAAATTACCCACAATTAGGTCTTGTTGATTATAAATAGTTTTTTTAAGGTCATTTTTCCATTCTCTCTTAGTCATTTTTTCACATCCAACTCTAAGAATCAAGTGCAAAACATCTTACTCAAGAAGGTTCATCTCTTTCACAGTAAATTTGAAGCTTTTGGACAACAAACTAGGGATTTTTGCAGGTCTTCAAGCTCACTCTACATTCAAGATCACACATTGACAAAGGTTGAACATAGATGCCTATGCAGATTGATGGAGAAATCTAGGTTGAAGAGGTTCGACTAGCCACCAAATCAATGTGACTCCATCTTCTACTTTCAACCCATTTCAAGATTTGAGGTTTACATCCCATTTTCATTCCTTTTTACACTCATTTGTAATGTTGTAGGGTTTCTACGATTGAAGTCTTACATCACTCCAAATATTTTTCATGCATCTTATTCTAGCATAATAGAATAGAGTTTTATTTTATTTTAGGTTTTCCTAGTTCTAGGCACACTTAGAGCTAAGGTTTTATGTAGATTTTCTATCTCATTGAAACATTAAATACAAACTAGGGGTTTGACCAAGGAAAAAACCACATTATAAACCCATTTATCTTATGTTTTTCAAGTCATTTTATAGATCTGAGTTCAGATTCCCATGAAGAAATAACATAAGTACCATGGGCCTCTATGTCCACTTTCAATTTTTCAGAAAAGTTAAAATGGATTGGGTCACCCATAGTGGTGACCTAACCCTACTAGAGGTTCTCGATATAGAAATTTGTAGTTTTGGAGACCTAGTTGATAGAAATGACATTTAGAGAAGTTTACCTGAAAAGGGACTAGGTCACCCCACTTGGCGTAAGTGTCCCAGTTGACTTAGAATTAAAATTTCTTAAGTTTTCCAAGGCTTCCACAACTTCCTCTTGAGCCTACAATAGTTTCTAGGTGCACCCACTTCAGTTTAGTCTTCATTTTGTCATCATTGAATTACATCATGTGTTTCCAACAACTTAAACTCTCCTATTTTAGGTTAAGTAGTTAGATTAACATCTTACATTTCACTATTTAACACTTAGCACATTTCAATACATATTCAATCTCTAGCATTGAAGGAATCACAAGGTATAATTCCCATCGGTAAAGGAAAATCCTCTTCCTCCTAGGTGAAAACCGTAGAAATCTGTAGAGGAATCATTCCTTTCCCACATCCTAAAGCATTAAATTTTGTGGTTCAGAGTGGAAGTATAATGGCAAGGAAAAAATTACATCTTGGGATATAGTGTTTTCAAATTGAAAGGTAAATTCCTCCCTAGTGATTGAGTTTTTCAACTACATAGAAGGTTGCAAAATTTGAAGAAAAAGGACATGTATGTGAAGACCTACACAAAAGAGTTACAAACTATGCATTAGATTAGGTGACATGGACGAATATGTTGACAAAATTGCAAGGTATTTGAAAGGGCTAAAGTATAGCATACAAGATGAGTTAAGTCTCACAAATCCAAGAATAGTAGAAGAATGTTATTAGTTCACCATAAAGGTTGAAGAAAAATTGAGAAGGAGACAAGAAAATAAAAGTAGAGGTACCGTAAGGACACATTTTAGAGGAAGAGGGTCATTTTGTGATACAAGACAGTCACATGAGAGTCGAGGAGAGACAAGTAATGCTTAAGAAAAAACTTCTAATTAAAGGGGAAATTTTAGGGGAGATAGATCATAATTTAGAGGTAAATTTGGCAATAGAGGAGGCTCAAGTAGATTCACTGCAAAGTGTTACAAGTGAAATATTTTTTTAGGCCATCAAGCATGGCAATGTTGTAAGGAACAACCATCTACTTATTTTGGAAGTGAAAGAATAAATTAGATTGTACAAGGTGGAGATGATATTGATAGTTTAAATTGTTCATCACAAAATGAAGAAACAAACATTGGGGAGTACATTCTAATTTGAGAAGAACCTAGATCAAAGTGCCCATGGAGAAGAAACCACCATAGAGGAAGTCATTCTTCAAGACTACATGCAAATACCATGGTAATTTTTGTTGATTTTAGTAGTACTAATAATTTGATTTTTATTGAAATGGTAGAGCAGTTAAAGTTACAAAGATTACCTCATGCCACTCCCTATAAGGTATCTTTGTTAAATAAAGGGAAAAAAGTGTTACTGAATGAGTAAATTTGGGTAGAATTCCACATAGGAGGATACAAGAAAAAATTATTTTGTGACATTATTCTGATGGTTGTTTGACATATGCTATTAGGTAGACCATGACAATATGATAGGAAGGAAGTCCATGATGGTAGGAAAAACACTTACACCGTAGAGAAGGATGGGGTCTCTTACACTTTAACACATTTTAAAGAGGAAACCCAACAACAACAAGTGGGATCTAGTGTAATGTTGGTATGTAAGAAGGAGTTTATACAAACCATACAAAAGGAGGACATGGGATTTGAAAGCATAAAAAAACCTAGGACTATTATGAAAATAACTAGGGTTGATAAGTTACCATTGGAGGTCCACGATTTGTTACAAGAGCATGTTTATATTGGAACCTCTAAAAATAGGTGAATTTTTGGATGATGAATGTATTCACACTCACTTTTAAAGTAATTCCACTCAACGATAACCCTAGAGATCTCAATGCAAAAGAGATTGAAATATTGCAATAGGGCTATCCTAAGGGCTGCATGAGATCTAATGAGGGGTTCACTACCAAGTATATATTTGGAAAAGACAATGCAATGAAATTTGTAAGATAAAACCCTAATTTAATGGAATGACTTAGAAAATGCCTTAGAAATGCAAGAAAAACATAATAAAAAAACAAAAGAATAAGAAACATGTGCACCTAGAAACCTTGAAGTAACTAGAAACAACTTTTAAATTATAGAATTTTTGACTTCTAAACCAAGACTCATTCGCCAACTTGGTTGAATTAGTCCTAGATTCAAGTTTCTGCACGAGATTTTGTTTGTAGGAAAAAAAGTTATTGAAATATGCAAATGGATCTAGTAAACAGGTATAGTGCGACTCATTCTCCACTCTTGATAAATCAATATTATTCCACATTTTCAAAAATTGAAAGTTTAGATATACTCGTCAACACTTGCCCTTTCCTTCCAATTTGAGTTTTGGATCCGATTCTACAAAAAATACCTACAAATTAGAATTCAAATTGACTTGATAATGGATGGTTTACCTTGCTAAAACCCCTATTTTGGTAATTAAACCTTGATTGGTATGTGCAGGATCATCATGGAAAAAAAAAGCCCTTAAGTGGCAATGAAAATTCAGAAAATCGGAGTTAGGCAACTTGATGTTATCTAGGAAATTTGAATAAGTTATCTATATTATTTCAAAAATATGTAACAATAGAATCTATAGAAAATTGAATTTAGATTCTAAACAACTAAGTTTATTTTAAAAAAATAAAAATCTATTTGGTGAAAATTTGAAATTTCAGTGGAGTAGTACTTAAATTTCAGCGAACAAATAAGAAGCAAGTGTCTGTCTAACCACCCTAACCAGAATAAAATGATAATATTTTCTTATAAGATTTTAGATATAAGTAGAGGACTCATCTCTTGATCTGATTCATATTTTTTTGTAATTTGTTTTCAAGTAAATAATTAATTATTAATTTTTTATTAATTTTTTTTTTAAATATAAAAACTTGTATGTCTAACCACCTTAACTTGATAAAAAATTCATGAAATGGGTATGTGCAGTATCATCATGGAAAAAACAGGCCCTTAAGTGGCAAGAAAAAGACAAAAAATCAGAGTTAGACAGCTTGACGTAAAAATTTGAATAAGTTATCTATATTATTTGAAAAAACTTGTAAAAATAAAATCTGTATAAAATTGAATGTAGTTTCTAAACTACTAGAAGTAATTTACAAAAAAAAAGACTATTTAGTAAAAATTTGAAATTTCAATGTAGTAGTATTTAAATTCAGGGTAAAAATAAGAAGTAGGTGTCTGTATGACCACCCTAACCACAATAAAATGATAATAAGTTTTAATAAGCTTTTAGATATAAGTAGAGGACTCATGTCCCAATGTGATGCATATTACAACTTTTTTATTACAACTTTTTAAAAATATAAAAGCTTGTCTATCTAACCACCTTAACTTGGTCAAATACTCATGAAATTCATTTTTTTTAATCCTATTGTATATGAAGCATAAAATATGACACATGTTTCACATTCAAATAATGTGATACTGTTTGAAAGGTATAGATGTTTTTCAATCAGCTTATCAATTAGGACTTTATTCGTAATTCCAATAGAAAATGAATAATAATTATTTATTAAATTCAAAGTAAAGAATAATTTATATTGGTGGAAATCTGAGAATCTCCTCTAAAAACCCTTTTCGTTTCATCAATTTTGGGTGAAAAAAAATTCGTCAGCCACATGGGCCATCATATGGCTTACATATTTCCACTTTTTGGCCCATCATAATCCTGCACATACCCAAATTAGTTATTATTTTTTTAATCCTATAGTATGCAAAGCATAGAATGTGACACATTTTTTGGATTCAAAAAATGTGATACCATTTGAAAGCTATCGATATTTTTTAATCAGCCTATCAATGAAGACTTTAATTGTAATTCAAATAGAAACTAAATAATAATTATTGATTAAATTCAATATAAATCATAATTTGTATTGGTGGAAAGTTGAGAATATATTTTAAAAACCCTTTTTATTTTATCAATTTTTGGTAAAAAAAAAGTCGCCAACCACATGGGCCATCATATCACTTACATATCGCCACTTTTTGGCCAATTATGATCTTACAAATACCCAGATAAAAGTAATGAAATTTGCATGAAAACGCTAGCCTTAACTGTGTCTAAGACTTTAAGAAATCTGAAACATGATGCAATCCTATTCTAATATGCTAGAATATGATGCTATAATGGAAATATAGAGATTAATGACTCACTTGTGGTGATATCTAATCACCCTGGAAATGAATCCTAATTATGCTTGGACCTTCCTTCTAGGATGAATATAGATTGATAATGGAGGATGAAATCACTTAGGAAACAATTTTTTAGGCTTGGCTTGATGGCTAGTTGCATCTCCCCAACCTAGAATCCATCATGATTGAGCATAAACAACTATAATCAACCCTTGACAATGCTATATCTTGAAGGAAACTGATCTTGAAGACCTATAAAAACATTTTAATGGCACTCCAAAGGTTCAACTTCATTTTCTCTTAAAACTTGAATGCTCTTGTGAAAGATTCTCAACACTTGACTCTTGAATTTTCTCTTGAAAATCCTTGCTAAAAAATGCTTAGATATGATCAAAATGAGATATAAGCTTGATTTTATAGGCACCAAAACTTAATTGACTGTTATTTAGATCTCAAAGGCCAACATCCACCAAAAACATGAATTAATTCAATGAATTCCCACTCAAATTTGAAAAAGACTCCAAATGGGACTCATTTTCCCATGTTGGTTAATGGGTGTTAGTGGTCTATAAATGGTTATTAAAAGGAAAATTAATGCAAGGGTACCCAAGATAGGTCCAAATTAGACCAAGGATTATACTATCTCCAAGAAGGAGTAAATTTTTTATGGTCACAAATATAATGGTATATGACATCCCAGGGAGAGGTATCAGTCCTCATATAGTGTTGCTAGAATGGGAAGGAAAATATTTTAGTTTAGTTAGATATTCTAAGTATTTTCAATTAGCACATGAAGATACAGCCTAGGTTATCTTTCCACTATTGGAGCAATTTGGTGAATGCAATGAATGCAACCCAATACAAGATTGTGTGAATGATATAGATAGGGAAAGGAAGAAGGAAATTCACTGTGAAAATTCTATAGACAAGAAAAAACTACATATTTTAGATTTGGGAGACAAATTTTATGTTTATTTTTAGACAAAACCACTTCAATCAATAGTTTCCATTTTGAAAGGATCACCAGAGAATTGTGGCAAACATGACATGGTTGCAATGGAAGATTCTTTTCACAATTTTAGTAGTGCTAACACAGGTGTAGATCATACAACAATATCAAGGAAACATAAAGTTTTGGATGTGGATTCTCAATTGGATGGCAAGGGGTAGATGAGTGAAAGAACTAAGGTCAAAATGAAACTAGGTTTGGAACAAAGGATTCTTGAAGTCCCATTGGACACTTTTTAAGTTGAATGTGAGCCATGATTTTTCAAATAAAATTATGATGCACAATGAATTGGATGGAAGAGAAATAACTTATTTTGGTGAATCATTTTCAAAAACTACCTTCATAGAGATTCAAGAACATGGTCTTCAAAAATCTACTAATAAAGACATTCCTAATGGGGATATAAAAATTACTAAAAGAGAGAAAATTTCTATTACAATATAAGGAGTCCATCAACAAGGCAAGGAGTAGCTAAAAATTTGAATTTAATACATGCAAGCAAAGGGAAATTGTGAGTAGAAGAACAATTTATTTCTAGGTTGAAGATTTATTTTCTAATTTGTACCCTTTCAAAGGGGATGTTGTTGTAGGTAATGAAGAAATTTTATAAGCATTAGAAGATGATGAATGGATCCAAGAACTTCCTCCCAACAAACCTTTAGAGATGGAGTGCATCCATGATAGCAAGGAACTCAATAAGACAAGAAACACAACCTTGTTGGCAACATAAGGGTGCACAACTAAGAGGTGGGGTGAATTAGTTTGTCAAAGAATTTAAAACTTATTAAACTTTTTGTGTGGAAACCCTATTAGGAGAAAAACTATGGTGGAGGTTAATTCACAAGTTATACCCTATTAAAAGTATAAGAAAAATATATGGGGAATGCACATACAAACATGCACACTGCCTAGAGATCACTACTCAAAGGAAGACACAATGTCTTATAGAAAACGTTCAGATTAAATCCATTTAAACAATTTGAACTGAGAAAGTAGCATCTACTATTTCCTGAGTAGAGTTCTGGTTAAGCACATGAACACTTCTTCACTTTCTTTCACTCTTCTTCACACTTTTCTCTTCCTTCAAATGATCTAAAACTTTTTTGCACACAACACTCGCACACTTCGCATCTCACACCGATACATATACCTTAAATAAATAAAAAATCTCTATATATATCCGCAACAATAAATTACACTGCTTTATGTCAGCTTCAACAAAATAATAGAATGAATGCAATCTATTGACCAAAAACACTAAAGATTATCAATGTGCATCAACCAAGGTCAGCCACAACATAGTAGAGACAAAACACAATGTTTTCAAATAGAAGACACCTTAAAATATTCTCCCTCAAAAATCCACAACATGCTTCAAATACCTTGTCGGCCATGAACATGAACACACAAGAAAAAATAGAGGATTGTGAGCACAACGATCAATGCAAACATGAAACACGGATATAACATGATCTATAAATGTCCATGAAAACCATAGGAACATACACAACAGCTAAAATTACCATAATCATATCATCTTCTTCCATGAACACCATTTGCAGTAACAAAATAGCTGTCAGAACACATAAACTTATAACTTCCTCAAATCTTCATGTGGACCTCTGAAACTTTCCTAGTAGAAAATAGATAGGCTTGAGAACAAAGAATTTAATTTGCAAGATCTAGTTATCAACATATTAAAATTTAATGGTAATACATAGGATTGAGAATAGACCCTTTAATATGCAACATCTAGTTATCAACATATTATATAGGCTTGAGAACAAACCCTTTAATCCTCAACATCTAGTTATCTACCATACTAATATTCACTACTTCACAGACAACCTATAACATATTTATTACAATTTTCTCAATATCCTTGACATATATAGTCTTAAGGACATTAATGGTAATAGTGTTGTCATCAATGACAACCATATATCAGCAATATAACTACAACATCAAAAAATCTCCCCCTTTGGAATTGATGGCAACACATGATGTGAAAAACACACCATCAACACAACTAACTCTTCTTCCAACAATCTCCCCTTTACACATTGCTCTTCTCTCCCTTAGTTCACACTGCTATTCTCCCCCTCTCTTTTGGATCTTCTATATTTTTTCACATTAATCTTCTCCCCATTTGACATCAATGGAAAAGGTACAAAATCTCTATACCACATGTCTGAATCATTTGACTACTCCCCTTTAATCTGAAACTTCTCACCATCAACATCTAAAATTTCCATCATATTGATCTTCAATGCTTCACAGACAAGCTTCAACATATTTTATTATAATTTTCTCATTATCCTCGACATATACAGTCTTAAAGTCATTAATGGTAATAGTGTTGACATCAATGAAAAACACTTACAATAAACACAACCACAACATCCAAAAATCCCCCCCTATGTTATTGATGGCAACAGGTGATGTGAAAAACACCATCAATGCAACTATCTTTAACACTCACTCCCCCTTAGGTTCTGAATCCCTTCTCATGACTTTTTATCTTCACATAATTCTCTATTTTTCACATTGCTCTTCTCCCCCTTGGAAATTGATTACAAAGGTACACACAAGTTTTGAACCACATATTTGAATCATTTGACTACTCCCCCTGAGTAGCAATCACCACAACATCAATATGAATCAAGATATGACTATGAATGCATAGACTGATACAAATACTATGCATCTTAGTTCTGATTAGGAGGGGTAATCACACCCAACTTCCCCCTGAGATACTCAAAAGTATATTTAGGCAAAGGCTTAGTAAAGATGTCCGCAATCTATTCTTTATTAGGCACATACTCCAGTCTGAATTCTTTATCACTCACTTTATCTCTTAAAAAGTGGTACTTGATAGATATATGCTAGGTCTTTGAATGCAACATTGAATTCTTAGAAATGTTTATAGCACTTGAGTTATCATGAAATATGGAAATAGGTTCATCATACAAAACTCTAATATTTTTCAACATCTACTTCATCCACAATACTTGAGTATAATCGTTAGTAGTAGCAAAATATTATGCCTCTACAGTAGACATGGAAACGACATTTTTATTATTACTTAACCATGAAATCAAATTCTTTCCCAAGAAAAATGTGCCAGCACTAGTAATTTTCATGTCATTCACATCTCTTGTCTATAGTATCCTAAAGATGGTGATCTTACTGTAAGTTCATTTACTAATCAGTAAAGGAGCTTAAAGTAAGATAATCATCTTTAGGATACCATAGGCCAAAATTAATTGTTCCCTTCAAGTATCTAAAAATTTACTTCACAGTAGTCACATGAGATTCCTTATGATCGACTTGAAATCTAGCAACAATGCACACAACATTCATGATGTTTGGTCTAGTTTGAGTCAAATACAACAATCCACCAATCATTGATTCGTATCTAGTCTGATTTTCCTTTGGAGAATCATCATCTCATGGAAACTTACATCCAGTCACCATGGGTGTACCGATTGGTTTTCAATCTTCCATACTATACTTATTTAGTATTTCTCTCACATACTTGGACTGAGATATAAAGATCCCTTTATTTACCTAAGTAATTTACAATCCCAAAAATAATTTTAAATCTCCAATCATTGACATCTCAAACTCATTCTACATCTCATTAGAAAAATTCATGCACAAACCATCATCTCCTCCAAAAATGATATCATTAACAAAGACTTCCACAAACAAATCTTTATCATCATCAATCTTGAAATATAGATTACTATCAATAGTACCTTCGTTAAATCCAAGCTTCAATAAGTACTTATCCAATCCGACATACCAAGGTCTAGGGGCTTGTTTGATTCCATAAAATTCCTTCTTCAACCGACAAAGCATATCAACCTGATTAGTTAATTGAAATCCACCAGGTTGTTCAATATACACATCTTCCTCTAATTCACCATTTAGAAATGATGACTTGACATCCATTTGATAAAATTTATAGTTTTTATAAGAATCATAAGAAATAAACAATCTCACAACTTCAATTCTAGCAAGGGGAGCAAAATTTTCTTCACAATTAATTCCTTCCATCTAAGAGTATCCTTTGCACACTAGTCTTGATTATTTTCTGATAACTTCACCTTGTTCATTTAATTTGTTTCTAAAGTCCCATTTAGTTCCAATTATGTTTAGGTATTTAGGTCTTGGAACAAGAATCCATGTATTATTCTTCTCAATTTGTTGCAATTTTTCTCTCATTGCTTCAATCCAATATTCATCTTTGCATGCTTCATTGAAATTACTTGGCTCAGCCTTTGAAATTAAACAATATTCTTCTAAAATTATTCTCCTAGTCTTGAAACCTTTGTTCTTATCTCCTATAATCTAATTTTGTAATTGATTTAATCTCACATACCTTGGACTCTTAGAGTGTTCTTGAATTTCAGGCTCTTGTGGTTTCTCTTTTGTCCTTTCACTAGTCTCTCCTTCTTCTTGATCTTCTTGATTCACCAAAATGATTTGAACTTGATTTGAATTCTAACTCTCTTTTTTATTGTGATTCTAATCATCACAATCATATCCACAGGTTTTGGAGGGTCTAGCAATTTCTACATCAACCTTACAATTTGCACTTTCAACCATTTATTCAATCTCTTATTGTAGTATCAATATGCCTTACTCTTAGTAGAATATCCAAGGAAGATTCCTTCATCACTTCTAGTATCAAACTTTCCTATATCTTCATCTATCTTGCTATAGAATTTACTCCCAAAAATATTGAAATACCTAATAGTAGGATTATGACCAAACCATAGCTCAAAAGGAGTCTTACCAGTATTACTTTTGATTTGTACCTGGTTAAGGATATAAACAATAGTACTCACAACTTTTCTCCAATGGATATAACAAACATTTAGTTCCAACATCATAGTTCTAGCATCATCTTGAAATATCATATTATTCCTTTCCACAACACCATTCTGTTGAGGAGTCTGCAGTTTAGAGAATTTTCTCTTTATCCCATTCTCTTCACAAAAATAATTAAACTCACCTAAAATAAATTCACCATCTGTATCTGATCTCTGACACTTAATCTTCAGACTTGTCTTTGTCTCAACCATAGCCTTAAAGATCTTGAAATTTTCTAGAGCTTCAAATTTCTCCCTTAAGAAAGTAACCCACATCATCCCAGAGTAATCATCACTAAGAAACATGAATTACTTGTAACCTTGTAGGATTTTTACTCTAGTAGGGGGTATGTGCAAGAGCATGATGGGCCAAAAAGTGGCGATATGTAAGTGATATGATGGCCCATGTGGCTGACGACCTTTTTTTTACCCAAAATTGATGAAATGAAAAGGGTTTTTAAAGGAGTTTCTCAGCTTTCCACCAATATAAATTATTCTTTACTTTAAATTTAATAAATAATTATTATTAATTTTCTATTTGAATTACAACTAAAGTCCTAATTGATAGGCTGAATGAAAAACATCTATAGATTTCAAACGATATCACATTTTTTGAATATGAAACATCTGTCACATTCTATACTTCACATACTATAGGATTAAAAATAAAAAAATTGAATTTCATGAAGTTTTGACCAAGTTAAGGTGGTTAGACGTACGATTTTTTATATTTTTAAAAATTTGTAATAAAAAAATCATAATTAATTATTTACTTGGAAAAAAAATACAAAAAATATGCATCACATCGGGGCATGAGTCTTCTACTTATATCTAAAATATTATAGAAAAAAATTATCATTTGATTGTGGTTAGGGTGGTCAGACAAACACCTACTTCTTCTTTTTCCCTGAAATTTAAGTACTATTGCTTTGAAATTTCAATTTTTTACCAAATAGATTTTATTTATTTTTAAATAAACCTAGTAGTTTAGAAACTAAATTCAATTTTCTATAGATTCTATTCTTACATATTTTTCAAATAATATAGATAACTTATTCAAATTTTTACATCAAGTTGCCTAACTCTGATTTTTTTTAATTTTATTGCCACTTAAGGGCATAATTTTTCCATGATGATCTTGCACATACCCTAGGACCACAAAGTTAGTATGCAAAAGCTAAAACAATTCATTTGAACAATACTATTTTCTCCTCTATGGCGACAGCTTTGATTTTGTATGCACCAAGCAAGGATCTAAGCACTTTAGCAACAATCTCTGATTCATACACCTGTCCACTATTACATCTAATACCAAATATAGTTTCATTCAATCTTTAGATGAAAGTAACAATATTCTCATCATTTCCAATTTTCAATAGTTCATATTTTCCTTTCAGACAATGTAGCTTGGGCATCTTCACATTAGCATCACTTTCATATAAAGTTTCCAACTTTTTCCAGATCTCATAAGCAATTCTTAGATCCATAACATTTGTCATCTTAGAATTAGTCAAAGAACTCAATAATGCTTCCTTAGCCTTGATGTTATATTCAACATCCCTAATCTCAGCAGTAGTAGTAGGAGCACTTGGAGGGATAACATACCTATTCCATGTAATATTCTAGTAGGATTCACCAATGCATCTCAAATGACACTCCATTCGAGCCTTCCACAGAGAATAATATGTTCCATCAAATCTCAAACTATCCTTCTTCTATGTGGCCATCCTAGATCACCTCAATCTGTTAAAATTCTTGGAAAGAACCTACTCTGATACCAATTGTTGGCAACACAAGGGTAGACAACTGAGAGGGGGATGAATCATTTTTCAGAGAATCTCAAAATTATTAACCTTTAATCTCATATGTAATTAATAAAAGTGAAAGCATGAATCAATAAAACATTAGAAACACACATAACACCTAGATTTTTGAGTGGAAACCCTGTTTGGGGGAAAAACCATGGTGGATGTTAATCCACAAGTTATACCATATTTTTTTAAGTATAAGAAAAATATATTGGGAATGCACATGCATTCAGGCACACTGCCTAGAGCTCACTGCTCAAAGGAAGACCCATTGTCTTATATAAAAAATTTAGATTAAATCCATCTAAAGAATTTGAACTAAGAAATTATCATCTACTAATGCCTGAGTATAGTTATGGTTAAGCACATGAATAGTTCTTCACTTTATGTCACTCTTCTTCAAACTCTACTCTTCCTTTGAATGATTAGAACCTTTTTGCACATAACACTTGCACACTTGACATCTCACACTCAAAAAAGTACCTCAAATGAAGAAACAATCACTTATATATCTGCAACTAGAAATTACATTGCTTTATGTCAGCTTTAACAAAATAATAGAATAAATACAAACTATCAGGCCAAAATAGTAAATTTTATTAATGCGCATTAACCAAAGTTGGCCACAACATAGTAGATACCTAGGATATTTTTTTGAAACACAAGAAACCTTCAAATATTCTTCCTAGAAGATTCACAACATGCTTCAAAGACCTTGTCAACCATGAACATGAAAAACATGAACACATAAGAGAAAATCTCAGATCATGAGCACAATGATCAATGTAGATGTGCAACACAAATAGAAAATGATATAGAAATGTCCATGAAAACCATAGGAACATACAAAACAACTCAGATTTGTGTTGAGAAATGATGCCTCAATTACCATCTTGAACCTGTGTCAAAAAAAGACTTGACAAAAAATTCATGTTTTCAGCTTTAACCGCCATACCGTGACGGTCTTCCTTTTTGATCTGGCAGTACCATAGTGAAGGCTTTGGTGGTTACCTTGTTACTCCATGTGGTCTCCTTCCTCACTGTGGTGGCCGCGGTAATGGTCTTTCTACCTGATTAGCGATTACCGCCATACCGCGGCTAGTCAAGTGACTGACTATGGTGGCCGCGATAAGACCGCCATCGGCCTGGCTGGTGGTTACTGCCATACCATGACTAGTCAAGTGACTGACTGTGGTGGCTATGGTAAGACCACCAATGGTCTGGCTGGTGGTTACCACCTTGCAGCGGCTACTCAAGTGACTAATCGCGGTCGTCGTGGTAAGACCGCCAACGGCCTGGCTGGCGATTACCGCCATACCGTGGACAGTCAAATGACTGAACATGGTGGCTACAGTAAGACCATTAGTAGTTTGTGGATGGCTACCATCATACCACGGTAAGTCTTCATGCTAGTTGTAGTAGCGTGGTTTGAAGAAAGGGTAGAAATTGGTGAATTCGGGGTGAGCTCAGTCGAGCTCACCGCCATACCATGGGTTGAGCTTGGTAGGGCTGCAGTAGCATAGTAAGATCTTTGGAGAGCTCGGATGAGCTCATTGGTTGGGTTGACCGAGTTGGACTAAGTGTTAGAAGTGAGAGATGAATGGGATGTGGACACATGGCTCAGTATCAAAGCGATAATTGGCTAAAGGCCAAAGTTGTAGTAGAAATTATTACAGCTCGACTCAGGGTGGCGGACGGACCCGATTTGGGTAAAGAAGTTATGGCCTGGATAATTCGATGTAGGAAGATCGATATTGTCAGATCATTGGTGTTATTTGATCAGAGTTGGATGTACCTTGTGATCGGTGGTTGATTGACAGATTTGAATGCATCATTTGACTTAAGTAAGTCGAGTATCTGATTGCAGAGAGAGAGGGTTGTTCGAACTGTATGTTGGATAAACATTGTAACAGTGAGATAATTTTGTAAGTGCTATGGTGAGCTGAAAAAAAGAAAGACTATGATTTGAATGTAATATTGTTATTACTATAATACAAAATATTCTTTGCTTGGTGTGGTGGGTTTTTTACTTGGAAAGTTTTTCCCAAGTTAAATACCCATGTCATCTATGAATTTTCAATTGGTACAATCTCTTTTAGCTGCATGTATTTTATGTCAAGTATTTTAGATGCTATTGAAACTAGTTTATGCTCTTCTCCTTTGTTGTATTAGTGTTAAGGGAATGTATTCCACACTATTCGGTCTCTAGATCCTGTCAATTTTTTCCCTTCAAGTGGTATCAAAGCCTGGCTAGTTGTGTTATCCTTGGTAGAAAAGATCAATTTTTTGTGCTAATACTGTTTCAGTGGGAGTCTTGCATTGTTAAAACTTGTTTCTATTTGAGATGGCGAGTACATTTGGTAAAGTAGAGATTGAGAAGTTTAATGACTATAACTTTGAGTTATGGAAACTCAAGATAGAAGACTTTCTTGTGGATAAAAACCTTTGTATTGCAGTGTCTAGAACTAAGCCACAAAGTATGATACAAGAAGCTTGGGATCTTGCTAATAGAAAAGAAAGAGATTTGATAGGACTGCATGTAGCTGATTGTGTACTCCTGAACATCCACGAGGAGTAGTCTGCAACTTCATTATGGAAGAAGCTTGGTGATATTTATCAGTGAAAGTCTCTGGTAAATAAGTTATTCCTGAGGAAGAATTTATACTCCTTGAAGATGGAAGAAGGTGCATCTGTTGCAGAACATCTGAACTCATTTAAAATGAGTGTTACTCAGCTAACATCTATAGGTGTAAAGATAGAGGAGGAGGATCATTGCATGCTCATATTATTTTCGTTACTTGATAGTTGGGATCATCTTGTGATGGCGATTGGAAGCACTACTATTGCTTTCAAGATGGAAAATGTTGTTGCCTCATTGCTATTTGAAGAGATGTGGAGGAAATGTTTAGAGATGGCCAAAGAGGCTCTTGTTGTTCGAGGTAGACCAAAGGAGAAAGACAAGAAGAAGGACAAGAAGTCGAAATCCAAATTTGTAGGGAGATCGAAGTCTCCTGGTAAAAAATTTCAAGGTGAGATGTTGGAACTATGGGCAACCTGGTCATATCTGAAAGGAGTGCAAGGAGAAGAAGAAGAAGAATGCTTCTAACAATGAATCTTCTCAAAATGATGCAGACGCCTTCATTGTATCAGCCTTGACAACTCAGGCATCAGATGATGTCTGGTTGGTTGACTCAAGTGCATCTTTTCACATGACGTCCAATAGAGGATGGTTCTCTAAATACAAGAAGTATGATTGTGGAAAGGTATACTTAGCAAGTGATTCAACATTGGAGATAATTGGTAGAGGAAGAGTCAGTATTCAGGTTTCCTGATGGTAGAATCAAAGGAATTGGTGGGGTACTTCTCATACTAGGTTTGGCTTGAAATCTTCTTTTTGTTAGTAAGTTGAATGATGCTAGTGTAGAAGTTTATTTTTCAAGTAAGTGATGTAAAATGGCTAGAGGTGCAATGGTGTTGGCTAAGGGTGTTCTTACTGGCACTTTATACAAGCTGGATGCACGACCTGTTCTTTGCAGCAGTGCCTCTATAAAGTCAAGCAATGTTGCACCTATAGAGAAAGATGAAGACGCTGCTCTAGCTGCAAATGATATGGAGGTAAAACTCCCAACTGAGAAGACTATGATATGGCATCATAGACTTGGTAACATTAGTGAGAAAAGTTTAAAGACCTTGAAGAATAAAAATCTTGTACAAGGGCTTTATGACTATAACCTTGAGTTTGATTTTTGTGAACACTATATCTATGGAAAACAACACCGTGTTTCATTTTATTATAGTCCTCACAAATCTTCTAGTATACTAGATTATGTTCATTCTGATGTGTTTGGTCTAGTTAATGTTCCTTTGTTATCGAAGTCTAGTTATTATGTTTCTTTCATTGATGACTGTTTGAGAATGGGATTTGTATACTTTATTAAAAGTAAATCAGAACTATTCAGTCAGTTTAAAGAATTTAAATCCTTGGTAGAGAATCAAACTAGAAGGAAAATCAAATTTTTGAGGATAGATAATGGTGGTGAATTTTGTTCTGCAGATTTTGAAAGGTATTGCACTAATCATGGAATTAAAAGGCATAAGACAACACCTTATACTCCACAATAAAATGGATTTGGTGAAAGGTTGAACAGGATGTTGATGGAAAAGGCAAGAAGAATGTTGAGTAGTGTTGGTCTAGAGCAGAAGTTTTCGACTGAGGTTGTGGCTACAACATGTTATCTAATAGATAGATCTGCTTGTTCAGTTGTTGTTGACAAGACGCCTTTGGAAGCATGGTCTCGTAACAAGCCCTCTCTAAGGCATGCCCGTGTGTTTGGTTGTGAGGCATATGTTTATGTGCCAAATGAAAACAGATCTAAATTGGATAACAAGGCTTTCAAATATATTCTCATCAGCTATTGAGTTGGTGTGAAGGATACAAGCTTTGGAACCATGTTACTGAGAAGGTTTTGAAAAATAGAAGTGTGATATTTCATGAGCTAAAACCTTCAGTAAGTGATCAACAGCTTGGGACAAATCAAAGTGATAAGAAGAAGGATGTAGTTGAGATTCCCCAAACTCCAGAAAAGGAAGAGCTCAATGGCATACTTGAGATAGAGGAAAGCTCAAGAAACTCTAGAAGTTCTGATGATGAAGAACAACCTCAGCCTATAAGAAGGTCTACATGAGAAAAAAAACAACCTGAGAGGTATGGTTTCTCCATGTTATATTCAAACTATGCCTTTGCTTTAATTACTAGCACTGATGAGCCTAAGACTGTTAAAGAAGCAATCAACATGGTTGATTCAATGTCTTGGCTGGAAGCCATGAATGAAGAAGTGCATTCTTTGAAAAAGAATTAAACATGCAATTTGGTACCACTGGCTAAAGGGTGAAAGCCTATTGGATGTAAGTGGATATTCAAAAAGAAGACAGGTCTTGATGGTAGTGTTGAGAAGTATAAAGCTAGGTTGGTTGCAAAGGGTTTTTCTCAAATTGAGGGAATTGATTATGGAGATATTTTTTCCCCTGTAGGAAAGCTGACATCTATCAGATTTCTGTTATCATTGGCAGCTGTGTATGATTTTGAAAGTGAGCAAATGGATGTGAAGACAATATTTTTCCATGGTGAGTTGGAAGAAGAAATCTACATGTCCCAGCCTAAGCATTTTGTTGAAAGAGATAAACAAAATTTGGTTTGTAAGTTGAATAAATCTCTCTATGGTTTAAAACAATCTCCTAGAATATAGTACCAAAAATTTCACACATTTGTGTTTTAAGTTGGATTTATGAGATCAAAATTTGGTCATTGCATTTATTTTAAGTCTGAGAATGATCATGTGCTTATTATTACCCTATATGTGGATGATATGTTATTCATTGGAAATAGCATGACTATGATTTCTAATCTTAAAACTCAGTTGTCTGTAAAGTTTTAAATGAAAGATCTTGGTATAGCTAGGTACATTCTTGGAATGGAGATAACCAGGGATAGAACAAGTGGAAAGCTTTGGGCCAGTCAAAGTAAGTATGTGAAGATAGTTCTATAGAGGTTTAGAATGGATGACTGCAAGCAGCTAGTTGTTCCAATCATGCAGGGAATGAAGCTATTTGTTGAAGACTATCCTAAATCTTCTACTGAGATGGAGGACATGACTAGTGTGCCTTATGCAAGTGTTGTTGGAAGCCTGATGTATTCTATGGTCTGTAAAAGACTAGACATTGCCCAAGTAATGGGAGTTCTAAGCTAATTTATGGCAAATCCGGGAAGATCACGTTGGGATGTTGTGAAGAGAGTATTTAGGTATTTGAAGTGGACTTCAAATTATGCAATGTGTTACCATGGTAATTTGGTTGCATCACAGATGACTCAACATTCATGGGTATGTTGATTCAGATTGGGCAGGGAACATTGACAGCAGGCAATCCATTGGTGGATATAATTTCATGCTTAATGGTGGTGCAATTAGTTAGATGAGAAACTGACAGGATGTAGTTGCTTTATCCATGATAGAGGCAGAGTACATGGATGCAACTCATGCCTGTGAGGAAGCTATTTGGCTAAAGCCTTTATGTTTAGACATTGGATTTAATGCTGGGAAAATTTCAATCTGCTATGACAGTTAGAGTGCCATTTGTTTGGCAAAGAATCCAACCTTTCATGCCAAGACCAAACACATTGATGTGCAGTATCACTTTGTGAGGGATATGGTTGAAGATGGAAAAATTAGTTTGGAAAAGGTTGACACCTTAAATAATGTTGTAGATGCTTTGATAAAACTGGTTAGTGCAGACAAGTTCAGGTGGTGCACAGAATCGATGCGCCTTAGGCCCCATGACCATCAATAATTTTTCAGAGTCTATGAGGAAGCCGAGAATGTTCATCAAGTGGGATCTTGTTGAGAAATGATGCCTCAATTACTAGATTGAACCTCTGTCAGAAAAAGACCTGACAAAAAATTCACGTTTTCTCCTTTTACTACCATGCCACAACGATCTTCCTTTCAAATTTGGTGGTATCGTGGTGAAGGGTCTCGCAGTTACCTCGTTACCATGTGCCGTCTCCTTCCTCACCGCAGTGGCTGTTGTGAAGGTCTTTCTACCTGACTAGCGGTTACCGCCATACCATGGCTAGTCAAGTGATTGACCACGTTGGCCACAGTAAGACCGCCAATGACCTGGCTAGCAATTACCACCATGTCGTGGCCAATCGAGTGACTGGTCACGGTGGTCGCGGTAAGACTACTAGCAGCCTAGCTAGAGGTTACTGCCCTATCATGGCTAGACAAGTGACTAACCGTGGTGGCCACCGTAAGACTGCCAGCGGCCTGGCTAGCGGTTACCACCATACCACGGATAGTCAAATGATTGACCACGGTGGTTGTGGTAAGACTGTAAGCGATCTACGGATGGCTACCACCATTCCATGGTGAGTCTTGATGTCGGCTACAGTAGAGTGGTAGGAAGGAAGCACAAAACTCAGTGAAGTCGGGGTGAGCTCAGTCGAGCTCACCACCATACCGCAGGTTGAACTCAGCTGGGTTGTGGTAGCACAATAAGATCTTTGGAGAGCCTCGATGAGCTCATTGGCTGGGTTGATTGAGTTGGACTCAGTGTTAGAAGTGAGATATGAATGGGATGCAAACATGTGGATCAGTGTGAGAGCGATAATTGGCTAGAGGCAAAAGTCGTAGCAGCAGTTATTGCAGGTCGACTTAGGGTGGTGGAGAGGACCCGATTTGGGTAAACAAGTTATGGTTTGGGTGGCTCGATGTAGGAAGATTGATATGAGCAGATCATTGGTGCAATTTGATCAGAGTTGGATGTACCTTTTGATTGGTTGAAGATTGATATATTTTAATGCAACATTTGACTTAAGTAAGTCGAGTACGTGATTGTAGAGAGAGAGGGTTATTCAAACTATATGTTGGATAAACATTGTAATAGTGAGATAATTTTGTAAGTGTTGATGTGAGTTGAACAAAAGAAAGACTATGATTTGTATGTAATATTGTTATTACTGTAATACAAAATATTCTTTGCTTGGTGTGGTGGGTTTTTTACCTAGAAAGGTTGTCCCATGTTAAATACCTGTGTCATCTGTGAATGCTCAATTGGTACAATCTCTTTTAGCTGCATGTATTTTATCTCAAGTATTTTAGATGCTATTCAAACTAGTTTATTCTCTTCTCCTCTTTTGTACTAGTGTTAAGGGAATGTATTCCACACTATTGGGTCTCTAGATCCTACCAATTTTTTCCCTTCAATTTGTAGAATCACATTATCTTCTTCCATGAACACCATTTGCAGTAACAAAATAGTTTTTAAAATAGAAAATCTTATAACTTCCTCAAATCCTCATGTGCACCTCTGGAACTTTTAAAGTAGAAACTAGATAGGCTTGAGAACAAACCCTTTAATCCACAACATCTAGCTATCAACATATTGAATTTTCTACCATCCTGATCTTCACTGCTTCACATACAACCTATAACCTATTTATTAAAAAAATTTCAGTAGCCTCGATATCTACAGTCTTAAAGACATTAATGCTAATAGTATTGACATCGATGAGAACCACATATCAACAATACAACCACAACATCCAACAAACCTATCTTCAATATTTTTCCAAATGGAGGGGTATTCCTATGGAATATGCTACTTGGATGTCTGAACCTAATATTATCAAGCATGGATATACAATTACATACTTTTACTCAAGTGAGACTTGAGTTTTCTTCCCCTTGGGTGTATGGTGGAGGGTCTCTAGGACCACATAAGCATGTCTTTGTGTAAGTATTTGGTTTTGGGATATTTGTGTGTTTTGGTGTTTAAGAAATTCATTTACAACAATGTAGGATCATATTAAACTATTTTTGAAACTGTATTGAGGGTCGTTCATTTTAAAATGTAAATAGTTGCCATTCTTTCTCAAAAATGTTGTCATGCAACTTTGGAAAAGTTGAAAAAGGAAAGAAATAAGTTACATGGAAAGAAAGAGAGGTTAGAGAATATTAGAAGTGATTATGAATGTATGCATGCAACCTCAATGGTCGGATGGAGGAGAAGAGAATTGATTTTTGGAGTTTTTGTGAATGGAAACAAGCTTTTTTTCTATGACTTCCAACCTTGCAATAATTTTTTATCACTTGTTACGGATTTTTCATCTCATGTATTCATCTGAAATATATTTTATATTGTAGATATGTGAATCTTATTTATTTCTCTTTTTGTGGCATTGAATTTCATTATTTTTTGTGTAAGATATGGCCATTTTGGTGAAGGTTTCCCTAGTCTAACAATGTTTTCTAGAATTTGCAATATGAAAATATACTAGTAAAACCATGAATGGTACAATACGGGACCAAAACCAATTATAAAGTTGAGGGCAGTAGTTTACTTTCATATTATTTTTGTTTGAGAAAATTTAATTAATTTTTAAATGATTTATGCCATTTTTGGTGAGAGCAGGTTTGTGGATAGCCTAGAGTTTCCAACAAATGAAATAGTTGCATAAATTTTTATTGCTTCATTGAAATTTCATAAAATTTGGTGAATTCTTTTGTTTTGATCATACCTCAAAATAATTTAAAGGATAGTTCATATTTTTCAAATTTTATGTCCAAGTTAGTAATGTCAATTTACTTGCATTTGTTTGAATAATAGTCAAAAACCCAAGTTCAATGAAGGCTTGATGAAATCTATGCATAGTGTGATGAAGGTTAGATGGGAAATCATTGTTGTATATTTTTAGAGGTCAGAAAAAGTATAAGATATCATGTTACATGTTTTCCCTTTATTGTTTTCTTTGTTGGTGTGCCTTAGTCTTGTGAGGAAGCTACCAAAGATGAATAAAGTAGCACTTTTGCATCATTTGTATTGAAACCCTATTTGAATGTGTCACGCTAGTCTTGTTTCAAGTCCTTCCTTTGCATCAAGGCACAAAAAATTAAAGATAATTGAATCTTTTTCTTTGGTTCGCTCCATAAGTTTCATGTAAAACCATCCCTTCATATTACGAGGTAAGCCTACCAAGAAGAACGTACTAGCTTGAGCTAGGATTGTTATTGCTTGTTGAGTCAGTTTCACACTTTGCTTGGTTTCAAAACAAGTTAAAAAAATATCAGCATGTTCATCAAATTTCAAACCCTTTGGAATTAGTGGGAATACCTTTTAAAAGTCCTATATTATTTCTTTTCCCTAAGTATTTTATCTTTATATGCATTTAAATATTTAAACTTGTATCTTAATTCACTTTCCAAAGTCAACATAGGAAACTATGGTCATAGTTTCTTGATTTTCACATAATGGAGTTTGTGGAATGAAGGTTACTTAAGTCATAGACATTTTAGTTTGAAATTAATTAAGACTTTCTTGATGTGGTAATAAATAAATCTCACTAAATCAAAGCTTAAAACCAAATAAACACACCACATATTGGGCTTATTCTTGAAACACATTGATCCCTAGGAAACAATGAGAAACAAGGAAAGTACTACCATCATTGGATAAAATTTCTATTATTAAAACATTAAGTTATTAAGGTTTTATCACTTTAGAGGTATAGCATATTTCTTACCATCTTGGTCTTGCAAAACAAAGGTTAAAAAATCTTAGGTCAAAACATTCCATCCATCTTCACACATTTTACAATCCACTTCACAAACAACTTTAGAAACTTTTGGAAACAAAAAAATTCTAGACTTATGCTATCATTATAATAATCCCCTAACTTAGCTATTTATTTGTAAATGAATCCTTTTTCATACACTTAGGTGAGTTAGTCATCATTCTTTTGAACTAGTATATATTAAACGTCACAAGTCTACCTTTAGATTTATAAGTTCATTATCGCCTTTTATCCAAGATATCAAAACATCAAAACATGAACATTTTAAAAATGCACTTGGTGAACTATGGGATAGATACATTCACACCTCAAAACGTCATTCAATATCCACAACATCAATCATATCCTATAAATCCATACCAAAATCATCTGTATCAAGTTTTTCAAAATCAAAATCAATATCAATATCAATATATACAACATAAAATTTGCTAGAATTCACTCACCCAAATAGTTGATATACTTCTCGAATAAAAATCAACACCTCCAAGAATTGATTTGCATCCACAACAACAACAACCAACACATCTCCAACATTAAAATATTGGATATCAAGAAGAGAAACATCAACAAGAATATGTATCCCTACAACAACAAGATCAATCACAACAATCATAAGCTTCACAAGATAATGACACCATTACCAAATGTGAATAGTCTCCTCTAGGGGATCCAATTGAATCAACATTAAACAAGCTAGTCCATGCTAAACTTATCAATCTTCTAGAGTCATTAAATGGGGGTGAACTTGGCTTCAAGTTCTAATGGTATGATGATAAAGCTTATTGTGAATACCATTGCACAAAAGGTCATGGCACGCCAAACTATATTAAACTCAAAAATCTCATCCAAGACCTTATTGATCAAGGAGAAATAACCATTGAAGACAACCTTCAAGGTTCAGCCACTAATGGTTCTAGTGCAATAAAAATGCATGATTCTATGTAGTAAGAACCACCATTTCACCCCACATCAATAGAGTCGTTCTAATTAAAAGAAAAACTAGAAATCCAAATCTAAACTATAGAAACAAAACAATGCTTTCAAAAGAAATCAAAATCCATTGTCTCCCTATCACCAAGATCTTTATTCATGCATTTTATCTCAAATTTTATGAGCACAAAATTCAATAAAGAGGCTATGGTAAACGAGAAATGAAATCAAGATACAAAGATGATATGAGTATGTATTTGTGAGAAAAAATTGTTAGAGCCAAAATGAGATAAAAATACCATTTTAAATAGGAGTTCCCTAATGATGGAGAGGGGTTGAAGATGAAATGTGAGATAAGAGATGTGGGAGAAGGAAATCCCATTATCCCACATTTTTGGGTTAAATGTTATGGATGAGAATGAAAGTGATAAAGGGTTACTAGATTAAAATGTACCTAAATGATTAAATATGAATAAAATTATTAAAGATGTTTTACTAAAATGCAATATTTCATGAATGATTTATGCAAAAGATATGATTAATATACAAGTTATGATAATTTTTTTATTATGAAATAATAATCAATGAGCATGATATTTTATTTATTAATGGAGATGAATATGAAACAATCATGGATGATAATTGATTTAATATGGAAACAATATTTATGACTTATTATGCAAATGGATTATGAATGATCACGTGGTGATAATATTTTAGTGATGTGATGATTTAACATAATGCAATATGAGGTGGACGATATATGCAAGTGATGTGATTTAAATTTTAATATTGTTTTATTATGAAATGTCGATGAATGATTACAATAATGAATTGATTATGATCATGAATGATAGTGCAAAATGATAAAGCGATGGATGCAAACGATAATGAGATGATTTAATGATTTGATGAAATGCATGAATAGAAGAAAGTATTGAATGAACTGATCATTATAATTAATAGACGAATAATGTGATAATTGCGAGGACAAATTTGAGTGTCTACATTTTTCCCCTCTTTGAGATAATGCAGCTTGTTAGGTTGTTTCAAAGAAAAATATTGATCAACTGATACATGCCCTAGATATATGTTGGTAAGGAATATGATAAGAATGATATGCCCCCTTGAGAGATTAATGACCAGTTGAAAGAAGATTAATCTCTCGATAGATGTCAAGAAAATGATTAGATACTTGATATTGCACAAGTGATAAAGTATTGATGTACATTTTATGGAAATGCACAATTGATATAGGCATAACTGAACAACTGAGGGAAATGATCAGTATAGCCGGGTTGATGAGCTGATGAAGCTGATTGAGATTGATGCAAGCGCAAGACAAGTTGATAGAATGATTGATTGATTGATTGATTAAGGGGACATGAGATTTGGATATGCAAGTTGATTTATTTCTCTGTGACAAGAAAGATGAAGAAAATGAAATGCAATAAATGGAAGATGCAAGATGGGAGAAAATGAAGGTGATGAAGCCTCTTGTGCATTTTAAGTGATTTTATCATCATCGAGCTTATTATGTCGCAAATTAGTATAAGCATCTAGATAACATGAACATCTAGATGACCTGAATATTGTTTGTGTTTTTATTTAGTAATTAATTATAAGAATCTAGGTATAGGGACCCTAGATGACCTGAATACTTATTGCATGGAAGACACTATCAGAAAAGGAATGCGCTCATCATATTAGACTCATAGGTCCTCAATGGTTTTAGATAACCATGTTGTAAGATAAGTCGTCCTATGAATAAGAAATAATCCACAAGCAACAAACAAGTGAACATGCCCTATCATCGCCTCTCTAGTCCCAAACATCCTAGAGAAGCTAAAAGACATGCCACCAAAAATAAAATCATAAAACAAACAAACATGCATCATGCTTCGATATAGAATTGATTCTTGGCATGGTTGTGTGTGTTTGGTTGGATTTGTAGGATGGATTGGTAGGTGTGTTTTTTTATTTTCAGTCGTGGTGCATTCTAATTTTTATGAAGTTCAAAGCTATGTGGTGATCTCAAAGTGTCATTCTTGAGGGATTTTTGAAGTTATTTGATTTATTTATTTTTTGGAATATTTGATTTTTTTGTATTTTTTTCAGGACACTTTATGATTTTTATGGATTTTTTTAGGACATTTTCTTTTTTTTTTTGGATTGTTTCAGGACATTTTATGATTTTTATGGATTGTTTTCATGACATTTTATGATTTTTATGGATTTTTTCATGACATTTTATGATTTTTATGAATTTTTTCATGACATTTTATGATTTTTAGGCATTTTTTCAGGACATTTTATGATTTTTATGGATTTTTTCACGACATTTCATGATTTTTTATGGATTTTTTCAAGGAATTTTATGATTTTTATGGACTTTTTCAGGACCTCTTATGATTTTTATGGATTTTTTCATGACATTTTATGACTTTTATGGATTTTTGAGGACCTTTTATGATTTTTATGGTTTTTATGGAAAGAGATGGATCTCAAGCGAGAAAACAAACAAAGAGGGTAGTTTCTCTGACCATGAGATGCTCAATATCCTAACCCATGACTAAGGTTGAGGAAATGCCCCAGGGAGGAATAGGACCAATCTAGTATGCATGACAAAGCGAGCAAGTGAGGGGATTCTTGAACAATTCACAAGCCATGGTAAGTGTGATAAGGATATTATGAAGTGGAGGGTGAATGAAAAATGGGATGAATAAAAGTGATAGTGTGAGGCAAGGTGGTATGTCCCACCATAGCTTGGAATTGGTCTACATGTAGGTTTGTATGCACTGTAGTAGTAGCAATTTCTTTATCTAGAATAGTGTTATGCTTAGGAGATAGGCATAGCAACTCAAGTATGGAAATTTGCACTGGTGTTTTTCCTAAATGCTCTATGAGGTTATTATGTGAAGCTGGTGTAGCAGGTTTTGAATTAGGACCTTTAAGGGTGACTGTGCCTTTTTAGGTAGTAACCTTGCAATCAGGTTCTTTTCCTTTTATAATGAAAGAGTTTACATGATTATCAACCTCACTGATGTTATGTATGGTATAGTCATACTTAGTAGAAGTATAGTTCACACCATCACCAGATTCAAGGGCCTTTCCTTTATCCTTGTCATGCCTAGGGAAAGGGTTCTTAAACACCTCGCAATTAGAGTTACCCGAAGGAGTGTGTTTGTCAAGCACTATCTTACCATCATCAACAAGGTCTTGTATTAGATTTCTAAGTTTATTGCAACTATTAGTCTTATGTCCTTTATGTCTATGATAGTCACAAAAGTGATTCTCATTCCACCATGGATGTTTGACTTGTGGATTATATTCCTTTATTTTAGGTAGCACTATAATATTGATTTCAACAAGTTATTTTAGTGCAGATTCAAGTGATTGTCCCAATGGTGTAAAATTTCATTTAGGGAAAATTCTATGTTTTACTTTTCCTTTATCTGAAGATGAACCTTTGATATTATAATAGACGATCATGTTTTAGTTGTTTTTGCATCAACAACTCCGTCATTTACTACATTCTCGTTCTTTACCCAAAAAGGTGGCTTGTTGTTTGAATTTGATTTTTGATCTCTACTATTATTAAGTTTTATGGTTCCATCATCAATGAGAGTTTGTTCGATTCAGAATCCCATTTCTATGGCATCGTCAAAGGAATCCAAAAATTTGAGGCAAAGTTCCCTTCCAATTTCTTTGTTCAAATTTTGACAAAAGAGGTCAACAAATTCTTGATCAGGAATGACATAAGGTAATTATTTTGTTAATTGTCTCCATCTTTGCAAAAATGATGCAAAATATTCACCTAGTTTTTTTTTGGTGTTGAAAAGGTTTGTCATGGTCACTTTAAAGTCACAATTGAAACTATAATTGGAGACACAATTATCAGCCAATTCTTGAAAGGATTTGATGGTCGGGGGTAATTTTGAAAACCATTCCATAGCTTCTCCTCCTAGACTACAAGGGAATAATCTCTCATAAGGTATGTTTCATCAACTACAAATTCCATGGTAGTAGCACAAAATTGTCTTAAGTGATGTTTAGGATCCCCTTTTCCAATATATTTTTCAAGTTTTCGTATGTCCCAGTGGTTAGGAAAAGGTGGCATTGTTATGATTGGATCAAAGGGATAAGGACATATGTCTTCGATGGAGAACTTATGAGATGATGCTTTATGGTTCTTAAGGGTGTCCAATTCTTGTCTCAATGTTCTAAGCTCATAAAAAATAGGATCATTTTTAGGTGTGGGTTTTGATGTCTTTGAAGATCGCTTGTAACTTGGTTGCAAATAAAAGGGTATATGATCTTTGATTCTACCATCATTGTTTGTTTTGGGATGTTTATATTCACTAGATTCAGGTTGGTAATTCATCGTGAGAAGTGACATGTCAAAATTAGGAGGCATTTTGATTCCTTCATCAACAAGGTCTTTGAAGTATTATTATGGGTTATGTCTAACTACCTCCATAAGATAAGTGCTTCTTCTATATCGGATTTGGTTATTTATTCATCATCAGATTCATTTCTTTCTCTAGTTACAACACTAATGTTATCTTCCCCATAAAATTCTCTTCCCCAAGGGTTCCCTTCTTCTTGAAACATTTTTTCTCTTGTTCTAGGCATCAGAGGTGATTTTTTTGATGTTCAATCCAAGGTAATGTATGAGACATAAGACTAGGATGCAATGAAAAGGATATGATTCTAATATGAGATATGAAAGTGGTAAGTTATGGTATGCCAAGCTAAGAATTCAAGAGCTCAAAGGTTATTCTAGGTCCAAAGTTGGTTATGATGTAAAGGCTTTACTTGTGTTATGATGGATAGAGACAAGGACCAATGATCAAGAGAGGGTATGTAGGAGATGAGGGAATCCACAAGGATTACCCTAGTGAAGGATGATGAACCTCAAGTGATGCGGGTGATAGATAGCCAATGGTTTGATTTCAAGACCTAGGAAGAGTAGCCTAAGTGCAAGCTAAGGTTTAGTTTGATTGATGATGAATATGCAAAGCACTAAATTATTGGAACATGCAAAGGTTAGGTGAGATTATTGATATGCAAAGGGGTTGAACATGCAAGACCTAGGTGGAGTGTAAAGTCTAGGTGAAATTAAAATTCTAGATGGAATGCAAGGACTAGGTGGAATGCAAGGATTGAAAGATTAAAACTGAAGGATGATCACCCCAATAAATCCAAGTGATAGGTTCATGTTGTATGTTTGTGTTGTTGTACCATTTGAGGTTTGCAAATTTTGAGATGTTGCAAGTTACTAGGTGTGATGTTTGTTTGAGGTCTATTTTTGAACACACACGCAAGACAGTAGACAAAGTGTTTGAGTTTAACAATATAAGAACAAATCCTAAGGTTGGAAAGGACTATATTTCCTTGATTCCACGTGGGTTTCCCCAAATGAACTTATTCTTAGCGGATGAATCCATAAGCTTGGTTGCATGGGATCCCCCTTACATTGCACTCAATTCTCAGGCCAACCAAGCTTCCAACCCCCATAAATATCCCATGGCAGGTTGTTCACCTCTACTAAGAACTGCAAGAATGTGGATGCCTTCACAATGACCGTTGTTGCGCTAGAAAATAGATGGGATTTTAGCAACTAAACAAAGGTTTTTAGTTCGAGACCCCCGTTCGAGTGGCCATACATGGGGTAAAAGATTAAGCTTTGTTTAGGAGGCACTCCAACCTAAAGAGGTTATGCTCAACAGGGTTTTGGGGAGTACTACCTGGTCCGTATGACACATCCACACTCATAATCCTAGGATTTCCTTTAGGATTCACATTTATATACCATTCAGGGGTAGCTTGGCCAAAAAGCTTTGCTTTCTGTCTGAATCACCTTAGGGTGAGTACTTTTTCCCACCAAGCAAGGCCTAAGTTATAGATTCAATAATCATTTCTCTTGCACCTAGGATCACACAAGTGTGCAAAGGGAGAGGATACTTGGATTATTGAGTTGGGGTGACATATAAAATAGATGGTTCTGGCTTTTTGATCACCTACCACCTTCAAGCACAACAAACAGTGTTCATTGAACACCTAGTTAAGCCTATGTGAGAAAAGACAATTGTTCATTTTTAATGCACCAATTGAAGTGTTTTATAATCTAAAAAAGAATTGGTTTCAAAATCATGTCTTCGACAAACATCCTACATCACAATCTCATTAGTAGATTCATGCCTCATTTCTTTGACAAGCGTATGTTTTGATTTTCAATTCTTAGCCAAACGAACTTGCAAGAGAACCCAAATTAATAAAATTAGACCCAAAACTAAAATTAAACTAAAATGAAAACTAACATTATTCTAAATTTAAAATTAGAATATAACTTAAACAGATAAATCCAAAGAAAGAACTAAAAGCTAAATCTAAGTTGAAATTTAAATCTGAAAATCTAAATCTAATTAAAGTTAAGACCTAATTTAAATTCAAAGTTACTTCTAATTAAAATCAAATTTAAAATCTCAACTAAAGACTCATTTAAAGTTAATTAAAAATTAATCTAAAATTAAAAATTTATTCTAAAACAAAAATTAATCTAATTAAAATAAAAATTAAAGTTAATGTAACTAAAAGTTAAAATCAAAATCAAAATCTAAATTCAGATGAATTCTAAATTAAAATATAAATTTAAATGAATTTAAATCTAATGTAAATTAAGGTCTAATTTAAATCTAAAATTCAATTTAAGATCTACATTAAACAAAGAACTCTATAAACCAAAATTTAAACTACATTAATTAAATTAAATTAGTAACTAAAATATAAACTAAATTAATTAAAAAAAAATCTAACTAAATGGGAAATTAGAAACTAAACTAAAGCTAAATTAAACAGTAAAAAAAAAAATCTAAACTAAATATTAAATCTAAACATTAAAAATCTAAATGAAATTTGAAACTAAAACTCTAAACTAAGTTAAAAATTAGTCTAAAAACTAAATTAAAATTGATTTAATATTAGATTAAAATCTAAATCAAAATTAATCTAAAACTATATTAAAATTAATCTAAAACTAAATTTAAACTTAAATTTAAAACTAAAAATTAAAAACTAAAACTAAACTGAAAACTTAATTTAAAATCTTAAACAACATGTAATAATGCCCTGATGGACTGATGAACACATGGATAGGGCAGATGAATCCTCTACCATAATGCTTTAGAATGCTTTAGAATACCTCAAAATAGCTTGCAAAAAGATAGATACACATAAAATAGATATGCCAGGATTCAAATAAAGTAATTGTAGAAACATTTAAATAGAAATGGAAAAACTTTTGTTTGCTACAAACTCTGAACCTGCAGAAAGTATCAGGCACCCAAATAAGATTTAAATTATGGATTTTTGACAAAGATGCATAAATGAGAATGTTCATTGTAAGCACAAAATAACAAAAAGAAGAAAATACAACATTTTAAAAGTTTTCTAATGTTTCAAATAGAAGATTTTTCAGAGCTTTGAAGAACAGTGTAGGGAGTATGGTGATCACATTTTTTGATTCAAAGCTATTTTTTAGAGCTTTTACTTGTTGTAAATGAATTCTTTCACCTCAAATACAATGCCTGGGGCATTCTTCATGATCAGAGGGCAATTTTAGAGATGTTTTGGGCATTTCAAACTATCCAGTATTGAGAAAAATGGGGCAGCAAAAAGAAAAACATGATTTCATTTGTTTCTCATGCTTCTACAACAAATTTTATACTATTGATATGGTTTCAAAGAACCCAACAACAACAAAAAATGAGATAACAATAAAAATGAAGAAACAAAGAATCAATTCCTCGTTCACGTTGGATTCACCATTTGTAGTGCCAAAAAATGCATGATTCTATTGATTTAGAACCACCATTTCAGCCCACATAAATAGAATCATTCTAATTAAAAGAAAAACTAGAAATGTAAATCTAAAGTACATAAACAAAACAATTCTTTTAAAATAAATCAATCTTCATTGTCTCCCTATCACCAAGATCTTTATTCATGGTTTTATGAGCACAAAATGCAATAAAGAGGCTATGGTAAATGAGAAATGCAATCAAGATGCAAAGATGATATGAGTGTGTAAATTCGTGAGCAAAATTTGTGAGAGCTAAAATGAGAGAAAAATCCCATTTAAATATGAGTTCCCTCATGATGGAGATGGGTTGAAGATGAAGTGTGGGATAAGAGATGTGGGAGAAAGAAATGCCATTATCCCACATTGTTGGGTTAAATTTTATGGATGAGAATGAAAGTGATAAAGAGTTACTAGATAAAAATGTACCTAAATGATTAAATATGAATAAAATGATTAAAGATGTTTTACTAAAATGCAATATTTCATGAATGATTTATGCAAAAGATATGATTAATGTGCAAGTTATAATAATTAGTTTATTATGAAATAATAATCAATGACTATGGTAGTTGATTTATCAATGGAGATGAATATGAAACAATCATGGATGATAATTGATTTAATATAGAAATGATGTTTATGACTTTTTATGCAAATGGATTATGAATGATCATGTGGTGATAATATTTTAGTGATGTGATGATTTAACAAAATCCAATATGAGGTGGACGGTATATGCAAGTGATGTGATTTAAATGATAATATAGTTTTATTATGAAATGTCGGTGAATGATTATGATAATAAATTTATTATGATGATGAATGATAGTGCAAAATGATAATATGATGGATGCAAATGATAATGAGATGATTAATGATTTTATGAAATGCATGAATAGAAGAAAGTATTGAATGAATTGATTATTTTAATCAATAGATGAATAATGCAATGATTGAGAGGACAAATTTGAGTGTCTACAATGGTAACATTGATAGTATGTCAACCTCAAGTATTGAGGAGAATGATCAAGATCCATCTACCAATCATCACATTAAATAATTTTCTAACTAATTGAATGAGAAAATCAACATAACTTAATATTCACCTCTTAATCATGATCAAAATCCCTCACCAATATCTAATAGTGATCTATTTGAATAAATCTTAACATTATTTGACCTCATGATTAAATACATCGACAAGGTTTCTACCACAATTATTGAGGATAAAATTCAAGATTCACCAACCAATGATCATGTTTACAATCTCTCTACTAGAAGAGAGGGGGACCAACAACTACAAGGCCCCAAGTCATGAAAGGCCGAGGGCAGTATGACTTCCCTAACTTACCACAGTTAAAGGCGATGTTAGGATAGACGAGATGAGAATGATGAGGAATATGAGGCCCTTCGATCACTCTACAGACCTGTGAGTTGAAAGGAGACTAGGCGAGTCAATTTTAAGGGTTGAATTTGTATCTCAGATGGCTCTCTATCAGAGGAAAAAATCACTGTTTTTGGAAGACATTGTGGTGCACTGGCATTTGTATAGCTAGAAAACTAGGGATACAAGGTTTGACCTCTGAGAAACAGACTAACAACCTAGTTTAAGAGTTTCTAAAGGTGAAAAATAACACTATGAAATATGACACATAAAGATGAATATGATAAAGGAAATATATTAACATAAAGGTGATGAAGATGATCTCACTCAATAACCTTTTCACTAGCTTTCTCCAAGATCTCTCCACCTACACACAAAAAAGAGGGAAAATGTTGAGGGGATATTTAGGGGCCTACCTCAATCAAGCCCCCATTTGGTTTTTCCACCTCCACAAATAGCCAAATTTGCAACAATGCAAAAAACAAGTGATAAAGAAGAAATGCAAGCAAAGTACACAAAACACTTCAAAATAGTAATGTGCTAACTCAACCAAGTAATAGAGAATATGAGTGAGGATCTTACCACCTATGTATAATTCATTCAAAGCTAGTGGAGGAGAAAGATGAGAGGAACTCAATCCTTTGTTGTAATGTAGTCATCCTATGCTTGCTCTATTGAAGTGATGGAGTGATGGATTGTCGCTATAGAGTGCAAAATGTTGCTTAATGCTTGAAAGTGAGTGAATTAAATTATGTAGATATATCTAGAGATCAACCACGAATGGATTGAAGGAATGGGAGGTAACTATAAATAATATGGATGAAGAAATGGCCATATTTGGGTCAGGCAACCAAAGGGAGGTATTACAATTTGAATTCCAATAGGAACTGTAACATCTCTATAGACTCCAGTCGTAGGAATCTACTAGAGATGCAAGCACATTGTGTAGATGTTTGCATGTTGTGTGGGAATCCCTGACATAAACACATCCACTAACACTCACAATAGGTGCAAAGTAGAATGGGAACAACTATCTTATGTGGAATTAAGCCTCCAATTTTGGTTTCCTATAGTGGAGATGTGTAAGAGGGGAATTTGGGTAAGGAGTGAAAATTCGCTCCTATACATTTTTCCCCACTTTAGCAAGAATGAATAGTCATGAGTGATTTGGTAAAGTACATCAAGTAAGCAGTAGGGTTAGAAAAATATACCTGAACCATTGAGCAAGCGGAGTATGGTCTAAAAAACCTAAAAGTGAAGGATACGAAAATGACTTCATAGCTTCGCAAAACTATAAAGTTGAATAATGAAAGAGCCTCACAAGCCCACAAACCTACAAGGGAGGTATCCTTAAAGAAATATGACATGAAGGAAACCAGGAAGAGACCTTACAGACCCACAAACCTATAAGGAAGGTATCCCCCAAGAACTCTCACATGAGGGAGAATGAGCAAAGGGGACTCCAAAGAGCTAAGAATGGTGACATGTTTACCTATAGATAGAACACGTCAGGAAGAAGCTACGAAGGCTAGTGAATGGATTTAATGTAGACCATTAGTAAGTTGGAAGACTTTCAAAGGGCTCCCTCGGGAACCTTTCAAAATGAAGAGGGGTCCACTCAAGGGATACACTTTTTGAAAGTGAGGTATAGTCATGTTGCTCCCAAGCTAGATGTAAATATGTGAAGAGGGTCTAGTCGGTCTACCATCGAGCTAGATGACATACAACTCATTAAAGATAGAAGCTTCTGAAGGGGTCCCTGAGGAACATGACATGAAAAGAAAGGGTCCACTCAAGGGAAACACTTCAAAATCCAATGACTTATTTCTCGAATCGATTCATCATCAAGGAATTCAAAAGGAAGGATATTCCCCCATGTGAGGGGATGACCAAAGGTATTCCCACTTCAAAGGAAGGCACTAGAGTCCTTTCTTTATGAACTCGCGATGAAGGAAACATGTTCCCTTAAGGTTTCAAGTTGTGAATGTGATTCTACCAAAGAAGTGTGCGGAGGGCCTTTGAGAAAAGATTTATTTGCAACAAAATCATTTTCTAAAGAACAAGTGATGTAGAAGTGGTTTTGTCACACATGAAAGGGACAACTCAAGAAAAGAAGAGAGAAAGATAAGGGTATGCGCAGGATCATCATGGAAAAATAGGCCCTTAAGTGGCAATAAAAAGACAAAAAATCAGAGTTAGAAAACTTGACGTAAAAATTTAAATAAGTAATCCATATTATTTTAAAAAATTGTAAAAATAGAATCTCTCAAAAATTCAATGTAGTTTCTAAACTACTAGACCTTTATTTAAAAAAATAAAATTCTATTTGGTGAAAATTTGAAATTTCAATGTAGTAGTATTTAAATTTCAGGGTAAAAATAATAAGTAGGTGTCTCTCTGACCACTCTAACCACAATAAAATGATAATATTTTTTTATAATATTTTAGATATAATTAGAGGACTCATGTCTCAATGTGATGCATATTTTTTTATAATTCTTTTCCAAGTAAATAATTAATTATGGATTTTTTATTACAAATTTTAAAAAATATAAAAGCCTGTCTGCCTAACCACCTTAACTTGGTCAGAAATTCATGAAATTCATTTTTTTTTTTAATCCTATAGTATGTGGAGCATAGAATATGCAACATGTTTTAGATTCAAAAAATGTGATATTGTTTGAAAGTTATAAATTTTTTTGAACCAACCTATCAATCAGGACTTTATTCATAATTCTAATAAAAAATGAATAATAATTATTTATTAAATTCAAAGTAAAGTATAATTTATATTGGTGGAAATTTGAGAATCTCCTCTAAAAACCCTTTTCATTTCATCAATTTTGGGTTAAGAATAAGTCATCACTAACATGGGCCATCATATGGCTTACATATCGCCACTTTTTGGCCCATCATGATCCTGCACATACCCATAAAGAGAAATAAAAATGAAACAAAACATGAAAAAAGGGCACAAGGGGATCTGGTTTTGCAAGGTCAGATCTACCTTTATTTATATATAGTAGGTAACCGCAGTGTGAGGTGAAAGATCATCCATCCCCAACCAGATCAAGAAGAATGCATGAAAGATAAAATAGAAAATTGGGTGAACATGGAAGAAAGCCTAAATGCTCCGAACACTTTGCATCTTCCCTTGTTTTTGTAAATTTAATCACAAACATGAAAGAATGATGATACAAATAGAAGAAGGTTTACAAAAAAAATTCCATGCCTATATCCAAGCACTAACAGGGGTGAAAAGGCTCATCTAGCCACACATAGCATGATCATGGGGGCATCAAATCAGAACACACACACATCTAATCTAAAGATCAAGAAGAGGGTCTCCCCTTAACACTGCTCAACCAAGAAGTCATCAACTTCCCACTCTAGCTCATTGTAGGAGGTAGGATGATGAGCCTACACTGGTGTAATGTTAAGGGGATGAAGTTTCAACCCTCCCACAACAAGGGATAAGGAAGAAGGACATGTGAGGTCTCCATCACTCAAATATAGGAGAGCACAAAATATCGCAATCTAAATTATTTTGTAACTATGGTATCTTGTAAGAAGCAAGAGATATATTTTTCATAAAATAAAGGAACATTTTCTACTTTTGATCAAGAGAGCATCTTTTTGGGAATCCTTCAAGATCAGTTGATATCCCTCCCTCCATGAACATGAAATTTTTTTACTATGAGAATTCATTTTGTGCATATCATAAGGAGATTGGTGCTCTTCCTTATGTTGAGGCATTTAATTCCTCTATATGATGTTGATTTTCACTCTAGTAGGCTTCTCATCAATCATTTCAACTAATCTTTGTTCATTGTAAGAATTGAAATTTTCATTTAAAAATATCATTTTATTTCTTTTACATCACATAATTATAAATTTATCTTGTTTTGAATCTTGAAATAGCATTTGCATACTTCCATTGGACATTATGTTCTAGTGTGTTTGATTACATTTTACTTATTCTCCATTTTGGGTGAATTTTGGGTTTGTGAAGCTTTTATGAGCTTCACAACTCGGTGTCCTATTTAAAATACTCTCATAAGATGTAGTTTGAGACTCATGTGATACCATGATACATCAGTCGCCATGGATCTTGGGTTTTCTAACTCTTCTACTCGTAGTTTTGACACTAGTTAGCCCAATATGGACCATACCCTTGAAACTTAATTTCCTATGACCTCCTTACTAACAACTAATGTGACTGATGTTGAATCAAGAGTCTATAATGTCCCTCAAGAGAACCTAAGAATAATGGATGAAGCAGAGAAATTATTAAATATTTTGAGTTCTGAATACATCATTGGTAATATGGTTCCTATCACATATATCATGAGGAGAATAATTGATAATGAACTATGTATAGGATTTATGCGTAGGTGCTCAAGATTTGGGATATAGATAAAGTGAAGGTGGAAATTCAATGCCACCTTTTACAACCATAGCCTCTATTCCAACTTACACTAATCCAACTATTTCTAAAACCATTCAAACCACTACAAATGTCCATACTACCTTAGGTATTTCCACTGGGAATCCCTCTAGTTTTGTGCATTCAAATCTCATATCTCTTCACCCATGTACCCTCACAAATTTATAGTTAACTTGTCCTCTAAACACATATAGACCTCCATATCACAACAAAATTAATGATCCCATCCTTAACCAACTCTTGAAAAGTGTTTCATCTCTCCAACTACAAAAAATCTATAATGAATAAAATTAAAAATGGTCAACGTTAACAATATGTCAAAAGAAACCCCTTATCCTTGGAGATATTGAGAACAAAAATGAAAAAGTTATAGAGATTCCTGTATTTCATAAATATGTTGGTAAAGGAGATCTTGTTAGCTATTTTTCCACATACATAGCCTTATGTAGTCACTTTATTTTTTAGGATAAACTCTTGGATAGACACTTCCCTAGATCCTTGAAAGACACTTCCTTGGAATGGTTTTGTTAGTGAATAATTCAATACACTCATTTAAATAACTTATTGATTCCTTCCTTAATCATTTCAAAGTGCACATGGGCCCTAAGATGACTTTAGTATATTTTATGAGATGTAAGAAAAATTATGATGCAAACGTCACCAACTTTATCACCCAATATCAATTGATTTATTCAAAAATAAATATTGCAATTCTTGATTATAATCTTCAACAAATGTTCATTGAGAATTTACAAAATAAACTTCAAGGTAAGATTTGGATGATGAAATTTATCTCCTTCACACAATTGTTTACCACCCTTTGTGATTATCAAAATTTTATTAGTAGTTGTTGAAAGTAAAATATCCTTGTAGTTGTCTTTAAAATTCCAAATTTGTGCCTCAAAACAACTATCAACCATTAAAGAAATAAAATAAGTTATTTCTACAACTTAATCCCCCTCAACTAGCTTAACATGTTGACACCGAAGTGGCTACTATAAAATGAAAAATTCAAGCACATTTGGAGAGAAAAATAGATAATTTAACCTTCTACCTGATACCCTTCATAACACCATGTTGCAACTCTTAAACAAGAACATAATTTCTTGACCTCCTGTTAGATCTCCTAATCCTACTAATCCTTTATCTCCAAACTATAGAAAAAATTCCTTTTTCCATTATCAGCGACAAAATGGACATGATATGGAACATTGTAAGCATCTTAAACATATTATGGAAGACCTCAATGATTCTAATAACATTCAAATTTGTGTTGTTAATGATCAAGGTAATAAGTATGTAGTCCCTCCAAACAAAAAACTGTAGATATTTACTAATCCTATGTCAAATCATAACATGCCCATTGTCAAAGCTAGTGAGACTAAGAATAATGTGATGAATGTTGAAATAGATGATGAAAACATGAAAGATGATGAGGAAAGTTCTATCAATAAAATGGTTGGAATTATTGAAGTTCAACATTGTAAGGGCCAAACAAAAATCTCGCTTGGCATTGCTTTCTCAAAACATGACTTTAATAGAACATGTACTTGATGGTACTCTTTAATGTTTGATGTTGTGGTTGCATTGCTGATATTTGGTTTTCATAGATGTCAACACTATTAGCATTGGCAATTATGAAGGCTATATATGTTGAGGATTTTGAGAAAATTGTAATAAATATATTGCAAGCAGCTAGTGAAGCTAAGAAGGTCAGAATGCTAGAAAGTTGTGAACATTGAGTTTCTAGTGGCACACAATAAATGGATTGTTTTTAAGTCTATCTAGTATGTTTTCTCAAAGTTTCTATGGTATGCATCAGGATTTGAGGAAGTTATGAAGTTCTATGTTCCTACAATCAATATTTTACTATAGAAGGTGTTCTTGGAAGAAGAGGATGAATTTCTAGTAATTTTAGTTGTTGTGCATGTACCTATGATGTTCACGTATGAGTCTAGATCATGCTATATCATTTTTGGACATTCACATTCATTGGAGTGTCTGTGATCAAATATTTTTCTGATGTGTGCTCGAGTTTTCATGTTCTTGGTCGACATGATGATGGTAGCATGTTGCAAATCCATGAGGATTAATATTTTATTGTTTTGCATGTTTGGAGGTGCTTTTTGGGTCCTCACTATGTTGTGACCAACTTGTGTTGGTGCACATTAAGATTTATTCATGTATTGAGGCCAAGAGTTGTAATTTATTCTTTATTTGTGGTTGACTAAGTAGTTGATGTAAATTCATGCAGCAAATATATAATCTGAGTGGTTGTTTTACTCATTTTGGGGTATCCTCTATGTGTGAAAGTGATGTACATGTGCAAATAAAGGTCAAATCATTCAAGAGTAGAGCACTGTGTGAAATAGATTGAGCAGAGTGTGGAAGAGTGTGTAGAATTTTTTGTGTGCCTAACCGAAACTTTAATCAAGCTTTTATAGAAGCTAATTTATCAGTTCAAACTCATTAGATGGATTTAATCTGATTATTGTATGTAAGGCAGTGAGCCTTCCTCTAAGTAGTGTGCTCTAGGCAGTGTGCTTGAAAGAAATTTCATTCCTTATTAATTCTTTACTATACTTCTAACAGGGTATAATCTTGTGGAATAATATCCACAATGGTTTTTTCCCTAACAAGGTTTCGACATATAAAATCTTGGTGTTCATGTGTTATTGATTTATGCTTGCACTGTTAATTATCAGATCTAATATATAAGGTTGATTAATGTTGAACAATTTTTATTTTGGTAACAACTGATTCACCCCCCCTCTTAGTTTTCTATCCTTGTTTTTCCAACATTTACATAGTTGGAAGAGTCAATGACAAGCCAAGTAATGGTTTATTAATTGATCTTGTTTGTGTACATAATTTGATCACTAAATAATTCTTGCTTGTGCATGATATTTATCAAGATACCTATGAAAATCAAAATCATGGATCAAAATGTACAATGGTTTTTCTTTCCCTACGATAGGCTCAATAACTCATCCTTTAAAATTTTGACCAAAAATATTAAGCGTTTCACTATCAGTCATCCCATCGTCAAAAAAAAATTGTGTGGAGTTAGGCTACCCATGTCTTTTCTCCATGAAAGATGTCCCATCGGTAGTACATAAATATTTAAAACTTCTATTTGGTAATGAGATATTTATTTTGCACCATAGTTGCTTTAATATTATGTCTTCCCATGGGACTTTCTCATTGGATTTCTTTTGGCCCAAACCTTCGGAACATTTTAGAGCTTGTGAGGAATTCTTCCTCAAATTTATAAAAAATTTAGGTCAAAGAACATAATAGAATTATCCCTTACTAATATGCCTCAACCTATGATTGAGCCACATATCCTTGATGAAACCATGATTGAACCAAAATCCCTTCCAAGTAATCAAGACTAAAACATGACAAATCATTCACCTATTTCCTATAAGAGACCACGAGATAACCAAATCAATCTCATTGTGCCTCCTAAAATAAAATAATTTTATATATCTAAAGATAAAGTGGTTGAATAACCTCTCATGGTTCCTTCCTTTCCTCCCTTAAGCGAGAAAAATAAACCTCTTGTTAATAGACCCGCTCCTACATAATCACAACTCAAAAATTGAACAAAAATAAATTGAAATGCCAGAGAATGTAGGCATACATGTCGTGTTATTGGTTTTCTAATAAAAGAAAATGATGAATCAAAAAATCAAGATAAAAAAATACCTCTATTAATTCTTGATGATTCTTCACCTTCATTGAAACAAGAAAATCCTATATCTCAAACACGACAAGAACAAGAACCTTCCATGGATATTATCATAAGACCTTCTATTGTGATTAACTTTGATGATGATGATGAAATTGTAAAAATTGATGAGGAAGTGCATAAAGAGTTAAATTTATTATTTGTATCTTCCATGACCTTAAATGATAACAACCATGATGGTCATGCTACAAAGATTGATTCACCACATGTTGAACTTGGTGATTGTTCTAGTTTGGTACTTGACATCATCCCTTTGGCTAGTTGTCCACCTTTTGCATATGATGAGCATGATTAGGATGTAGATGACCTACTATAGGTTGACTCACATGTTCCTTACTTGTCTTTTCTTTGTTTTATTATTTATGTTCTTTATGTGATTTCATGTGCATAATGTTATCTTCCATATTCTTTTGTTTGACATGTATTTATGTTTATTCCTCTTTTCGTACCTACATTCTTATATATTTCATAAATCCTTTATATTTTGTATTTCTTGTGTTTTCATTTTGAGGATGACAGAATGCATCGAGACATTTAGGTCACTTCCATGTTGAACCAAAAGATTATCTTTGGTTTTTCTCTCATGTGTCATTCTTCAAGTTTCGTGAGTTATTTTGGAGATGATGATATTTCTGTGCTAACCTTGTGAATGTCAATGTTACAACCCATTTTTAGTGGCCACCAAGTATAAAACACCTTTATTTCTAGTAGGTGTTGGAAACACACGGGAAAAATTGAGAAGGGGGGTTGAATCAGTTGTCACAAAATTTAAAATTTATTAAATTTATTAACACCTATTCTCATATCTGATTAATAACCATGAAAGCATAAATCATCAACATATTAGAAACACACATGACACAAATATTTTTGTGTGGAAACCCTATTAGGGGAAAAACCATAGTGGAGGTTAATCCACAAGTTTATACTTTGTTAAATGTATGGAAAAATGGGGAATGCATATGCATTCAAGAATATTTCTTAGAGCTCATAGTTCAGTTACAAAAGGATTTCGTAAGTTGTGAATCTTTTATCCTAGACTTGTTCTCTCTTGGAGACATTGGTACAATGTTCCGTAAGATGAAACTTACATTAACTAAGAAAAACCCATTTAGACATGTCTTATCCTAATTGCATTTTCTTAATAAGTGTTTAACATAAGAAAACTTTCTAACCTTGTGAATACCGATGTTACAACCCCTTTTTAATGGCCACCAAGCATAACACACCTTTATTTCTAGTAGGTGTTGGAAACACAAGGGAAAAATTGAGAGGGGGGGTTGAATCAGTTGTCACAAAATTTAAAATTTATTAAATTTATTAACCCCTATTCTCAAATCTAATTAATAACCATGAAAGCATAAATCATCAATATATTAGAAACACACATGACACAAAGATTTTTGTTTGGAAACCCTATTAGGGGAAAAACCACAGTGGAGGTTAATCCACAAGTTTATACTCTGTTAAATGTATGGAAAAATGGGGAATGCATATGCATTCAAGAAAATTTCTTATAGCTCACAGTTCAGTTACAAAAGGATTCCCTAAGTTGTTAATCTTTTATCCCAGACTTGTCCTCTCTTGGAGACATTAACACAATGTTCCCTAAGATGAAACTTGCATTAACTAAGAAAAACCCATTTGAACATGTCTTATCCTAATTGAGTTTTATTAATAAGTGTTTAACATAAGACAACTTGCTAACTTTGTGAATGTCGATGTTACAACCCCTTTTTAATGGCCACCTAGCATAACACACCTTGATTTATAGTAGGCATTGGAAACAAAAGGGAAAAATTGAGAGGGGGGGTTGAATCAATTGTCACAAAATTTAAAATTTATTCAATTTATTAACCCCAATTCTCATATCTGGTTAATAACCATGAAAGCATAAATCATCAACAGATTAGAAACACACATAACAAAAATTTTTGTGTGGAAACCCTGTTAGGGGAAAAACCATAGTTGAGGTTAATGCACAAGTTTATACTCTATTAAATGTATGGAAAAATGGGGAATGCATATGCATTCAAGAACATTTCTTAGAGCTCACAGTTCAGTTACAAAAGACTTACTTCCCAAGGGAAGACTCACTGTCTTACAATAATATTTAGATTAAATCCATCTAAAAGATCTTGAACTGAGAAAACAGTATCTGCTAATGCCTGATTACCGTTTCGGTTAAGCACATGAACATTTCTTCACTCTTCTTCAAACTCTGCTCTACCTTCTAAAGATTTAGAACATTATTTTCGCACACACACTTTCTCGCTCACATTGAAATGAAGAAACAATAGCTTATATATAACCGCAAAAGGGAATTACATCGCTTCATGTCGGCTTCAAAAAAATAATAAGATGAATAAAAATTGTCAGCCCAAAATAATAAATATTATCAAAGTGAATCTACCAAAGTCAACCAAAAAATAGTGGAGACCTAAAACAATATCCTTGAATACAAAAAAACTTCAAAAATTATTCCTCAAAGATCCAAAACATGCTACAATCACCCTGTCGGCAATGAACATGAAAAATATGAACACAAAAGATAAAATCACCGATCATGAGCACAATGATGAATGTGGATGTACAAAACAAATAGATCATGATCTAGAAACATCCACGAACACTACAAGAGAATTCACAATAGCTCAAATTTCCATAATCACATTATCTTCTTTTAGGAACACTAGCTACACGAATAGAATAATTGACGGAACACATAAACTTATAACTTGCTCAAATATTCATGTGAACCTCCAAAATAATTTCTGGATAAAATAGATGCACCTAAAAGTAAACCCTTTAATCCATAACTTCTCACCATCAGCATACTGAACTTTCCATCATACTGATCTTCACTTCTTCATAGACAAGCTGCAACATATTTTATTACAATTTTCTCAATATCCTCGACATATACAGTCTTAAAGACATTAATGCTAATAGTGTTGAAATCAATGACAACCAAATTTAATAAAAACAACCACAACTTCAAAAAACATCCCCCTATGGAATTTATGGCAACATGTAATGTGAATAACACCATCAATGCAACTAACTTTAGCACTCACTCCCCCTTAGGTTTTGACACTCTTCTCATGACTTGTTCTCCACTATTTTTCACATTGCTCTTCTCCCCCTTTGACATCGATTACAAAGGTACAAACAAGCTCTAAACCACATATTTGAATCATCTGACTACTATCCCTGAGTAGCAACCACCACAACATCAATCTTAATCAAGATATGATTGTGAAATGCACAAACAGATGCAAGACAATGAATCTTAGTTATGATTAGGATGGATAGTCACCCCTAACTTCCCTCTGAGATACTCAAAATTATCCTTAGTTAATAATGACTTGGTAAATATGTCTACAATCTATTCCTTAGTAGGAATATACTCCAATCTTACTTCCTTTTCACTCATCTTCTCTCTCAAAAATTGAAACTTGATAGATATATGCTTGGTCTTTGAATGCAGCACCAGATTCTTAGAAATGTTAATTTCACTTGAATTATGATAGAATATAACAATAAGCTCATCATACATAGATCTAATATCTTTCAACATCTACTTCATCCACAATACTTGAGTACAATTATTGGCAGCAACAATGTATTCTGCATTTACATTAGACAAAGAAATGACAACCTACTTTTTGCTTAACCATGAAATCAACTTATTTCCCAAGAAAAATGTGCCACCACTGGTATGTTTCTTGTCATTCATATCCACTACCCAATCAAGATCAGTAAAGGCACTCAAGGTAAGATCATCATCTTTAGGATACCACAGGCTAAAATCAATTGTTTCCTTCAAGTATCTACAATTTCTCTTCACAATAGTCACATGATATTCCTTAGGATCGACTTGAAATATTGCAACAATACATACACCATTCATGATATCAGGTCTAGTTTGAGTCAAATAAAAAAATCCACCAATCATTGGTTTGTATCTAGTCAAATTTTCCTTCGGATAATCATCATGTGTTGTAAACTTACATGTGATCACCATGGGTGTACCAAATGGCTTTGAATCTTCCATACCAAACTTCTTTAGCAATTCTTTCACATACTTGAACTACGATATAAAGATCCATTTATCTAGCTGAGTAATTTGTAATCCCAAAAATAATTCCATCTCTCCAATCATTGGCATCTCAAACTCATTTTTCATTTCATCAGCAAACTTCATGCACAAAAAATGATATCATCAACAAAAACTTCCACAATCAAATATTTATCATCATCAATCTTGAAATATAGATTACTATTAGCAATACCTTTGTTAGATCCAAGCTTCAACAAATACTTGTCCAATCTACAATACTAAGCTCTAGGGGCTTGCTTGAGTCCATACAATTATTTCTTCAACCGAAAAACCACATCTCCATGATTAGTCAATTGAAATCCATCACGTTTCTCAACATAGACCTCTTCTTCCAACTTTCCATTTAGAAATGCTTACTTGATATCCATCTGATAAACCTTGTAGTTTTTATAAGTATCATAAGAAAGAAATAGTCTCACAACTTCAATTCTAGCAATAGGTGAAAAATTCTCTTCAAATTAAATTTCTTCCATTTGAGAATATCATTTACAAACTATTCTTGCTTTGTTTCTGATAACTTCACCTTGCTCATTTAGTTTATTCTGAAAGACCCATTTAGTTCCAATTAAATTTTTGTCCTTAGGTCTAGGAACAAGACTCCATGTTTCATTCTTCTCAATTTATAGTAGCTCTTCTTTCATTGCTTCCATCTATTGCTCATCTTTGCATGCTTCGTTGACACTGTTAGGCTCAGTCTTTGAAATCAAAAAGTATTCTTCTACAATTCTTCTCCTAGTTTGGACACCTTTGTTCTTATCACCTATAATCTAATTTTCTAAATGATTTAATCTCATATATCTTGGAGTCTTAAGATTTTCTTAAACTTCAGGCTCTTTGCATCTCTCTTTTGCACTTTCACTAGTTTCTCCTTCATCTTGATCTTCTTGATTCATGAGAATGATTTGAAGTTTGACCTTTTTTTTTACTTTCATTCTGATCATCATAATCATATCCATGGGTTCTATATGGTCTAGCAATGTCTTCATCAACCTTAACATTTGTGATTTCAACCATTTTATCCAATCTCCTTTTGTAGCACTGATAGATTTTTAGTCTTAGTAGAATAACCAAGAAAGATTCCTTCATCACTCATAGCATCAAACTTTCCTATATCTTCATCTCTTCCAATATAGCATTTACTCCCAAAGATTTTGAAATATCTAAGAGTAGGCTTATAACTAAACCATAGATCAAAAGGGGCCTTACTAGTATCACCTTTGATTTGTACCCAGTTGAGGACATTAATAACAGTAATCACAACATCTCTCTAATAGATATGGGGAACATTTCCTTCCAACATCATAGTCCTAGTAGAATATTAAATTATCTTGTTCTTCCTTTCCACAACTCCATTTTGTTGAGGGGTTCGCGATGTGAATAATTATTTATTTATCCCATGCACTTCACAAAAAGAATTAAACTCATGGGAAGTGAAATCACCACCTTTATCTAATCTCAGACACTTAATCTTCAGACCTGAATATGTCCTAACCATAGCCTTAAAGATCTTGAACTTCTCTAGAGCTTTATATTTATCCCTTATGAAAGTATCCCACATCATATTAGAATAATCACAAATAAGAAACGTGAAATACATGTAACCTTGTAAGATTCTAACTCTAGAATGACCACACAAGTTAGTATGCACAAGGTCCAACAATTCATTTGAACAATGTTATTTTCTCTAAAATGAAATTTTAGTTTATTTTCCTAATTGACATTCCTTGCATATGGCATTGGTAGGATTTACCAAATTAGGAAGATCTCTCATTGCCTGAGTAGAACTTATCTTGATAATATTGTCAAAGTTCACATGACACATTCTCTTATGCCACAACCAACTTTCATCAACTTGAGCAATCACACACCTTTTACTAGCACCATTCAGGTGAAAAATGTTACCTTTTATTTTTGTACCTGAAGCAATCACATTTCCGAAACTTCCCAATATTCTACACTTTCCATTCTTGAATTAAATATTGTATTCCTTATCAACCATCTATCCGACACTTAAGAGATTATACTTCAAACCTTCCCAATAAATAACATCATTAGTGTTTTGATTACCTTCAAAAGAAATGCATCTTGTGCCATGGATTATACCACCATCATACTTTTATAGGCTTACAAATTTTCTTTTATCACCCATAATGTGATGACAACATCAGTTGTCAATTACCCGTTCATCCTTCTCTTCAACTCAAGCAGATAGGGCTTTCTCCACATTTATAAAACTAGTAGATTCAATAGAAACGTGATTATTTTCCTTGATAGCAATAAACAAAAACTCATATTCACTTACATTCCCTTTATCAAATTCATCATTTTCCACACCTTCATCAACAACATAATAACACTTGTTTTGAAATTTAGGCTTGTTAGGTCTTGACTTAGGAACTCTTTTCAGACACCTTGATGCAAAATGACCTATCTAATTGCAAGAAAAACATTTAATAGGAAACATTACTTTATACTTACCTTTCTCCTATGGCTTATCTTTTAACAATAAGTGCTTCAAGCTCATCTAGATCTCTCTCTTCTTATTCAATTTATCTCATTTCTTCCTCATACTTGAATACCTTTCTAGAAGAATTTTTGCCTGGATCATATCTATACTTATCTCTTCCGGAGGTAGTAGCTTTGAATGCAAATTATATCTTAGGAAGGGATTCACTGAATTCACTTAACTCAAAAGAAGTAATTTTACCAATTGACATATCTTTGGTTACATTTGTCAAAATCTAGACCTCATCAATAGTTGTAGCTTTGATTTTGTATGCATCCATTAAGGATCTAAGAACTCTAGCAACAATCTCTGATTCATCCAACTGTCCACTAGCACATCTAATGCCACACACAAGTTCATTCACTCATTGAATGAAAGTAGTAATATTCTCATCATCACCCATTCTCAATAATTCATATTTCCCTTTCAAAATTTGTTGCTTAGAAATCTTCACATTAGCATCACCTTCATACAAATTTTCCAACTTTTTTGAGATCTCATAAGCAGGCTTTAGATCCATAACATTCCTCATCTCAAAATCAGTCAAGGAACTCAACAATGCTTCCTTAGCCATGATATTATATTCAACATCCCTAATCTTAGCAGTAGTAGTAGGACCATTTTGAGGGATATCATACCTATTACTTGTAATGCTCCACTAGGATTCAATAATGTATCTCAGATGACACTCCATTCGAGTCTTCCATAAAGAATAATTTATTCCATCAAATCTTGGACTATCCTTCTTATATTTCACCATCCCAGATCACCTCAGGCTATTAAACTTCTTCCAAGGAACCTACTCGGATACCAATTGTTGGCAACACAGTGGAAGAAAATTGAGAGGGGGTTTGAATCAGTTGTCACAAAATTTCAAACTTATTAAATTTATTAACCCCTATTCTCATATCTAATTAATAACCATGAAAGAATAAATCATCAACACATCAGAAACGCACATAACACCAATATTTTTATGTGGAAACCCTATTAGGCAAAAAAACATGATGGACATTAATCCACAAGTTTATACTTTGTTAAAAGTATGTAAAAATGGGGAATGCACATGCATTCAGGAACACTTCCTAGAGCTCACTGCTTAATTAAAAAATTCTCACTACCCAAGGGAAGACTCACTATCTTAAAATAATACTCAGATTAAATTCATCTGAAATATCTTGAACTGAGAAAATAGCATCTTCTAATGCCTGATTATAGTTTCGGTTAAGTACATGAACACTTCTTCACACTCAGATTTTCCTTCTGAAGATTTAGACAATTATTTTTTCACACACTTGATTTCTCAAATTCAAATGAAGAAATAATCACTTATATATATATGCAACAAGGAATTACATTGCTTCATGTTGGATTCAAAAAAATAATAAGATGAATACAAAATTTCAGCCCAAAATAATAAATATTATTAATGTGAATCAACCAAAGTTGGACACAACATAAGGGAGACTCAACAAAGTATCCTCAAACAAAAAAACTTCAAAAAAAATTCATCGAAGATCCACAACATGCTAGAATCACCTTCTCAGCCATGAACATGAAAAACATGAACACGCAAGAGAAAATCATCGATTCCGAGTACAACGATCAATGCAGATGTGCAACACAGATAGAGAACAATATAGAAACATCCACAAACACCACAGGAGCATTTTCAATAACTCAAATTACCAAAATCACATTATCTTCTTCTAAGAACACCAACTACAGTAAAAAATTAACTGATGGAACACATAAACTGATAACTTGGTTAAATAATCATGTAAACCTCTCAAAATTTTGATGGATAAACTAGATACACCTCAAAACAAACCCTTTAATCTAAAACTTCTCACCATCAACATATTGAACTTTCCATCATATTGATCTTCATTGCTTCACAGACAACCTACAACATATTTTAGTTCAATTTTCTCAATATCCTTGACATATACAGTCTTAGATAGATTAATGCTAATGGTGTTGACATAAATGAAAACCACATATCAACAACACAACCACAACATATAACAATAGGGCCATATTTTCCCATAATAGATTATCATAGCATAACTTGATAAGCCTTATGAAACCCAAACTTCATATTGTGTGGTGCATTGTCAAAGTTATGAGGAGGTCTAACTTTGGTATGGTTATGGGAGACTAATAATATTCTTTCATTTTCCACTTCTAGGGGCTCACCTAGTGGACAAAACATTTCAGTAGCTCATGTGAGTGTGCATGGTTTTTCACACAATGGAAAATAAGTTTCACTTATAAATATTTTTGGACAAAAACCTAAGCCTCACTCCACATTGAGCTGGAAAAATAGTCAAGTCTTGATCCACCTATTTTATTTTCCTTTTTATTTCTTTCTTTGAGTCTGACATTGTGTGATTGAGTATCTTGTCATTACTACATATATATTTAACATAGTCATGTGTCTCCTTGTTCCTTTGTTGGTTTTTCCATGAGATATTAGATCTTGGGGGGTTGATCATCCTCCTTGACCTTTGTTATCTTATATTTCCAACAACTATACAATTAAACCTCTCTTGATTATCTAGTTTAGTGTGAGTTTGATGTAGGGTAATCCTCTCACTAAAGTGGGGGATAAATGTAGTGTAGAAAAATGTACTCCTTTAAATTTTCACACTTTGTTTGGGCCCTATTAATGAAAATGGACTTAATTATGCATTAATAATCCCTATTTTACATTTATAAGTCTAATAAATTACATTTTCCAAAGGGGAAACCTAACAATAATTAATGCCAATACATAATAGTTTACCTTAAGCAACGTGTGTTCCATGAATAGGTGCCTAGGACCCATTTTACCATGGGTGAATGGGTCCTCCCTATACCTTTTAAACCATTTTTTAAATGTGCTTTTGGTGATATTTTAATAATCCCAAATTCAAATTTCAGTTTCACCTTGTAATGTTTAAATGTTGGGAAATTAAGGATAGGTATCTATAAAGACAAGGTTACTTCATCAAATCAATATTAGAAATTTTAGAGAAACTCCACAAAATCTAAGATTATTCTCAAGAGAATTCAAGAGAAAAATTATCAAGTATTTATTGAAGCATTCAAGATCTCAAGCATCAATTCAAAGTATTTTACAATCATGAATGTTTTTGGAGCTAATATTATGATGTCAGTTTCAACATCTAATCCAAGTATTCAAGTCGAAGAAAGATTCAAGAATCAACATCCACATCCATTGAAGCCATATCATGCAAGATTTCATATTTCCAAAGGTTTTATTCAAGGCTTTTGTGAGTTGTAACACTACATTGTTCACTCATCATTCCTTTCATTTTTTATTTCAATTCAAGGTTTAATTACCAAAACAGGGCTTGACCAAGGAAAACCCACACTCACTAGAAACAAACAAATTTTCGCCTCTTGTGTTTCTATTGTGGATTTTAGGTTGAAGGAAAATTTAATATTGAAGACATTTTGAAGTGAAATATTGGAAAAGTTGTCAAAATTGTTGTCAACTCATGGAATCTCACATACAAATCTGATTTGCAACTTTCCAACATTGAAACCTGGACAAACAAAAGTTGTAGATTAGCATTAGAGGCTCCCAAAAGCTGGTTGAAAACCATGATAAAAGACCCATTTTCCCATGGGTGAATGTTTCCTAGACAACCTCTTGAAAGTGTTTTTTGGTGACTAGTAAACATCATTTTTCCCATATCAAATCTATAATTAGTTTTCTACTTCTGCTAGTGTTGAACTTTATATTATTATTTCAAGTTTGAATTAGCATAATTATGTTAATTTTCTATTTTTAGTTTTTCTACCAAAAGTGATGTTTGCACTTCACCCCTATCCTTAAGCATAAGGAAATCTGAATATTCTCACATTGAGTTGATTCACATAAGGGTTGTTGGTTAATTATTTTTGGGGATCTCATTTCCTAATGAAATAAAGGAAAATAGGTCTATCTATATCATTTTGGTGAACTACCTTTCATACCACACAAATAAATCCTTTTTTTTGTTATTCCATTCTAGTGAACCTGACTTTTGAACATCATAACTTTCTGATTTTGGTGTCCATTTCAACCCTAGATCTAGAATTTTCATTACTTTACATTTTATTGAATTGATTTGCATCCCATTTATGGGTTTTTTCTTCCATTAGTATGCATCTTATTTAGGGTTTTAGGTTTGAATTTTTGTATTTTTTAAAATCTAGAAAATTTGGCAATCTTAGTAATTTTTCTTAGTGTTTTCAATCAGTTATATCAAAAAATCAAAACAAAATTGCATCTCAAATTATGTCTTTTTTTTTGTCATTTAACATCATTTTTCACTCACATTTACATCTGATTTTTAAAAAATCTAAAACTATAACCACCTCTTTGAAACAAAAATCTGAAAAACATAAATATCAACTAAAAAATTTGTAATTTGATTTTTCAAAAATATGAAGTGAGAAATTTTTTTCCATGGGTGAATGAGTCCCTAATTAGGGATTGTTTTTCATTTCTAAGTATAAAAATTAATTTTTCTACATTTAGTATTCGTGTATTCATTTTTTTATTTTAGTTTCAATTTTTTTTTTGTTTTCTGAAATCATTTAAATTAAGGTTAATTTTTCAAATTTAGTGCATTGTTTGAATTCAAATTTGCATTTAGAAATGACATCATTTTTAGGTTTTTACATCACATAATCATAAATTTATCTTGTTTTAAATCTGGAAATTTCTTTTGCATATGAGCATTGACTTTATATTCTGGGGTGTTTGATTGCATTTTGATTATTCTCCATTTTGGGTGCACCTTGGGTTTGTGAATATTGTATGAGCTTCACAACTTGGTTTCCTATTTCCAATACTATTTTGAGATGTATTTAGAGACTCATTTCATCCCATGATACATCACTCACCATGGATCTTTTGTTTTCTAAATCTTTTACTCATAGTGTTGACACTAGTCAACCCACTATGGACCATACCCTTGTGACTTTATTTCCTATGACCTCCTTACCAACAACTAATGTGAATAATTTTGAATGAAGGGTTTTTTTATGTCCCTAAAGAGAACATAAGAGCAATGGATGAAGAGTTTGAGAAATAGAAAAACTTTGCGAGTTCTAGATACATAGATAATTTGAGGAGAATAATTGATAGTTAACTAGGAATAAAAGTTGTGTGTAGGTTAAATCACATCATTACAAACCATGTCCCTACAACTAAAAGTTGTGCTCAAGATTTGGGATATATTAAAATTCAAGGTGGAAATTCAATTCCACCTTCCACAACCATAACCTCTAATCTAACATACACTAATCTAGCTATTGCTCAAGCCATACAACCCACTAGCAATGCCCATGCTACCTTAGGTATTTCCAGTGGGAATACCTCTAGATTTGTGCATTGAAATAACATATCTCATCACTCATATTCCATCACAAATTTATAATTCACTTATCCCTTAAACACATATACACCTCCACCTTATTCACCTCCATCTCAAAACACAAATAATGATCTTATTCTTAAAATCCTTTTCCAAAGTGTTTCATCCCTCTAATAGAAAAACTATAAAAGAGATCTAGACAAATTTGAAGAGTATTTTTGAAGGAGATGATAAGGTCAAGAAAGTGAAGATGGATAGCTACAATGAAAAATTTGAAACCCTGAGTATGTTTGATGATGAATACATTATAACATATATGCTAAAAGTGGATGAAGTTGTCAATGTCATCAATGGTATTGGTGGTAATTTAGAAGAAAGTGAAGTGAAAAATGTATTAATAACTCATGCGAAAGGTTATAGTTCTAAATTGTATGCTATTGAGGAAGCTCAAAATTTGGATAATTATTCTAGAGACCAAATTTGGTGTTTTAATTTATCATGAACTGAGATTTTGGTCAAGATGATAGAAAGAAAGAAACTACTTTTAAAGTAAGAAAATAAGAGAATAATGATGAATTGGATCCAAATGATCTTGATGAGGTGGAAGAAATTTTTTTAAGGAGATTGAAAAAGGGGAATAGAAAATACAAAAGTAAGTTACCCTTTGAGTGTTTCAATTATGGAATGATAGGTCAATATGCTTCTAAATGTCCAATCAAAGATTATGTAGGTTATTTTCTTTAGAACCAAACTTATTCTCACCACAAACCTATGAAATTTCCAAGGAAAATTTGAGTAAGGGAAACGATTGGCCAACACATAATTAAAGTTTTTTGGGTCTTCACTTCATCACTATAGGCTTTGTGAAACCTAGGAGGGTGATCCTAAAAAACTGTGTTCATAGATACCGGTGTGTATTTAGTATCAAACACAAAGAAAATAGATGATTCTCCTTAAATTTTTAAAGGAACCATAACTTGAAAGTTTGGCTAACCTTCACAATAGTGACTAACTTAAACCAAAGAAAATATAATTCCTTTAATGCTCCTACACACCCATAAAATAAATTAAAAATTTATTTGATTATATTATGTGATCATCAGTTGATTTCGTTACCCCAATTGGAGCATGAATATTATATCAAGCCAGTGCCATATTCTGGGAAATAGAGTCAAACCATAAACCTATATGATTAGATGATAGTGTTGTATTTTAGCGAAATAGCCACAACCTTGAAAATATTGTACTATAATATTCCCACCAGTTATTTCCATACTTAACTTCTTACTAGCATCCTCACACAAAGTTTATATCAAATCCACTGCTATGTTTGAGAATTTACATACATTCTTTGAATGGATAAGTGAGAATAAAGCAACACATCTATTGAAATTCAACAAAGACGAACAAGATAACCATTGATTATCATATTCATAGTTTGTATATTTTGTACATAGGAGAGACATGTACAAAAATATAGTATTACTTAGTTATTTGTATTGTTATCAAAAACCATATATATTGGTTGATCCCTTTCTAAAGCATATTACTGAAAACCTTAGTATCCATTTACCCTTATACCTATTCCTTTTGAAAATAACTACATATTGACCTCTTGACCTGGTCTTTGAAACCAGCCTTAGAATCCATTTTATAAGAGAAGGGAGCAACAAGAACCATGTTGAATTAAATTTAAAAAAAATCATTTCATTTTCATTTCAAAATGAATTTCAATATAAAGTAAGAGAATATTGCCTAATTTATTGGGGAACCATCATTTTAATTCAAGTGAGAATAAAAATAGACTTCAAGAAACTGTTAATCAGAGCAACCCCACCAATCTTCAAATTATGTCATTGTGGCAACAAAAAAATATGTAAATCCATTCCACCTTGAGAAATTTCATCATCAACACAAGGAGCATAAATAACTAGAGACTCACCTCATAACACACCAACCAAAGAAAGTAGATTAACACACATGACCCAAAATTTTGGCACCCACTAAAGAAAGAAACGAGATGTTACTTTGCCTTGTCACAAGAAGAGTAGGTGTGCCCACTCAGTGTCCTTATTTTCAGTGGAGTAGCCATCACTACCTCATCCACATATTTAACCCAATCCTTCATAGCCATGAGATATTGATGGTAGAAAGAATCAATCTTGTTTCCACTATTAGAAGAATCATCAAAGACCTCAATGGGAGAATGATGACATCCGATGTAAGTGCGGTGATACCTATTCCTTCTTGGAGTTTCCCTTTCTGGTCTCTCAACTTTCTTATCCTTTGGTAAATTAGTCCAAGATAGTTCAACCCCTTAGGTGATAGGCATGTTTAAGAACACCCCGTGCTAAATATTTGGTAGCTCTTGTTTTCTTAATTGGTGTTGAAGGTATCTTTGGTCCACCCTATCCACCATAAGGAGAAAATTCTTGAGATTCAAGAGGATTAAGCCTCTTGGACCAACAGATCGGGTTGATGTTCACACTTACCTTTCCCATTCTCTTACTCTTCTACTTACTAAAAATTTCTCAAAGAAAAATTAGCACCCTACTCAAAAATAACAAACTCCAAATCACTCCTCTCAGACTTCAAATTTTCACAATTAGATGGTGGGAGTAATCAATAAAGTGAACGCCATTAAATAGATCAATGGGTGTGTGTTTGCATTAATTTTTGAGGAAAGCTTATGTGAGAGCATTGGAAATAAGTTAGCTTGGTTTTAAATCTCAACCGTTGATCATAGTTTGAACCAACTCAATGGTTAGATACTCCAGATTATTAGTGATGACAAAATTAAACACATGCATTTGATACTCATCCAAAATCAAGAGACTTGAGTGAGATACATATTTTCTTAACTTTCATTTTAGCCATAAACTTAATTTCCCAGCTAGACATGTCATGTCACATTTACCCGCTTACCCATAGAAAATAACTCACTTTTAATTCATCATAGCAGGACAACGGTTAACGATCATGATTTATCTTAAGAATATCAGTATGTACCCTGCCTTCCTTCAATTTTTCCTTCCCACATATACTTGCTTCTGATAGATTTGATGGCCATAAAATTGTTTACCAATCTCACAAGCATGCTTAAGAAGTAGTTCTAACTTAGCATCATTTTTATCTTGGGACAATATCAGCTAATATCTTCCACTACATCCATATTTAACAAGAACTTTCTAAGTTTTTAGGAGCAGTCTATGTGGCACTTTCCCATGTACCCATTGGAATGTATGGCATACAGGAAGAAACCGAAGGGATGGCAGGGAGTGGTCAAGGCTTTCCCACGTCACCAGCCATCTACCAGTAGTTTCAAATCAAATCACCATCCACAAGAGTTGGCATATCTCACATGATGATAAATGTTACTTTGCCCGCTAATCTGTGTGACTATCTTTCCTTAATGTTGAAAATGGATGGGTGTGCAAGGAACGACTTTGATGAGAACATGTGCCATGAATTCTATCATTGATTATCCTCTTCTATCATTAACTATTACTTAGTAGATACTAGTCCTACCATCAAGCATGACTACGTAGCCATTCCACACTAGCCCATGTCTTTAAAATAACATAAAAAAATAAAAAAATAGGCATGCGGGGATTTGTAGAGATATGGCGATGTCTTCAATGCCACATCTGTTGATCCTCTTTTAAAAAGTGCTAGTCATCTTCACCAAGGAGACAAAGCCCACCAACATACCAAACATGTGGTCAAAGCCTAAAAGCCCATGTGAATAAAACAAGAAAAAATAACCAGGGTAGACATATGGGTGACATTTAGGGTAAATTCCCATGATCAGATGACTCGCACAACGTTCCATTTCTGCACATGCCACAAAATTTAATCATAAAAAAGGGGGCCATCTCATGGTAAATGAGACATTGACCCAAAATTAAAAAAGGCTAAGGATTTAAGTCTTTAAGATCAAGCCTTCGATCATGTGAAAATAAAAAATGACAAGAACTTAAGGTGATCGACAAACAAAAGATCAGGGGTCGATAAAAAATCAACCTTCAATTGCACAAATGACAACTTAAGTGACCAAAAATGGGGAAAATAGGTCAATGCAAATTTAAAATGACCAAGGGTTTTTTATTTATAGGCCAATTTTGGGAATTTGTGTGGATATAAAACCCTATCATAGTGATGAGAATATGACCTAAAATTAGAAACAAGGGGCCAAGCCAAACTTTGTAAAACTTTCAAGGTGGAACCAAGAAATTTTTTGAGGGGTTCCATCAATGCCTCTCGCAAGCATGGTGAGATCCTAGAATCATTGGGTGAAAAAATATGATTCAAATTCTCAAACCACATTTGATGACCCCAAGCCACTAAATGAAAAGTAAGAATCCATGTTTACCTCTATCAAACACATTGTTCTCTATTTATAGTATTAAGTCATGTCTAAAAACACTGGCATTGTCTTTCTGAAAAAAAATACCACCCCTAGAATGCTTAACCACATCACTATGGTCTCCAATGCCTCCATTAATTCTATCAGTCTAACATTTGAAATCAAATACCAAATAAAATCCATCAATATCTTATAAGAATAAATCACACTTATCAAGTAGAGGAAACTTACAATTGGTGTGATGTCCTTCATTAACAAGATAATTTTCATACATAATTACTTTCTTATCGAATTGGGTTGGAAAGTTGAAAATTTCACAATGTGATGTAAAAGGGTCACTATAAGAATTCTCCTTGTCATTCATCTACAAATGAAACTTGAAACTTCCATAGTAATTAGGCTCACCAAAGATTCCATGTCCTAAACACAATATGCAATCCTATTATGTGTTGAGAAAAAAATCCTCACACATTTGAAAATCCTTTAGAATTACACCATAGGTCAATTTATTATCATTCCAATAACATAACTCAATCACATCATCACATTCTTCAAGGTTCTAAAAATCATATTTACCAACACCCACAATACTTTCATTTGAATCACTTTTAATACCATCACTTTCAAGATTAACAGGACCAACAAAAACACTTTCATGTGCACCATCTTTTGATAGGCATATTGACCTATGTGTCAAAGACTCATTGTTATCTGAAATTTGTTCATTAGTACTTGAACAAGTATCCTTGTTTTCCTTCACATAAATGATTTCCTCATTGGATGAAAATGTGTCCATAATCATACTGTGAAGATAAGGAACATCGGAAAATAACTCAATTTCACATTCACTAACATGAGATCCACCATTTTTCGCACCATCTGACTGCAATACACATAGACCAAAAATTTCTACAGTATCAACACATTTTTATTTTTTTTTGTTAGATAAATCAACAAGCTTTTCAATATTATCAATTGGTAATAGTGTTGATTCAAGATCCATGTGTTTTCCATAATGCATAGCTTGATAGTTCAATAATGAAACCCTTCTTTCGTCCATGAGTACATCATCATCCTCTCCATGCATCACACATATTTCCATCTCTACTTCACATAAACTACGAGAAGAAATTAAATAATTATGTTGATTAGCATCATAGTTAATATCATCAACATCTTTATCATTTCTAACATTGTGCTTAGGTTCAAGATACTGAACACACAATATTTTATCTTCAAAGTGATCATCATCCATTGAATCAGTATTTCTCTAGTGATTAGAAAGCTAAGCTACACTCCAAGTATTCATCATGTAAAAATTGTTCAATTACTTGTGAACAAGCGACTTCATCATTATTTATATCATTGCATCCTTCATGTGAGGAAAAAATCTCTAGCTCCTCCTAATAGGAGCATTCACAACCTTCAAAAGAATAATCAGGTTCACTGTCATCGTGATCTTCATCATAAGGAAACTCATAACTACATAAACTATGCTCATATTTTTCAAAGTGAAAGCTTAAATTTTCATCTTCAATATCTTGACCATTGACTTGCGATGAGAACTCAACAACACTTGCTATTGTATTTTTATTTAATCATTGGTATACAAATGTTCATATATGCTGCTTATGGGTTAATCACATTTAGTATCCTCATTCATACAATATTATGAATTTTTATTTTCTAATATACTCTTTTCACTTGTCTACATTGTTTTATGATTTCCTCAATGGGCCATTTGCTATCAACATCTTGAAACCTCAGATTTTGTGCATAGTCAGACTTGGCTTCTTCAACACTCTTTATCCCATCAAGTACGTGATCAAAACTATCCCAGAAAGGTACTCAGCCCTGGCTCAAAGATTTCACACAATAAATCAATGCATGTTGAATCCTCAGGTTTGAATTTTTTTGGGACTTCAAACAAGGAATCCAAAAATATTGAGAAAAAATCAGAGGGTGATTCTTCCTTGTTCCTCTTCATGTTAGAAAATTCTTGAGTGAAAGATATTTGATCAAATTTTCTTAAATTTTGTTGAAGTTCAACTTGGAGCTGACTATGAACTATGTGTAATAGTGATGGAAAAATTGTAATAGCAGAAGCATGATCATCTTGACAATTATTTATATTATGTAGTCCACAAATTTCATTTGTATGAGGTGTGCTAGAATAAACAACACTTGCAACAATGTATCCTTTCATCATTGAATATTTTAGATTGTTCTTAATATCCATGACAATTTGATATGCATGATGGAATGTTGCGTGCTCTTTATCTCTTAGCAGATAACTCATTTCTTCATCAAATGCATCAAATTATACAATCATACATACTGTATCATTTGGTCTCGTGCTTTTAGGAATGTTACTTAATGTTTCGGAAAGTCTGAGATTGAAGGTTGGGACCAACTCATATTATTATTTCTAGATGTTATTAAATTTCTGTCTTACTGAATGTGGATTAATTCTTTCTCCAAATTATTCTATGAATGCTACCATGAAAATACTCCATGAAGAGATAGAACACTCTGGAAAATATGAAAACCAATCTCCAACATATTTCTTCAAAGATTGAATAATGAACTTCATGACTTATCTCATAATTTCCCAACAAATCAAAAAAATATTATAGATGTTGAGATGCTGATTTTGATCTGTTCCCTTTGAACTTTAGCAAATGTTCCCTAACTTTATTAGGAACAGGAATTGGGAAACCTTGAATACCATTAAAATTCAATGGTATATATCCTTCCACAAAGAATTTTCTTTGATGACATGATAGGGGCTGCACAATTTTCATGTTTACATCATGCATCCCACAAGGATGAACAAGTGAATGATACATTTTCTTACACCCCTTTATAAAATTAAAAAATTAAAATCTACAGTTTATCACTACCCTATTTTATGCTCTTATCATGATCTTAAAATATTACAATGCATAACTCAAATATAACTACATCTAAGATCTGTCTAATGGGAAGATTTCAAAACAAGTATGCTTCTTATTTTAGATATTAAAAATTCCAATTTACGAAGCATGCTGAAAAATATCCATTATTCCCTTTCTTAGTGTTTCAATTCACTTAATTGGGAACATATCATTACTTTTATATTTCTTAAAAATGTCACCCATATAGATCTATTTCTTTTGGAAATCAAAACAATGGAAAATACCTAGATATATTAGCAGGTATAACACTTTATTAGGTTCTTTTCATAAATTTTCCACCTCCTTTGTAGAGGTCTAATACGTCAATAATATGTCATATTTTTCACCAGTTAGTTTTCACTTTAAGATCTTCTTCAACACTTTCCACTGGTACAGATATCTTTGGATTCGCCACTCACTCTTAATGATAAATGTTAATTCAGAACTTCCGATTCTCTATCAAGGCAAGATGATCTATCATAGCTACGTCCTCAAATAATTCCACATTAGAGTTTCCATTTATGTTGGTGACTTGGATGGGAAAATAAGACCACAATTTCCAACCTCTAGTTACAAATAATATTTTAATATTTTCATGACTCTTTGAAAAGATAGTCTACAATAAAATTTGAATGTTATCCCCAATAAAGTCGCCATTTCTATTGATTTTTTTGTTTTGAGCAAAAATTACTCTACCCACAAACCTATCAAATTTCCAAGGATAATTATCAGTAAGGGAAATCATTGGCCAACACACAAGTAAAGACCTTTGGATCTTCACTTCTTCACTTTAGGGTATTTGAAACCTAGGAGGCTGATCCTAAACAACTGTGTTCATAGATAACAGTGTGTATTTAGTATCAAACATAAATCAGACAAATGATTGTCCTTAGAAAAATTAAAGGCACCATACCTTGAAGGTTTGGCTAAACTTCTCAGTAGCGACTAACTTAAACCAAAGAAGATATAATTCCTTTAACACTCCTACACACCTAGAAAAAAATTGTAAAGTAATTTTATTATATTATGTGATCATCAGTCGAGTAATTTATCCCAATTGGAAAATGAAAGCTATACCAGGATAGTGCCATATTATGGGAAACAAATTCAAACCATAAACCTATATGATTAGATAACAATGTATTCTAGAAAAATACCCACAACCTTGAAAATAGCGCATGACAATAAATTACCTCTAATTATTTCCATAATTAACTTCTTACTAGCATCCTCACAAAAAGCTTATATCAAACCCACTGTTAAGTTCAAGTGCTTACATACATTCTTTGAATGGATAAGCGAGAATAAAACAACACATCTATTGAAATTCAATAGAGATGAATAAGATAACCATTTATTATCATATAATTAGTTCGTATAATTTGTACATAGGAGATGAATGTACATAAATATAGTATTACTTAGTTATCTATATTGCTATAAAAAACATTATATATGGTTGATCCCTTTCTAGAATGTATTACTAAAAAACATAGTATACATTTCCCCTTGTAACTATTCCTTTCAAAAATAACTACCTATTGACCTCTTGACTTCTCGACCTCTTGACCCCTCTTTGTAGCCAATTTTAGAATCCTTTTTATAAGATAAAGGAGCAACAAGAACCAAGATGAATTACATTTACAAATATTTATTTCGTTTACATTTCAAAATTAATTTCAACAGAAAGTAGGATAATATTCCGTAATTGATTAGGGAACCATCATTTTAATTCAAGTGAGAACAAAAATATAGTTCAAGAAACTATTAATCAGAGCAACCCCAACAGTCTTAAAAAAGTGTCATGGAAACATAAAAACATGTAAATCCATTCCACCCTAAGAAATGTCACCATCAGCACAAGGAGCATAAATAATTAGAGACCCACGTCATAACACACCAACCAAAAAAACTAGATTAACACACATGACCGAAATATTGAACACCCACTAAGGAAAGTAATAGGATGCTAATTTTCCTTGCCACAAGCGGAGTAAGTGTGCCCACTCACTGTCCTTATTTTTCAGTTGAGTAGCTATCACTACCTCATCCTCAAAATCAACCAAATCCTGCATAGTAGTGAGATATTGACACTGTCCATAATCAATCTCATTTCCACTATCAGAAGAATCATTAGAGACCTCCATGGGAGAATGATGGCATCCCATGTAAGCGCGGTGATACCTATTCCTTCGTGCAGCTTTCCTTTATGGAATCTCAACTTTCTTATCCTTTCCTTTAGTCAATTCCTCTGAGATAGTTTAGCCCCTTACATGATAGGAACATTTGAGAACACCCCATGTTGAATCTCTAGAAGCTCTTGTTTTCTTCATTTCTGTTATAGGCATCTCTGGTCCACCTTGTTCACCCCGAGGAGAAAAGTCCTAAAATTCAAGAGGATTAAGCCTCTTGGACTGGTGGACCAAGATGATGTTCACACTTACCTTTCCCATTCTCTTACTTTTCTACTTACTAAAAATTTATTAGAGAAAATTTACCACCCTACCCAGAAACAATAAACTCCAAATCACTCCTTCTCTCAAACTTTAGATTTTCACAATTAGATGGTGGGAGTAATAAATCAAGTGAACCTCATTAAATAGAGAAACTGGTGTGTGTTTGCATTAATTTTCTAGGAAAGCTTCTATGAGAGCATTGGCAATCAATAAACCTAGTTTTCAATCTCAACTGTTGACCATACTTTGAACCAAATCAATACTTAGATACTCTAGATTATTGATGATGAGAAAATTAAATGGATGCACTTGATACTCATCCAAAATCAAGAGACTCAAGTGAGATAAGTATTTTCTTAATATGCATGTTAACCATACACTTAATTTCCCAATCAGACATATTTTTTCACATTTATCCACTTTCCCATAGAAAATAACTCACTTGTAATTCATCATAGCAAGACAACGAGGAATAATCATGATTTATCCTCATAATATGGGCTTGTACCCTACCTTACTTAGATTTTACCTTCCCATGTGTACTAGATTCTGACAAATTTGATGGACATAAGTTTTTTTACCAATCTCACAAGTGTGCTCAAGAATTATTTCTAACTTAGCGTCACTTTTATCTTGGAACTATCTCAGCTAATATCTCCAACTACATCCATATTTACCATAAAATTTCTAAGTTTTTAGGAGTAGTCTAAATGGAACTTTCCCACATACCCGTTGGAATTATGGAATATAGGAAGAAACTCAAGGGATTGCGAGGAGTGGTTAGGAATTGCACACATCACCATCCATCTAATTTCAGTTTCAAAGCAAATAAACATCCCCAAGAGCTAGAAGATCTCACATAATGACAGATGTTACTCCACCTCCTAACTCGTGTGACTATCTTTCCTTACTATTGAAAATGGACGGGCATGCAGGGAATGACTTTAATCATAACAGATTCCATGACATCTTCCATTAATTATCCTCTACTATCATCAACTTCCATTTAGTAGATACTGGTCCTACCATCAAGCATGACAGTGTGGTCATCACATGTTGGATTGTGTCTTTAAAATAACAAAAACAAAACAAAAAAGGCATGGAGGGAGTGGTAGAGATATGGCCACATCTTCAATTCAACAATCATTGATCCTCTTTTAAAATGTGCTATTCATCTTCACAAGGTAAACTGGGCCAACCATAATACCAGACACAATATCAAAGCTTGCGAGCCCGTGTGAATAAAATAAGAAGAAATAAACCTAGTTTGCAATATGAGGAATGACTGGGATTAATTACCACAATCAGACAACCACCATAAAGTTACATTTCTACACATGCCAAAAACTTTAATCATAAAAATGGGGCCATCTCTAGGAAAACAAGACACTGATCCATAATAACAAAGGCTAAGGATTTAAGGCTTTAAGATCAAGCCTTCGATCATAGGAGAATTAAAATTGAGAAGAACTTAAGGCTATCGAAAAACTAAAGATCAAGGGGCGATAAAACAATGACCTTCAATGGCACAAATGACAACTTAAGTGACCAAAAATGGGGAAAACAAGTCAATGCAAATTTAAAATGACCGAGGGTTTTTTATTTATAGGCCAATTTTGGGAATTTGTATGGATATAAAACCCTATCATAGTGATGAGAATATGACCTAAAATTAGAAACAAGGGGCCAAGCCAAAATTTGCAAAAATTTCAAGGTAGAACCAAGAAATATTTTTAGGGGTTCCATCATATTAAATGACAAACCTAAGGATCATAAAGGAAAAAATTTCAACAAGATTTACTATGCTGAAAAATACAATGGTGTATCTGATGATGATAGTGATGAATAATTATCCATAGTTTTAAATGTTGAAACTAATTCTACTAATTCTCAAAGATGTGTGAAGGAAATTAATCTGGTAATAGTTCACATGAGTAGAATAATTGTTAATGAAATGAGAGTATAATTTGTGTATAGGTTAAATCACATCATTACCAACCACACCACTACAATGACTAGTTTTTCTCAAGATTTGGGATATACTCAAAGTCAATGTGGAAACTTAATTCCACCTTCTACAACCATAACTTCTATTCTAACATATACTAATCCAACTATTGCTACAACCATACAACCCACTAGCAATTTCCATACTACCTTAGGTATTGCCGCTAGGAATCCCTCTATATTTGTAAATTCAAATCTCATATCTCCTTACTCATCTCCCCTCGTAGATTTACAATTCATTTATCCTCTAAACACATATACACCTCTAGCTTATTCACCTCCATCTCACAACACAAAAAACGATCCCATCCTTAACCAACTCTTACAAAGTGTTTCATCCCTCCAATAACAAAGCTACAAAAGAGATTCATACAAAGTTGGAGAGTATCTATTAAGGAGATGATAACATCAAGAATGTTAAGACATAGAACTACAATGAAAAATTTGAAACCCTAAGGAGGTTTGAAGATGAAGTAATTATAGCCTACATGCTCAGAGTGGATGAAGTTGTCAATGCCATCAATGGTATTGGTGGTAAGTTGGAAGAAAGTTAAGAGGTGAAAAATTTATTAAGAACTCATCCTAAAGGTTATAGTTCTATTTTTTTTTTCTATTGGGAAAGCTTGATATTTGTTTAGTTACTTTAGAGATCAGATCTTTGACATTCTAATTTCTTATGCATTGAGATTTTGGTCAAGATGCTATAAAGAAAGAAACTACTTTCAAAGTCTTGAAATAAGAGAAGAATCATTAACTAGATCCAAATGATCTTGATGAGGTGGAATAAAATTTTGTAAGCATATTCACAAAGTGCATTGAAAAAATACAAAGGTAAGTTACCCTTCAAGTGTTTCAATTACATAATGATAGGTCATTATACTCTAAATGTGCAATCAAAGGTTCAAATGGAAAACCCAAGGATCATAAAGGGAAAAATTCTAGAAGATTTACAATGTTAAATAAAATGGTGTATCCAATGATGTGGAATCAGACTATCTTGATGATGATAGTGATGAATGCTTTGCCATAGATTTAATTGTTGGCACTAATTTATGTAATTCTGAAAGATGTGTGAAGGAAAGTGCTCTAATAATAGCTCACAATATTGAAGGAACTATGGTGACTACTTTAAATGTAAGATAAAAGAGGAATTACTCGATAATTGTTTGTAGATTCTTGAACCATATGACATATGATAAGAGTAATTTTTTAAAACTTTAGAAGTATGATAGTGGTCTTTTTAACTTTGGTGATAATAGACTTGTTAAGATCTATGGAAAAGGTTCAATTACTTTTGATGGAAAGAATAAAAACATGATGTTATTTATGTCAAATATATCCAACATAATCTTCATCATGTCTTATAGATGTGTAGTAGATTGGATACAATTTTGTGTTTTAGGATGATGGTTTTGAATGAAGAAAATGAAAATTTGAAACTTTGGTTGTTGTAGGGACAAGGACAATAGGTAATGTTTATCGACAAAAAGGTAGTGGTTATAAATGCTTTATGTCTCAAATTAATGAAATTTGGATATGGTATAAAAGAACAGGTCAAATCAATTTTGATAGCCTAGCAAAGATCAATTCTACTAATGTTATAAAAGATATGCCAAAGATTACAAATCCTATCAATGAAATTTGCAAGAAATATAAGTTTGGAAAGGAAAGAAATAATATTTTCAATACTAAGGAATATTCTATTGCATGTACTTTAGAGTTCATGCGTACAAATCTTTGTGGACCTACATGAATAAGAATCCCTCAAGGTGATAGATATTCTATGTTATTGATTGATGATCAGTCTAGAATGACCTCGGTGACATTAATTAAAGAATTATAAGCTCTAGATAAATCTAAAGCATTTAGGTTTATGGTTGAGATTGAAATGAATGTGAAAATAAAATTCTTAAGCTCTAATAAAGGTGGTGAGTTTAACATATTTTATGAAGAACATGGGATTAAGAGGAATTTGTTAGCTCGTAGGACTTCTTAGCTTAATGGAGTTGTTGAGAGGAATAATAGAATAGTTCAAGAAGAAGAAAGGACTATGATGAAGGAATAAAATATGCAGTGTACATACTTAACAAAGGTCAAGGAAGCGTGAACAATCCAAATATTTATTGTGATCTATTCTATAGAAAATATCCTATTGTGAAATATTTCAAAGTATTGGGATGCAAATTATATGTCATAGGAGATGAAGAAAAATTAGAAAATATTGATGCAAGAATTGATGAACTAATAATACCTAGATACTTTACAAGAAGAAAATCTTATCGATTATTTTTAATAAAATGTTCAAAAATATTGTTGAAAGTCCAAATGTCAAAGTGGATGAAGAACCATATCAATTTTTTTGTATTGATAGAGGGATGTGAATCTAATTAATCCCCTTTGTATTGAAGAAGAAAAAGAAGCAAAAGAAAATGAGATGATAGTTGAGGAGGAACAAGCTCCATAAAATATCCCTAAGACTTCTAAGTATCTATAAAAAAATCATTCTGAAGATTAGATCATTGGAGATAAGAGGAAAGGTTTTCTTTGATTAGATTGAAATAGAAAGGGATCATACCCTTTAAAAAATGTTCATAGAGGCAAAATTAGGGGCTCAAGAGAAGTGAAACACCAAAAAATAAAAAAAAAATAAAAGAAACAACAACTAACCAACCAACAAGAGAAAAAAACAATGCATAGAGAAAAACCAGCAAGGGACCAAAACTACCACTGGTCTCCTAGAGGCTTGAGACCTCTAGTTTCCTACCACTCCTTAGCTAGGAACTATAATTTATCATTGAATGATATGGGGCCCTTTTGAATAGGTTGGATCCTCTTGGTAGTGGCCTAAGCCCAACTACCCACCATTTTTTTTTTGTGCATCATTATCATCAAGACCACCCTCAACAAGCCTTTTTTCATGGTTTTTCCTTAGTTATTGTTGAAACACCTATATGGTCACAGTGGTATTCTTCAAAGTATCCTTGTTGTAATTAATAATCTCTTGGAGATATTGCATATTTTTTTCTTGATTATTGTAAATAGTCACAATATCCTCTTTTAAATTCATTTTGTTCACCTCTCTACCTATAACGGCTATGATCTCATCTACCTCCTTGTCCCAATCAGCACATCTACCAAAAACATATTTACTGAGGGATTAAATCATATCCCAATGCCCACCATCCTCAACCTCACTCGACCATGGAGCCTATTATTCAAGAACCATGTTTTCTAACACTTGGACTATTTCCTTTGTAGAAATGAGATGACCCAAAATCCACTTTAGGATTTAATTTTGGATGTTGAGAGTAGCCAAACTTTCATTCATTTTATGTTACAGGGGAACATATGAGAAACAAATATCCTTACCCAAATTAGGTTCAATAGAGGTCCCTTCCATATTAATGCAAATTTTAGGGGTTTTATTGAGGTCTAGAAGGGTTAATGTCAAGAGGGGTATTGGAAATATCATACCCCTCATCATGAATAGGGGAATATGTTGGAGACTTGTCATTGGTAGTTTTCTAGGATTCATCATATTAGCTAGCCAAATTATCATATTTAGAGGTCGAAACAGTCATGGCATTGAGAAAAGAAACACTTTTAATGGAATTAGGATGGGTTTCCTCATTAGCATCAGGTGTTCCCCTATCCATAGTGATTATATGAGTAGTGGGTGAGGTTTCATCCAGAGTAAAAGTTGAAATGGGGCCCTCAGGGGGATTGGAAGGATTGTAGATGTCAAAAGTGTTCCTCTTGATAGTGGCCATGGAGGATAAAAGAGTGGCCTAATGATGGTAGAGAAAAAAAATTAAACCCTTGTTGATTGGAAGATTTTTACTTTTATACTACACATTCTTAATTGACTATTCAAGAGAACAGTAAGAAAAGTTCAACTTGACACTATAATGGAAATGGTTAATTATGGGAAAGATATGGGCAATTAAATTATGGAAACGACTCTCTAGTGTGGCATACATCATAAGAATCTCTACAATTTTACTCCACACCCCAAGGAGGTCAACCTTGTTAAAACTCTTTTGAACTCTATTAACCTTTTCCCCATATTTTAGAAACCTCTTTATATCTTTCTAGTAGTGCCCCTTATTCTTTCAAGGGATGTAAGCACCATCATACAAAATCCCCATTCCAAGGAATTAATCAACTCATAGTTCACAAGGATTGAGCACCAACGAATGGTGATGGTGCCCCCATTCTAGGAGTTGAAAATCTCAACAAACAACTTGGGGTCATGCCCCTTCATTCTCTCCACATAAAAGGAAAATTGACCTCATTGAATAATATACCAAACCTCCCTATCCTAGGACTTCCACACCTCGTAGGAAGTGGGTTTGTCTTAAACTAGCTCGCCCCCATGGAAAAATTTGCAAACAACAAAGTAAGATAGAGCTATGTAGAAACATTAAAAAGAGTACCAAAGCTAGGAATAGAAAAGTGATGAAGCTCAATCTCATGTTTTTAGTACTTTGATATCATTATTAATTAACTCACACACATTCTTGGGGATATGAGATATATTATCCTAAACAAATAATTTTTGAGTAAAAGCATAAAATTTAGCTAATGCATCTCCCATTTTTATTTCATTTATATACACCTGAGATGATATACTATTCCCAAGAGTAAACATGATATTGTGCACTGATAGGGTAGGGTCACGAATGGGCCAACAAGGTTTAGCCATCCCAATGAGAAAAATAATGGTTTTTTGGGATTCTCCTCCAATGGATAGGTTTGAAATTTTTGCATTCATGACAATCCGTATACAATATAATTCCACCACCACCTCCACAAATTTTGAAGAGTGAACTCCAAGATTCACCACATAAGCCAAAATCATTCTCCCAATATGATCGTGAATGATTGCACTCCCACATGCCTGACTAAGGTTGTGATTGGATTAGCTATTAAAGTTAAACTTAAGCTAACCAAACTCAAGTAGACCAAGATAAAAGGTGTGTTGATGGAGAAAGAATTAAAAAAATTCTTACTTTCAGAGGTGGAACCTAGAATAGTGACTAAGACATGCAAAGATGAGAATTAAATCAAAGCTATGAAAGAATAATTGGAATATATTTAGAAGAATTGGACTTGGGAATCGGTCCAAAGATTAAAAAAGGAATGTGATAGGAACTAAGTGGGTTTTGAGGAAAAAATTGAATGAGGATGGAAAAGTTGTCAAAAATAAGGATAGACTTGTCTGTAACGGCTATTCACAAGTGGGAGGAATAGATTTTAAAGAGACTTTTCTTTTATGGAAACAATGAAAACTATTAGAATGAATTTGGCTTTTCTAGAATATAAAGAATTCAAGGTATATCAGATGAATGTGATGTTTGCATTCTATAATGGTGAGCTAGAAGAAAAGCTGTACATTGAACAACCAAAAGGATTTCAATTATAATATGATTTTGGCAAGTTCAATAGGTTGAAGAAGGTATTGTATGGACTCAAGTAGGCTCCCATAGCTTGGTATGCAAGGTTGTATAAGTACTTGTTTCAGCGAGGATTCAAAAAAGGTACTAGAAATAGAAAACTTTACTTCAAGGTTGAGGTAGAGAAATAATGTTTATGATAGTGTATGTGGATGATATTATTTTTGGAGGAAACAAAGGCATGCACAAGAGGTTTGCAGAGGAGATTTAGAAAGAGTTTGATAATGAATCGGTATCATTATCTACCATAAAAGCATAGTATATTGCACTAGTATCATGTTTTGTTGTTAATTAGATTTGCACTCAACTGAACGTTAAGGTTCAACAATCTATTGAAACATGGAAATGTTCTCGAGTTGTGGGTAACTCATGGTGAGAATGAATCTCCAGAGAAGGCTAACTTCCTCATTGATAAATCACCTACTCTATTGTGTTGTAGAGGAATATTGAGTTAGAGAAAAAACTATAATTCAAATCCTATAACCTATGATTATTAACCAATATTAGATATATTTTGATAGTTAACTCACTCACAACATGTTTTAAAACTTAACTCTCACAAAATCATAATGCATCTGACTCAACAGTAATTTGTACAAAGGCTCAAAATGAACACACGACACAACTTGACTCAAATACATCTGTTACAAAACACCCTATAACAATGAGACATGAAAAGAATCCATTGATTGAATCACAAAACACATTCAATCATCATTGTAAAGCATAGAACAAGAAATAAGGATGGATAATTCTTCTATTTTATTAAACTAAAGGGTCGATAACTCTCAAAATCTAAGTACAAAAGGAGTTTACAAGCTCTCCCAATATGTGTAAGAGAAAGAAACTGATATATGAACCCACAAAAAATTAGAATTTCTCAAACTTATAGACATTATGTGACCTCAACCATACAAAGATATAAAAAATTAGGCCCACTTCTCGAAAAAGAAATCCATTTTGCATTTTCAATCTCAGGAAAAGGTTCTAAAAGATGGCACCAAGTAGGTCCAAAAATCTCCAAAAAGATAGAAATTCATCACCTCCAAAGGATACATCCAAAAAATCCTCTAAATCAGGAACAACTTGGCTAGCAATTGAAAATGAAAACTTTAATTTCCTCTCCCTTCTCCAACTCACCCAAAAAAATCAAACAAAAGATATTGGCCACCTTTTCTATGCTTTTCCTAAAACTTCTTGAAATATCAAGAAATCAGGGCAATTTATAAAAAAAATCTTTTATCTCTGCTTTACAATATTTGCAGTTTTAAAATCCAAAAAATCCTATCTTCATCTTAATCTTATGATTTTTTGCAACTCCAGATTTCTGGATTGCAAAAAAGAAACATATCAATGACTATTACAAATGATTTTTCTTAAAATCATAATTTTTTTTTACGAATATCAATGATTGTTTTCCATAAAATCAATAAAAATGATAACAATCTAAGCATACAATTTTTTTCCCCTAAGGAATAGACATTAATCAAATAAAATAGCCTAAGGTATTTTAAACTTTGAAATACAAATTAAATGCCTAACCTAAAAGACTTTGACAAATGATATTAAAATGAACCCTAAAAGGGTTGACCTAAGCCACATAACATTTCGGCCACCATGGAGATAGAGTTAGGGAATAGTATTTTAAAATAATTATGAAAATCTCTAAGTTGACTTAGGGTTAGGGAAGAAACCCTAAGAACAAAACAAAGGAACCCTATGATTTCACATTTCATTTTTTCCTTGGTCGACTGAGGAACAAGCTCTACAAGCTGTCGTGATGGGAATAAGGGTTTGGAGCTTTGAACACCACCACTTGAGCTTAGACTCGCCATCTCTAGTCGACTCTTCAATGGAGAGCACTGGTAAGTCATTGTATATGCATATCACTGCTTTTGTTGTCTCATTCGATGAATAAAAATGGCCTTCAAGCTGTGGGATTTCACTGTATTCTAGTGGCCTTTTGTTTTCTTTGTGTTGCCATTCTCTTTGCCATTTGATATGACCACCATGAGGAACCTTCTGTGAGCATTTGGAAGGTTTGGCCATGGCTTATGAGGAACTCCTCCAAAAATTCATGAAAGGTGGGCTCTAGTCTATGGTTTATGATGCATTTCCCTCTTAAATAAAATACATTCAAGTATTTTCTCTACAAATTATGAAGGTTTGTGGGCTTCTCAATTTGGCCATTTTTCTAGCCATCGCCATACTTGTATATTTTCATATTATTATGCAAAAATACTTTCTTGGGCTCGACTGATGATGTAATGTATTTTTTTTTTTTTAATGAAAGCATCTCTTAGATACACTATTTTTATTTTGTGGATTTCTAGAGCTCATTATGGCCGCAGCCTATAGCTTGCATTTTACCATTTTTAATGATCTCAAGAGCTTTAAACTTTGTATTTTCTTGGCATTTTCATTTTGAACTCAAAACCCCAAGTGGGTTTGCTCGAAAATGAAGAAAATTCTTTCTCAAGACATGACTATGAGAGAATGTATTAGGGTTTCGATGCATTTTTATCCTTCATGCTTCTCCTAAAAATAATAAGCAGCATAGAAATTTCATTTACTGGGTTTATATACCCATCATGGCCAAACTACTAACTTAATTTGCAAAGCTCCAAAAGAAGACATGAGCTCAAGATATGGTGTTTTTTCCTTCTATTTTTGCATTTAGAGTTCAATACGCTAAATGCGTAGAACCATTTGTTTTAAAAACTCTTTCATTTTCATCATCTTTATGTATAAGTAATAGCTCCATTAGAGCTCAAATCATGAAATAAATCACACAAACCTAGTAGATTTGTAACTCTAGATAGAAACCCTACTGTAAATTTCTCTCTCATGAAGTAAAAGTGCACTTCTAAGTTGCATCTATTGAAATATAGAACTGAACATTTCTAGAACAAGTTGATGAACTTAAGAATTTCTATTCATTTTAGTTTACTATAGCTCACCTGGTATCCATTTGTAACTCTTTTCTTGAATGAAACTACCATAATTTAGCTCTCTTCATGCATTTTTATTCTCTAAACAACAAATTTTCAAATTAATTTTGTTTTATGCATAGAAGATTTTTAGAAACAAAATCATGATAAAATTGTTCTGAAACCTCTGAAACTACTTCAATTACATTACATGACATTGAAAATGAGGCATTATGTATGCTTGTTCACTATCACATTTTGTGAAACTACACTTGAGCAACTGATCACCCGTGATTGTCAATTCATTGTACAATTATACTTGATTTCCTTGATGGTCACTTGTTTAAGCTCTTATGATGTTTAAATTCACTCCTTTAGATGTATGATTCTTTGAGTAAAATTTAATTGTTTCCTTTTTAGAGCCCCTCTATGAAATGGTGAGGAACAAAATGTTGGGTCTCAACCCTTGTGGGAGCTCGTTTTACACCACATGCTTTATGATATTCAATGTAAACCAGTAGCATGACATGTCCTATACCTGCATAAGAAACAAATAGTGTTAGATTAAAAAAATAATTATAGTGTTTCTCATGATGTTTCCTCCCTTGGATCCACTTGCACTCATCTTTTATTTCAATGCATCAAAAGTAGTATTCTACATTATTGTTGATAGATCATGTAGATAGGTGTATATTTTGAGCTCCAACAAAAATTTCATCACTTGTAGGTTCACTTGGAGCATGAAAGAAAGGAAGGGTGCACCACTTCGAAGGAAACTCGAAACCACCATCAGGAAATGATGATTATGCTGCTTTTTACTTGTTCTTTCCTCCTTTTATCTTTTTTAGTGTGGCATACTTCTTTTGATTCAGTATTTCAGCTATTCCCATGAATTTTGTGGGATTATTTGTTCTTCTTTTATTAAATGAATACAAAATAGCATTTGTGAAATACTTGTTCAATTTTCTATTTCTTTTTGTTAACAATGTATGAAATATTTTGAATGAATATTAGAATGAAAGCATTTCTTTTTCTATTTAAAATAGTACTTAATGTTGTAATAGGTAATCTAACTTGTCTATGAATTTCCAATGTAAGTTTTCTTTGAGATGGTCCCACGTTGTAATGGTGTTTTTTGGGAGTCCTCTGAACCATTGAAGGGCTTTCCCCTTCAATGAAGAAATCAACAACCTCAAGGCCACATTCTCTTATCTTATTTTGTGTACTAAGCTTAGGGTGGCTACATCTTGAATGTGTTCGATGGGAATTATCTAGTCTATGCCAGTGAAGTAGGATAGTCCTTTCAGAGCAACGACCAAAATTTCATTGTTTCTTGCTAATAGAAATAGCCTGCCACCTTGAATGGTGCAAAGGAAAATTGCCTCGCCACTGGTGGTTCTTGTGAAACTAGATTTGGGTTCCTCTTCACAAAAATAACAGGACTGATCTTCGGAGGCATGGAATTCACTATTCTTGGTGGGTCAGAGGTCCTCCTAGGTGTTCTCCCTCTTCTCCTTGGTAGAGAGAGCTGCAAATAATCGAACGAGACTAGGCTAGATCTAGCTTGGACCTCTCTCATAAGCTACTTGCGTTGAATATGTAAATTAACCAGAAAAGGGAGTCGTTAAGTATATTTTTAAACAAAACGTCAAAATACAAAAAACAATTTGTTGCATATACCCGACAAGAACTTATAAAATTATGAAATAACCCTAAAGAAAATACTCTAGGGTCCCACTAAGCATGCCAAAAATTATTTTCAATTAGATTTGCACCTAGCTAAACATTAAGGTTTAGCAATCTATTTAAACATGGAAACTTTCTCAAGTTGTAGATAACTCATTGTGAGAATGAATCTTTAGAGAATGTCAGCTTCCTCATTGATAAATCACCTACTCTATTGGCTTTTAGAGGAAAGAATTAGAGAAAGAAACTATAATTCAAATCCTATAACCTATAATTATTAACAAAAAATAGAGAGATTCTAATAACTAACTCACTCCCAATACCTTTTAAAAATTAATTCTCACAAAATCATAATCCATCTGACTCAACAATAATTTGTGCAAAGGCTCAAAACAAACACAAGGAGAAACTTGAATCAATTACAACTCTTGTAAACCACCCTATAACAATGAGACATGAAAAAGATCCATTGACCAAATCACAAAACACATCCAATCATCATTGTAAAGCATAGAACAAGAAATAAGGAAGGATAATTCTACTGTTTTATTAAACTGAAGGAGTGATAACTCTCAAAATATGAGTACAAAAGGAGTTTACAAGCTCTCTCAGTATGTGTAAGATCAAGAAACTAATATATGAACCCTCAAAAAATTAGAATTTCTCTAACTTATAGAAATTATGTGACCTAAAAAATTAGGCCCACTGCTTCTCCAAAAATCAGTCCATTTTTCATTTTCGAGCTTAGGAAAAAGGCTCCAAAAGATGGCACCAAGCAGGTCCAAAAATCTCCAAAAAGATAGAAATTCATCACCTCAAAAGGATCCATCTAGAAAATCCTCTAAATTAGGAACAACTCCTAGAAACCAAGATCACCTGCATGCAATCACCTGTCACATGCAAAAGACATGCATAACCAAAGAAGATGTTTTGTAAACCTCAAAATAAAACTGCATTATTGAGAAAAAACTATTACAAAGAGATCAATCCTTATGAAGGGGATCAAGAAACCCTAAAAGGGAAACCCTAGTTTGCACACTTAATAATTAATCAATTATTAATATGCCTAAGTTTAGCTTAAGTACCTAAAGGAATAAGTGACTTAATTAATTAACCAGTATGATATAATTAATTAAGTGTAATAAATTATTACTCTAACACCACCCCTTAAGATGAACTTAGGAAGAAGCTAAAACACTAGAAAAATATGCATGAAAGAAAATATGGGTCCCAGCAACAAGGCCTGATCAGGTACCCATTTACAAATGCAAGAATGAGGTAGAGAAGGAAAACCCAGTGGGACAAAACCCCCCTACAATGAGATGATAGGTTGCAAAGAAGCACTGGAAGAACACTATAGAGTAACACTAGAACCACAATCTGGCAAGCAAGGAAGGATACTTTTGTCTACAAGAAACCATATCAGAATCATAATGATGCAAGAGTGGACCCGATGCCACAGAACACTCAAAAACTCCAAATGGGAACCACCCCGGAATCTATGAAGCAATAGTCGATTATTGAAATGAATGTGATACTAAAATGAAGTGCAGAGATGCAAGTTTCACCCTTCCAACTGCCAAAACATCCAAGTAATATGCAAACACCGCATCGGGAAAAATATAGAATAATGATAAACCTGAGATAGATACAAAAACAAGTGCATGGACAACAACATAGAGCTCCTCAATACCTTTCCAACACCGTAAAGATACTGAAAATTGGAGATCGTGGCAAAACATTATGAGCCCGAAAGCATAAAATAAAAATCTAAATTCAAATAGAAATAAATGCAAATAAATAGAAAAATACTATAAAATAAACAAAACCATAGGAAAGTGCTCGGAACCAACTTTTCGGTGATATCTTGTTTGCCCGATTTCAATACCGTATGCCCAAGTTATGCTAAAAAGAAAACAATTCCTCCTTTCGGGCAAACTGGGGTGAAGAGGGGGCAAAGAGGCCGTACGGCCGATGACATCATGCTGACATCAGCACTTCACTAAAATAAATTTTACAGCCATTTGGTCATCGCTGCAAAAATTTGGTCCCTTACGAAAAAAATTTTGGTGGCGCCCCTAGTTTCCGATATGACCATGGGTAGGGTGTTGGGATCGGCCAGGAGCCAGGTGCAGAGCTCCCAATCCCCCATAGGAGTAGTGCTAATGGAGCTGGAGCCCGCAAGGGTTGGAAAACTGACAACGCTGCATGGTGGAGCCACTAGTGGCAGTGGGTGCCTGGTGGGCGCCTAGTGGCCGCTCGGTGGCGGAATCCTTTAGAATTGGCGATGCTAAACCCAATGCCTTTTTTCACAATTTTTTGGATTTTTGTACTGTTTTCCCCTCATGAAGCATGTTGGGGAAGCCGTACAACCTCCTTGGCAAAAATGTCTTGCTTCATAAACCAACTGCTCCAAAATTTATGATTTGATAGGTGTTTCTAGGGTTTTGGGGCACTGCGAACGAGATTGCGATGTCCGTTTGAGCCCAAAGTGTCCCAAAAAATTGGCTACCCACAAATCTTGCAAAAAATATGCTTGTGGAAACCCTTGCACTAGAAACTCACTGAAAGGCCATATATTCATATCACGAATAGGCAGCTACAAGTTTGGAGCTCTGACACCATGTTAGAAACAAAGATCACCTGCATGCAATCACCTATCACATGCAAAAGACATCTAGAACCAAAGAAGATGTTTTGTAAATCTCAAAGTAAAAATGCATTATTGAGAATCAATTATTACAAAGAGGTCAATCCTTATGAAGGAGATCAAGAAACGCTAAAATGGAAACCCTAGTGTGCACACTTAATAATTAATCAATTATTAATGTGCTTAAGTTTAGCTTGAGTACCTAAAGGAATAAGTGACATAATTAATCAACTAGTATGATATAATTAATTAAGTGCGATTAATTATTACTCTAACAACAACTTGGTTGGCAACTGAAAATGGAAACTTCATTTTTCTCTCCCTTCTCCAACTTGCCTAGAAAAATCAAACTAAAGATATTGGCCACGTTTTCTATACTTTTCCTAGAATTGTTTAAAATTGCAAGAAATCAAAGCAATTTATAAAAACATTGCTTTTATCTTTTCTTTACAATATTTTCAGTTTCAAAATCCAAATAAGCCTAACTTCATCTTAATCTTATGATTTTTTTGCAACTCAAGATATCTTAGAAATCTTTGCAAAAAGTAATCATATAGATGCCTATTACAAATAATTTTTCTTCAAAAATCACGAAAAATACCGGACAAATATCTATTATTGACTTATATAAAATCAATAAAATGATAAAAATTTAAGCATACAATTGTTTTCCCCTAAGGCATAAACATTAATCAAATAAAATACCCTAAGGTATTTTAAACTTTGAAATATAACTTAAATTCCTAACCTAAAAGACTTAGGCAAATGATAATAAAATGAACCCTAAAAGGGTCGACCTAAGCCACATAAAATTATGGCTGCTATGGAGATAGAATTAGGGAATTGTATTTTAAAATAATTATGAAAATTTCTAAGTCATCTTAGGGTTAGGGAAGAAAACCTCTGATTTGGCATTTTATTTTTTCCTTGGTCGATTGAGAAATAAACTCTACAAACCACCATCGGAATAAGGGTTTGGAGCTATGGACACCACCACTCGAGCTTGGGCTCGCCACCTCTAGTTGATTCTTCACTGGAGAGCACTAGTAAGTCGTTCTATATGCATCTCATTTCTTCTATTTTCTCACTTGATGAATAAAAATGGCCTTTAGGACACAGATAATGGCCTCTTTTTTTCTTTGCATTGCCATTCTCTTCACCATTTGATATGGCCACCATGAGGAACCTTGTGTGAACATTTGGAATCTTTGGTCGTGGCTTATGAGGAACTCCTCGACAAATTCATGAAAGGTGAGCTATGTTTTATGGTTGATGATGCATTTCCCTCTTAAATAAAAGCCATTCAAGATTTTTCTTTATAAAATATGAAGGTTTGTGAGCTTCTGTGTTCGGCCATTATTCTACTCACCACCATACTTATATACTTTCTTTTTGTTCTACAAAAATAATTTCTTGGGGTCAACCCATGATGTAATGTAAACATTTTTTTTAATGGAAGCATCTCTTAGATATAATATTTTCATTTTGTGGTTTTTGAGAGCTCATTATGGCCGCCGCTTGTAGCTTTCATTTCACCATTTTTAATGAGCTCGAGAGCTCAAAACTTTGTATTTTCTTGGCATTTGCATTTTGAACTTGAAATCCTAAGTGGGTTTTCTCGAAAATGAAGAAAACACTTTCTTAGGCCATGACTAGGACAATATGTATTAGGGTTTTGATGCATTTTCATCCTTTATGCTTCTCTTGAAAAGCATAAGAAACATATAAATTTCATTTCTTGGGTTTATAAACCCATCATGGCCAGAATAAGGCATGAGCTCGAGACATGGTGTTTTTTCCTTCTATTTCTACATTTAGAGTTCAATACCCTAAATGGGTATTACCATTTGTTTCAAAAACTCTTTCATTTTCATCATCTTTGTGTAGAAATAATAGATTCATTTGAGCTCAAATCATGAAATAAATCACACAAACCTAGTATATTTGTAACTCTAGATAGAAAACCTATTGTAACTTTCCTTCTCATGAAGTTAAAATGCACTTTTAAGTTGTGGCAATTGAAACCTGAAACTGAAGATTTCCAGACCAAGCTAATGAACTTGGGAATTTCTATTCATTTTATTTTTTGTAGTTCACTAGGTATCCATTTGTAACTCTATTCTTGAAGGAAACTACCTTACTTCGGCACTCTTCATGCATTTTTTTCTCTAAACATTTTTTTTTGAAATTAAATCTATTTTATGCATAGAATATTCTGAGAAACAATATCATTATAAAACTATTCTGAAACCGATCAGACTACTTCAATTACAATTGATGAAATTGCAAACAAGGCATTATGTATGCATATTCACTATCAAATTTCATGACACTACACTTGAGTAACTGATCACTTTATGATTGTCAATTCATTGCATAGTTAGACTTGATTGTCCTGGATGGTCACTTGTTTAATCTCTTATGATGTTCAAATTCACTCCTTCACATATATGCTTCTTTTAGTAAAATTTATTTATTTTCTTTCTAAAACTCCTCTATGAAATGTTGAGGAACAACATACTAGGTCTCATCCCTTGTGGGAGCCCATTTTATACCACATGATTTATTATATTGAAAGAAAAATAGCAGCATGACTTGTCCTATACCTACATAGGAAACAAACAACACTAGATTAAGAAACATAATTACATTGTTTCTCTTTATGTTTCCTCATTTGGAACCACTTGCACTCATCTTTTCTTCAGTTGATTTCAATGCATCCAAAGCAATATTCTACATTATTGTTGATAGATCATATAGATTGATGTATAGTCTGAGCTCTAACAAAAATTTCATCACTTTTAGGTTCACTTGGAGCATGAAAGAAAGGAAGGGTCCACCACTCTGAAGGAAACTCAGAACCACCATCAAGAAATGACGAGTATGCTCCTTTTTACATGCTCTTTCTTCCTTGTATCTTTTGTAGTGTAGCATACTCCTTTTGATTCATTGTTTTAGTTATTCCCATGGTTTGTGTGGGATTCTTGGTTCTTCTTTTATCCAATGAATACAAAATAGGATTTGTGATATGCTTGTTCAATTTTGTATCTCCTTTTCTTAACAATGTATGAAACATCGTGAATGAATATGAGAATGAAAGAATTTGTTTCTACATTTAAAACAATACTTAATATTGTAAATGATAATCAAAAAAATGAAACACATTGCACTTAAAAAACTAAACATTTAAATGCATGCAACGGTTGAAGAAATTGAGAAAACAAAATGAAACTCTTCACCTTAAGATGAAACTCAAATCAGTCAGCTATGTCAATTTGAGTTATGAAAATTTGATAACACTCTTCGCAACCTTTGCTAGTTTCTTTCCTACTGAGCATTAGGCCAGTTTCCTTTCATATATCCATTGCACATGGAGTCAATTTTTCCTCTCCATAACTCTAAAATTTGGAAACTCAAAGAACACTCCTCCAAACAACAACAAAGAACAAAAAAAAAAAACCAAAGAAAATAACCAGACCATCATGGCTAGAAAACCATGTGTGGCAACACTTATGAAAAATGAAACAATTGAAAGGAAAGTTCTCCAAGCACTTATTAAAAAAACTACTCTACTATAGTACAAGGTAGAACTTCAAACCTCAAAAGAAATATTTTAAATGGATCCCATTGACACGGATTAGAAGCACTTCTCCACTTAATTGAAAACACATGGAATGAATTATTCTCTTTGAGATGTGTAATCATATATAGCCCATCCCACATGGTATCAAATTTAGAATGCCTCCTGAGCTTACTCTTGTATTCATCCCATTTGAGCACGAAGACTCAAAAAATGAATTCTCTAAACCCTTCTCTACTATCAAAGGAGATCTTAATCTGATTTTGCTGAATTTCAAGCTTCTTCCAAGCTTCTTGTTTTTCTTCTTCCAATTCCATTAGTTGTGCAAATTTAACCTCTATGCACTGCTCCTCTAAGAGCTCAAGCTCTTTGATAAAGTTCAAAATAGGTAACTCAATGGAGACTGGTAACTTGGCTTCCTAGATCCATAAGTAAGAACATATGAGGAACAACCAGTAGCCCTTTTAGGGGTTAGTCTATCTACCCAAAGGGTTGATTTCAACTTTTCATGGCAAGTTCTTTTATTGTCCTTGATGCTTTCTTGATAATCGTGAGGAGATTCTTATTGGTAGATTTTGCATGTCTGCTACCCTTAGGGTAATAGTTAGATGAAGTACTCATAAAGATATTATTCATTACAAACTAGTTTGAAATGTTTAGACCAATAAAATCCAAGGCATTATTAGAAATAATGGAATCTAGAACATTGAATCTGGACACTAAGTCCAGATTAAAATCTAGAATAGAAGCTTCATATTTTTTCTTTTAGAGAAAAAAATCTGGTCCACTTATTAAAATAATATGTGGTGGTCAAAATCCACTTATGACCAACACTTAATGGTGGATTAATCAGCCCAATAAGTTCAAGCCCCCATTTTGCAAAGGGTTGTTCCACTTAAATAGGGTTTAAGGGAAGACCTCCAAATCTTTACTTCCCTATGAATAATGTGCATTTTTTACTTTTCTTCACCCATGTGAATGCATCATTGCATATTTCTAGCCAGTAATGACCAACCCTGATTATATTTAGGGTCAGCATTCTTGCAGCAAAGTGGACTTATGAAGGCTCATCATGAAATTTCCTCACCAAATTATTTGTTTGGCCAGGCTCGATGTATCTCAGTAGCACATCCTAGAAATCTCTCCTAAATATCACACCACCGATGATTTTATAGAAAATGACCTACAATTAGAAATACCTCCTCTTTTCTCTATCTAGGCCTTTAGGGTGTTCTCCAATCTACAAATATTGAATCCTTTTTTGTACCCAACTCACACCAGGAGTTGATCCAAAAAATTTCTCTTCAATGTTCAATATTATGGTGGTGTTTCAACTATCTTCGAGGCTATTTTTTGCACCTTCAACAAGCTGCTCACACAACCCTATACCTCTAACTAGTTTAGTAACCTTAATATCCATATCAAACTCCATTACTTTGGTTATCCATCTAGCTCTCGTATCATTCATATCCTTATTCAACAAGAAATATTCTACAGTAGGATGAGCAACCAAAAAATGAATTTTACTATTGGACAACATGTGTCTAAATTTTTTAAGGCTTATAACTGCTGCTAATACTTGTTTCTCCATAAAAGAATATTTTACCTCATAGTCATCCATCACCTGACTGAAGAAAGCTACGGGTTTCTCCAATCCTTCATCATTTAGCTAGAATAACATGGAAGAAACAGTATCAATACCTCCAAAATTATACAAGATAAAATTCTTGTAATTTGGATTAATGAGGGTTGGGGCAGTTGAAAGAGCATCCTTTATTTTGTCGAATCTCCTCTTACTCTCCTTAGTCCAATTAAAAGGTATATTATTTGTCATCATTGCTATGAGGGGTTGTAATAAAGTAGCAATATTGGGTATAAACCTCCTCACAAAATTGATTCTTCCAAGGAAAATCTAAAAGCACTTTTTATGTGTTGGTAGAGGTCACTCCAGTATGGCTGAAAGTCACACTTGGTCAATAGAAATTACCTATTTAGAGAAAATATGTCCTAGAAGCTTACCTTCATGGATCAAGAATACACACTTCTTTAGATTGAGAGAGAGTCCTAACTCCCAACATCTTTGGAAAACATGTCTAAAATGTTTAAGGTGTTCATTAGAATATTTATAAAATACTGTATTGCCATCTAAATACAAAAGAACCATTTTATTCATGAGGCCATGAAAAGCCAAGACCATTGACCTCTAGAATGTTGCCCCTATGTTAGATAGGCCAAAAGGAGTCTTCTTGTAAGCCATGGTGCCCCATTTAGTGGTGAATGTTGTTTTATATTGATCCTCTTCCCTAACCAAAATCTTATTATAGCCAAAATACCCATCAAGCAAAGAAAATCTATCAAATCTTGACATAACTTACAAAGTTTTCTCCATCGAAGGAAGCAGGTAGTGATCCTTAAAGGAAGCCTTTTTCATGTCTCTAAAGTCAACACACAACTTGATCTCCCCATTTTTCTTCCTGAATAGGAACAAATCAAATACCCACGAAGTGTGTTTAATAGGGAAGATTATGTTTCTCTAAATCAACTTATTTAATTAAGCCTTCATTAAATGCTCAAGCTTAATATTCAGGGGTCTTTTCTTCTATGTAACAGGTTTCACATCTGGTTCTATCTCTATAGTGTGTTGAGCTAGTTCAAGATCAAAACCCCTTAGGTCTTTATTTTCCCAAGCAAAGATATCATTGAATTCCTGAAATAAAAAAATGAAAGCTTGTTGCTCTTCCTTAGTGCATACCTTGCCCACCTTGAGAATTTTACCTTTGAATATTTCAATAGATTCATAATGTTCCTATTTGACAGTCTTATCGCACTTGTCTTTTCTTAGTTGATCGTCAGAGTTGAAAAATAACTCTAATGTGACTAGGACCTTTGGAAAATTATTCAATTTTAGCTATACAATATGGATTCCATGTTGTTTCTACCACTTCTACTGGTTTTCATTTGCTAACTAAGAATTTGCTATCAAAAATCTCACAATCTATTCATCATTGTCAAAAAATTGCCAACTAATGTTATTGTTAGGTGCAAATGGTCTAATAATGATTTTAACATATGGTTGTACGTCTACATTATGTATCTCATTCGGGATATCAAATTGTGACCCCAAGGCAACAAGTTTATCTATCTTTTTATTTTGGCCTCTAGGAACAAAAAGAAGATTTAAAGCATCAAAATGTTTGATCATATCCCAAACTCGATGGTTATACATTTTAAGTAAATTAATTTTAGTGACATTCAATCTCTTAACCTTATTTACAATCAACTTTCAATTACCATAAATTTGAATGCACTTATACCTCTCTTTCTCCCTCATTCTAGACCATGAATGAGAGCTTCATATCCAACTCTATTGTTAGTACAACTAAATGCAAATCTCACAGCAGAATAATACTTATCTACATCTGCTGAAATTAACATTGCACCACCACCAGCTCCCATTTTTCTCTTTGCACCATCGAAGAAAAACTTCCAAAGTTGTCCTCCCTATTTCTCATATTTCCCATCTTTCTTCATTAGATTTGAGGTAATAACATCAAGTTTTTGGATCATGTAAACCCCTAATCCTATTTCATCCATTTGCTAAGAAGGATCAACCTTATGATCTTCGGCTGCCCACTCCTCTAGACTTACATTTTCTATAGGGGTGTTGTGGTCTAAGGTCATAACTTGATCTTCTTTCCCACTAGTAAAATAAGCGAGACCAATCAATAGACAGAAAACCCCCTAGCTTGGCAATAAAGTCTGTGGATAGGCGAAGTGCAAAGTGGGAAGGTAACTCAATTACATGGATATCTTGGTTGTAATAAAAATTAAGGCAAGTGTGTAATGTGAGGGACAAATTCTTGATGATTCCTACTATTTGAATAGTAGAACCATCCAATTCCATTACCCCTTTTGTCATAGGTTCATAAACTGGTCCTAACTGTCTGCTACACTTTTAGGCATGATAGAGCTACTAGCCCCCGAGTCTATCATGCAATTATGAACAAGTTTATCTCCTACAATCAAACTCATATGAAAAGGTTGGGGTTTTACCTCTTGACCTTACTATTCAAACTTGACTTTTGAGTTGTTAGCACGTACAACTTTGTTATTTTCTACATTAACAACAACTGGAGATGAAATATTAGATAAATTATTTTGTAATAAATCCTTTTGGCCTCGAATATTTAGTGCATCCATGATAGATAATCTAACTATAGCTTTATTTAAGTTTTCAACTACATTGAAAGACACAATATTTACCTTATGTTGTCCTAAAGGTGCAACAATATCACTTACTTTCAGTTGTTCTCTCTATAGAGTATGCAAATTCCTCAGTTGAACTTGTTGTATTGGGTTTGTAGACTATTGTTCTCTATGTAGAATATTTAAATTCCTAGTTATTGGGATAGTTTATGACGAAGTGGCATGAGTCTGGTCTCTTGTAGCTTGATGTTGTTAGGTAGCAACTTTTTGTTTTGCTTCCACCGCTCTTCTCTTCACTCTTGTATTTTTTTCCATGGATGTACTTTGTTGGTTCTACCATTTGGGATACTTTATTCCATAATATTCAGCACTCTACCAATTTATCAAAGGAAATTTTGAGTTGTCCTACTGCTCCACACTTTCGCTTTGAAAAAATTTGAGGCCAACATAATGGTTTTGCACCATTAGATCTTGATTCTCCATTCCTCTAATGCACACAGCCTGGTCATGCGATTGGTTTCACAAGTAGCACCAATCGTGCTCCTGAGCTAGATTATTCTATTGCACGAGCTCTCTTGAAAAATAACTGGATTAGAATTGTAGACACTAAAAATTGGTATAGGCTTGCGAGCACCAATTTTGACATAATTTTCCTATGTCCATGGTTACAATTAAATAATGTTAATTATTTAATTATTTCTTAAAAACATATTTCTTCTTTTAATTAAATAACCTTTTAATTATTTGACTAATTCATTATGACCATTATTTAACTCTGATTAATTACATAAATCTTATTTATTTAATTACGTTGCTACTTAATTAATTCGCTTTCTGAATTATTATTTAATTTATCCCTTTATCATATTTTCACTATAATTAAATATTCTTTCTGAATTATTTAATTATTCAATTAACCTTTTACGTCAATTAAATAAATTATTATTTATTTATTTAATTAAATCATTTCAATTTTGAATGTTGAATTAAATTAACACTTAATTCATAATTAATTCTTTCTATCACATTCTTTTGTCACCCAGTTAAATAATTATTCACTCACAATCTGACTCGAGATCTATTTAAATCCATCAATTATCTCTGGATTCGATATCTAATCGTCTTTACGAAAATGACTTTTTGTCACAACCAATCTATTAACTGGTTCTAACTCATATGCGTGAACATATTTATTAATTAAATATCTTTATTTAATTAATTAATTCATGTGTGCATTTGAATAGATCATTCTCTGAGTTCTAACTTGATCCTTTTCTTTCAAAGTCTAATTCTTCTATTTTCGATGACTTCCGACAAAAGATTAAATCATTTATTTAATCTTGAACTCTTGTTCTTAAATATTTTCGAACAGTCTTAACACTAGATTAAATTATTAATATTATTTAATCTTTATCTTGCAAAATTTACCAACTCACGTTCTAACTAACACAAATCTCACACTGCATGACATTCATAAATCTCGATCATTGATCTCTCTTTCGAATCTAAGCCGATCATTTGGAAACAAACTTTCTATAAATTGGCTAATCTTTGCCATTATTCCTCCTCCCGAAATCAATATAATTTTTGGAATAACTTCATCTTCGATATTTTTCTTAGACATACATCAAGGCTATGCTTGCATACATACAAAAAATCCGAAGGCAAGAATAGCGGCACGAAAAAATGGAGAAGAATAATCAAGATAAGTTAAGGAAATGGGTTGATATTTGGTGAGACTATTCTATTTTTTTCTTTAATTTATTTTTAATTCATTTGATTCATTCTTTTTTGTTTGATTTAGATTTATGCATGTTAGATTAGATTTAACCATCTTACTATGCAACATTCATTTTATCTATGTCACAAGAATAATAAGGATGAAAAGGCTTGGGATTAAAACCCCTCTTCTATCCTTCAAAGTCATTCTCAAATGGTGGCCTAATCTACTGGTTCTATTGGTAAGGTGCATGATAAGGCCTATGTTCATGTCCAACTTCCTTCTTTAGACTTATAAATTTGTTGTTGAAAGTCTTAACAAAATTTTGCAGTATTTTTTTAATCTCTTAGATTTGTTTAGTCTGATTAGGAATCACATTTTCCTAGAAAACAACCTGATACCCTATCATTGGGACTAGAGGAATAGAAATAATAGGAGGTAGATTCATGGGAATGGGTGGCTGAATCTCTAGAAAAATGGGTTTGGGTGGCCTAAGGGCTATCTTCCCAACTTGTATAAGGCAATTCTCATCTCTTATTGCATTGTCATAAGCATTAGGCAATGTGAAACCCCCCATAGACCGTGTCATGGCAGATATTTCAACATTTAAAGACTTCAAGAAAAATCAAAATACATGCTTAGGTGTGGGTTTGACAATCAGAGGTATCCTATCCTAGGTTCTTTGAAACTTGAAGTTAAAGTCAGCCATATGCTCGTGCGAAGTACATTTTATTATGCTTAGCTATTGATCTAGTGACCGGCGGTTTGACTTGTCTATGAATTGCCAGTGTAAGCCATCTCCGAGAAGGTCCCACATTGCAATGGTGTTGGTTGGGAGTCCTTTGAACCATTGAAGGGCTTTCCCCTTTTGTGAAGTAGCCAACAACATCAAGTCCACTTTCTCCTTTGTTATGTTGTGTACCGAGCTTAGGGTGGCTACATCCTGAATGTGTTCGATGGCAGTTTTTTGGTCTTCGCCAATCAAGTAGGGAAGCCGTTTCAATGCAACAACTAGAATGTCATTATGTCTTGATAAGAAAAACAATCCACCACCGTTGAATTGTGCAAAGGCACACTGCCTCGCCATGGGTGTGCTTGTGAAACTAGAGTTAGGTTCCTCTTCACGAAAAAAATGGGACTGAGCTCTGGAGGCATGGACTTTGGTCTTCTTGCTTGTTCAGCAGTCCTCCTTGGTGGGGAGAGCTACAAATAATTGAACGGGATTGGGCTAGATCTGGTCTATATATCTCTCATAAGCTATGTATACTAAATCTATAAATTAACCTGAAAAAAGGAGTCACCAAGTATATTTTTAAATAAAATCTCAAAATGGAGAATTTTTTTTGCTAAATATACTAGACAACATCTTATAAAATTCTTAAACAACCCTAAAGATAAAACTCTAGGGTCCCACCATGCATGCAAAAAATTGTTGTCAATTATATTTTCACCTAGCTAAATGTTAAGGTTCAACAATCTATTAGAAAATGGAAACATTATCAAGTTGTGGGTAACTCATTGTGAGAAGGAATATTTGGGGAAGGTTGACTTCCTCATTGATAAATTACCTACTTTGTGGGCTTTCTAAGGGAAGAGAGATAAGGAAAATATAATTCAAATCCTATAACCTATGATGATTAACCAACAATAGAGATATTCTTATAATTAACTCACTCACAACACCTTTTAAAACTTATTTCTCACAAACTCATAATGCATCTAACTCAACAATAATTTGTGAAAAGGCTCAAAATGAACAAAAGGCACAACCTAAATCAAATACGACTCCTATAAAACACCCTATAACAACGAGACATGAAAAGTGTCCACTGATCAAATCAAAAAGCACATCCAATCATCATTGTAAAGCATAGAACAAGAAATAAAGAAGGATAATTCTATCATTTTATTAGACTAAAGGAGTGATAAATCTCAAAAAATGATTACAAAAGGAGTTTAGAAGCTCTACCAAAATGTGTAAGAGAAAGAAACTAATATATGAACCTTTGAAAAATAAGAATTTTTCAAACTTATAGACATTATGTGACCTTAACCATATGAAGATAGAAAAAATCAGGCATATTGCTTCTCCAAAAAGAAAACCAATATTCATTTTCGAGCTGAGGAAAAAGGCTCCAAAACAGGGCACCAAGAAGGTCTAAAAATCTCCAAAAATATAGAAATTCATCACTTCCAAAGGATCCACCCAAAAAATCCTCTAAATCAGGAACAACTTGGCTAGCAACTAAAAATGGAAACTTCATTTTTCTCTCCCTTCTCCAACTTGTCCATAAAATCAAACTAAAGATATTGGCAACCTTTTCTATACTTTTTCCTAAAACTGCTTAAAATAGCAAAAAATTAAAGCAATTTATAAAAACATTTCTTTTATCTTTTCTTTACAATATTTGCAGTTTTTAAATCCAAATAAGCCTATCTTCATTTTAATCTTGTGATTTTTCTGCAACTCATGATTTATGGGAAACCTTTGCAAAAAATAATCATATAGATTCCTATTACAAATTATTTTTCTTCAAAATCATTAAAATATTGGACAAATATCTATTATTGATTTCTATATAATCAATAAAAATGATAACGATCTAAGCATACAACTTTTTTTCCCTAAGGAATAGACATTAATCAAATAAAATACCCTAAGGTATTTTAAACTTTGAAATACAAATTAAATGCCTAACCTAAATGACTTAAGAAAATGATGATAAAATGAACCCTAAAAGGATCGACCTAATCCACATAGTGTTACAACCACCATGGAGATAGGCTCAGGGAATTGTATTTTAAAATAATTATGAACTTTTTTAAGTCGACTTAGGGCTAGGGAAGAAACCCTAAAAGTAAAACAAAGGAAACCTATTATTTCACATTTATTTTTTTCCTTGGCTGATTGAGAAACAAACTCTGCAAGCTACCACCATGGGAATAAGGGTTTTGAGCTTTGGAAACCACCACTCAAGCTTGGGCTCAACTTATCCAGTTGATTCTTCACTCAGGAGCACTGGTAAGTCTATCTATATCCATCTCATTGCTTCTATTTTCTCATTCGATGAATAAAAATGGCCTTCAAGCCGTGGGCTCTAACTGTATTTTAATGGCCTTTTTTTTTCTTTATGTTTCCATTCTCTTTGGAATTTGATATGGTCACCATGAGGAACCTTGTGTGAGAATTTGGAAGCTTCGGTCATGGCTTATGAGGAACTCCTCCACAAATTCATGAAAGGTGGGCTCTATTCTATGGTTTATGATTTATTTCCCTCTTAAGTAAAATCCATTCAAGCTTTTTCTTTACAAAATATGAAGATTTGTGAGCTTTTGAGTTTGGCCATTGTTCTAGCCACCACCATGCTTGTATATTTTCCTTCTATTTGAATAAAATACTTTCTTGGGCTCGACCCATGATGTAATGTAAACAATTTTTTTAAATGAAAGAATCTCTTAGATATAATACTTTCATTTTCTTGGTTTCCAGAGCTCATTATGGTTACAGCCTGTGGATTTCATTTTCCATTTTTAATGAGATCAAGAGCTCGAAACTCCATATTTTCTTGGCATTTTCCTTTTGAACTCAAAAGCCCAAGTGAGTTTGCTCGAAAATGAAGAAAAATGTTTCTCAGGTCGCAACCATGAGAGAATGTATTAGGGTATCAATGCATTTTTATCCTTCTGCTTCTCTGGAAAAGCATGATCACCATATAAATTTAATTTCTTGGATTTATAAACCCATCATGGTCAAAATACTAGCTTCATTTTTAGAGCTCCAAAAGAAGGCATGAGCTCAAGCCATGGTTTTTTTTCCTTATGTTTCTACATTTAGAGTTTAATACCCTAAATGGGTATTACCATTTGATTCAGAAACTCTATTGTTTGCATCATCTTTGTATAGAAATAATAGATCCATTTTATTTCAAATCCTGAAATAAATCACACAAACCTGGTAGATTTGTAACTTTGGATAGAAACCCTACTCTAACTTGCTCTCTCATGAGGTAAAAATTCACTTTTAAGTTGAGGTCATTAAAACCTGGAACTGAATATTTCTAGAACAAGCTGATAAACTTGGGAATTTCTATTCATTTTTTTTTAGGTGGCTGACTTGGTAGACATCGGTAACTCTATTCTTGAATGAAACCTCCTTACTTTGACACTCTTGGGTATTGCAAGATCATCATGGAAAAATAGGCCCTAAGTGGATAAAAATTAAAAATCAGAGTTAGGCAACTTGACATAAAAATTTGAATAAGTTATCTATATTATTTCAAAAATATGTAAGAATATAATTTGTAGAAAATTGAATAGTTTCTAAATTACTAGTTTATTTACAAAAAAATAAAATCTATTTGATGAAAATTTAAATTTCAATATAGTAGTACTTAAATTTCAGGGAAAAATAAGAAGTAGGTGTTTGTCTAACCACCCTAACCACATTAAAATGATAATATTTTTTTATCATATTTTAGATATAATTAGAGGACTCATGTCCCAGTGTGATGCATAGTTTTTTGTAATTTTTTCCAAGTAAATAATTAATTATATTTTTATGACAACTTTTAAAAAATTAAAGACTTGTATGTCTGACCACCTTAACTTGGTCAAAATTCATGAAATTCAATTTTTTTATTTTTTAACTATATATGAAGCATAGAATGTGACAATGTTTTGGATTCAAAAAATATGATACCGTTTGAAAGCTATAGATGTTTTTCAATCACCTAAAAATCAGGACTTTAGTCATAATTCAATAGAAAATGAATAATAATTATTTATTAAATTCAAAGTAAAGCATAATTTATATTGGTGGAAATCTGAGAATCTCCTTTAAAACCCTTTTAGTTTCATCAATTTTGGGTAAAAAAAAGTCTTTGACACATTATGATCCATCACATACCCTCTTCATACATTTTTGTTCTCTAAACAAAAAAAATTAAAAATAATTTTATTTTATGCATAGAAGAATCTGAGAAACAATATCATGATAAAATTGTTCTAAAACTGCTCAAAGTACTTCAATTATAATCGATGACATTGCAAATATGGCATTATGTGTGCCTATTGACTATCACATTTCATGAAACTGCACTTGAGAAACTGATCACCTATGATTATTAGTCCATTGCATAGTTAGACTTGATTGTTCTAGATGGTCACTTGTTTAAGCTCTTATTATGTTCAAATTCACTCCTTGAGATTTATGCTTCTTTTAGTAACATTTAATTTTTTCCTTTCTAAAACTCATTTGCGAAATGTTGAGGAATAACATGTTGGGTCTCAACCCTTGTGGGAGCCTGTTTAACACCACATGCTTTATGATATTCAAAGAAAAATAATAGCATGACCTATATCTACATCGGAAACAAACAGTGTTAGATTAAAAACATAATTACAGTGTTTCTCATAATGTTTCCTCCTTTGGATCCACTTGCACTCATCTTTTCTTCAGTTGATTTCAATGCATCAAAAGCAGTATTCTACATTCTTATTGATAGATCATGTAGATATGTGTATAGTCTGATCTATAACAAAAATGTCATCACTTGCAGGTTCACTTGTAGGTTCACTTGGAGCATAAAAGAAATTAAGGGTGCACCACTTTGAAAGCAACTGAAAACCACCAATTGGCAATGATGATTATGCTCCTTTTTACATGTTATTTCTTCCTTCTATCTTCTGTAGTCTAGCATACTCCTTTGTATTCACTGTTTCAGCTATTCCCAAAACTTGTTTGGGATTCTTGGTTCTTCTTTTATCAAATGAATACAATTTTCTTTTTGTGAAATACTTGTTCAATTATGTACTTCCTTTTGTTAGCAATGTATGAAACATTATGAATGAATATCAGAATGAAAGCATTTCTTTTTACATTTAAAACAATACTTAATGTTGTAAATGATAATAAACAAATTGAAACACATTGCACTTAAACAACTAAATATTTAAATGCATGCAATGGTTAAAGAAATTTTAGAAAAAAAAAGAAACTCTTCACCTTAAGATGAACCTTAATCAATCAACTCTTTCAATTTGAGCTGTGGTAAAAATTTGATAATATGTTGTACATAGGTGTTATGGATGAAGAAAACATTGAATAATATTAGAGTATCTTATGATGAACCTATTTCTATCTTGTGTGATAATACATGTGCTATCAAAATTTCAAAGAACTCGGTAATGCATTCAAGAAAAAAGAATATCTCTATTTGGTATTACTTTCTAAAAGAAAAAAGTTTTAGACAATGAGGTGAATTTGGAGTATGTGCTTATAAAGTATCAAGTTGCAGATATTTTTATCAAGGATCATTCTAAAGATACATTTGAGTATCTATGATAGATGTTAGGGGTTATTTCCCCACCATATTTCAACTAGATGCATAAGTTAGTGCATCTGTCTAGGTGAGCATTGAAGAAAAATTCTTGGTCCAAGACTGATGTTGAAGGTTACCTCTCAGGGGGAGTAGGTAGTAGTTTTTTTATTAATGCATTGAAATGGAGCATATCTTGTGACTCTAAGGGGGAGAAAATTGAAATATAAGAGTAGTGGAGAAAGACAAGTGGAGAGAGAGAGAGAGAAGTTTCTTACTGGTGAACTGCCTAAAGATAAGTGTGCAAGTGATGCCAAAGTGATATATGAAAATGTCAAAGGGAGTGAGAATTAAAGAAAAAATATATGTAGGTGATGTGTCAAAGGTGTATTTGTTTCCCTTTACATTAATTTCAAAAGGGGGGAGAAAGTACAATTTGAGTGAAGTCTGGAAGCACAATGAAATAATTGATGTCAAAAGGTGAAGAGTAATGGTTGAAGAACTCCTCAGATAGGGGGATATATTACAGAGAGAATGGTGTTCAAAGAATAGAGGTAAAGGGGTAGAGTGATGTGTAACCTAGAAGGAGGAGTGTTTCTTAGAATAGAATTGTTTTTTTTTTTTTATTGTGTTTTAGAGTTTGCATTTCCATCAATGAAAAAGGAGGAGATATTTGTAAGTATATTATTGGTTTTGTCATTGATGTCAATAGTATGGAGATTTTTGTTGTCAAGTGTTGGTGCTAGTATGGATATGTTTTAGTCTATTAAGAAGGTATTGTGGTGTTTTCATTGGTGTTGCCATTGATTTCTTATATGGCTATGATGGATAAGTGTTGCAATTTTTTGGTTTCCAAGTACTTTTGAGAAAATTGGAAGAAAAGTGTGCAATGTGAGAAAGGTGCATTTATTTTTATGCTCCACATTTCTTCATGGTTAAAGATATGCTTGTGTATTTTAGATATGATAATCAAAGGTTTTATATCTAGAGTTTCAGGTTTTGGATCATTATGTTGTGGAAGATGTGTTTAACAATGTATCTATCTATGTAGAAGATTTTTTGGGACAAATGTGAGAATTTGTGTCATATAGAATTGGGAACATGATTATATTCTCTATATCTACCTTCCCTCTAAGTTTCTAGTATTGAGTTACTCTACAAGTTTAATTCTTGTGTTGAAGTTAAGTGGTAGTGCATCCTAATGCATAGGATGAAAGTAATCGTTGTTTTAGGTGGTTGTAATAGTGTTGTGTAATATGTAATGATGTTGTATGGATGTTGTGGAGTGTTTCTATGTGGTCCATGTGACCTAGTGAAGCATGTATATGCTTTCTTGTAATGTTATTACAAGTTTGGATGACCTTACATGCTAGTGCTATTTTCACAGATACCTCATGGATTGTGATTGGACTAAACCATGGATGGATTTTAAGGTAAAACTATCGTTGTAATTATACCTAGTTGGAAAATGTTTTTAGATCAATCCTAGGGAATTTCATAGAGGTTTCCTCAGTTTATTTCTTAATTGTCAATCCAAGAGTCATGAAATTATGAAATATATTGTGGTAGTTTACCTAAGGGCTGAAAATATTGAGCCAAGTGGGGATGAATGAAACTAACACACAATTTGTTTTATTCAAAAATATGGTTTGTAGACTTCCTATCAATTTTGTGACAAGAACATGTGCTAAGAATAGTCTGTAATAAAGACAGATTAAAACCAAATAGAAAAATAGAATTAATAATTGTAATTAAAACTAAACTAACACAAGGAAAAAAAATACTAGAATTGAAATGTAATGTGCTAAATCAAATCTACATATTAATAAGCACCCCAATTAACACTGTCTAAAATAATATGCTAAACTAAGTTCACATGAGAAAATTAACACACTAATTAATGTTGATTGGAAAGTGATCTGCTAAACTAAATATTCTTGTAGTAATGAACACACCAATTAACAACACATCATATTATTTCAACATAATAATTAACAACACACTGAATTATTTACAATTAACACAATAATTAAGGATTGAAAAAATATTAAAAACTAGAAAGACTTATTACCACACAATATGCTAATACTAAAAAAATTCACCAGGTAACCAAGGAAGTGGGCCCTACCTTCTTTGATTATCAAGTGATGAAATGAAAAGCTTACTCCATGCTAACCAAGACTCATGCAAATGATATTTTAAATCACAATAACAACTTATAGATGTATATTATCGATATCAATCCAAGTCTTGACATAGATATGTATAGATATTATGAACCACTAATTTAATAGCAAATGCTAATAAAAAATCATATAATTTTTTCAGTTTGTTTTGGCCTGTGGCCAACAACCTTAGAAGCTACTTAGAAATAGATTACAAACTTCAGTATTCTTTGAAAATAAACTGAAAACTCAAACTAAACTTTACAAAAATTACATATGGCTCTCGAATGGTTTTGTCTTCATTCCGTCGACACTCCTTTAGCTCTCACATGTCATCCTCTTAATTATCCCTTGCTATCATAGTCATGAAGATAATTAATAAATAATTAAGCATTTTGATATATTTAAAAGTTTTTTATTGTTCCTTTGCAATTTATTAAATATCCCTACTTCATTAAAAAATAGTGAGAGGAATAGAAAATGATCCTATAGAAATGAAAAGGTAAAAATAAGGACACAATTCACCCCCATAATTTCCCTCTAACTTAGGTTTTTGCATGCCCTCATGCAAAAGAACATAGGAGAAAAAATAGGTGGAGAATCTAGTTTCTAAATTGTGCTGGAAAGTTCCTTCATCCACAACTATTTTAGTGTATGAATTCGATCTTCATGTTCTTCAATATGCATAGGAAATGCATTGCTATTTTTTTCTTCATCAAGTGCTACCTTGAGCTGATCAATCTTTGTTTCCTATGAAGAATTAAGAGACCCTATGCCTTGGAACTTCTTTTGTAGAGCCTAATTTTCCTCAGTAACATGGTTGTAACTAGATTATACAAGTTATGAATTCCTTCATTTTTCAATAGAGGGTGTTCTTAATCAAACTCTTATTCTACCTCCTCTTCTACCTCATCTTTAGATTATTATTTTTCTTCTAGATTGTCAGTATGAGGAGTTTCAAATTCACCAATTCCCTATTCTATAATTTTTTCTAGCTTGTCAGCACCCACTTGTTCAATTGGAATAGGCTCATCCTGAAGGGTGTTTCCATCACAAATACCTTTTGTGGCAATTGATATTTATTCTAAAATTGAAGGATTTTTTTGAGGAATTTTAGTTTCTTTCTTAGGATCCATTTTATTTATTTCAATGGCCATAGACCCCTCTCATGTCTTTCTCCTTTTACTTCTCCTCAACTCTCTGGAAACTGCCTCTATTGTTTTAGTTTTATGAAAGACCATAGCTAGAATTGTCAAGTCATTAAGTTTATTGGATTTCATAGGACTCGAAACATTACTAGCTACAGTGGCTAGGTTTTCCAGTTTATCCATTGTGATAGCCAATGATTTTTCCTTATCATGATAAACTTCTTAAACATTAATTGATGATGACCCACTATACAATTTCCTTTTACTCCTAGAGTCTACTGTACTAATTTCAATAGATTTAAAACTTGCATGTTTAGAACTTGAATCCTTGACCCATTTATTGCAAGACTCTAGGGGTTTTTTAGTGCTCTTTTGTAGAAAAAAATATCTTTGAAGAACTAGGGGAACAAAACTCAAACCCCTCATTATTTGTATCAAAAGAGTTCTCATCTATACTACCCTTAGTCGAACTTGTATTTATATATTCTTCTCTTTCAAAATTTCCAAGATATCTTTCTATGTCAGAGTTTTTTGGGGTGTTAGGGAGGCCTTCCTCAAGAGATTTTTCTAAGGTGTCATCTCTAGTAAATGAGTCCCAATCCCTTGGATGACAAAAATTCTTTAATTCTCTCACAATAAATAATTTAATGAGTCTTTGATTGGCTAAATAATTCTTGTTTCCTTTCTAGACTTCTTTTCTCCTTTGAGTTAAAGAGGAATAAAGAAAAAAATGGAACATTTACAAGGAAACCCCATTGTAGATGCAACATAAGTAAAAATTGTTTAGCATATACATATACATACCTTCCTTCAAATTTTATATACTAAATGATATTTTTTTCTACATCATTCCATGGATGTGGGAGTGAGATTACCTTCATACCTTTCCCAATTACCATTTCAACAGACTCTCCTCATCACAGAAACCTCTTACAAAGGGGCTTAAAACCTTACACTCACTTGGAAATATCAGGAAAATAATTATCCCCTTTTATTAGCAAACAAAAAAACATCGACTATGGCTTCTACTATGATAGGGATAGATAAATAAAAAACCCTTGCTTGATTCCTATGACATGTCATTGCAAATTCTTGTCCAAGTTTATCATCATACCCCCTCAATATCCCGAAATATGCATCCCACCCTACTTGTTTAAAGATTTTATAGGATTCAACAACTATTGGAGATCTCAATTCATCCATGGATGGATCAAACCTGTGTTGGTGGTCTCCTTCCATTATGCTACTAGGAGGTTTGTTTCAAACTAAAATAGTACACCTTCAAAACTAGAATAGTGTGAAGAAAAATTCTACAAGTGGATCTATAAACCGCCACTTGTAAGGAAAATAATGTTAGGAATTGTTCAAAATAGTTTGCAGGTAGTGTATGTGGTAAAAATGGTAAGTAAAGAGGTCGTAACTAAGTTTAGATAGTAGTTTGTAATGGTGATTATGGTAGGTTATGATTTACATGGATAGTGGTAGGGTGATAATATTATGAAATAGATGAGGCCAGGTAATAGATATTTTTGGTATACCAAATATATATGATGTGAAGAAAAAATAAAGGTATAAAATGTATACAACATTATATGGCATGAGTATGATTTGATGGTTCTCAAATATGGAATGGATATGATTGGATAGTTTCCCCTAGCTTGGCACGTGGCCTGTCCTTGGGACATGTCACTCTTTATTAAATAAATGAAATACATAAAATAAAATAAAAATAAAAAGTAAGAATGCAAATATACAAATACCAATCGATTATTTGTATGGAATGTTGACATGGAAGCTTTCTCATGAGAAACTGACAAAATAAAAAATGGAACCGAACAAATCACGTGGCAGGGGCTGATGTAAGAATGATAACAAATTGATGTTGTAACCAAGAATAGGGAGATTTAAAGTGATGATGAGGAAAATACATTAGAAAAATGCACAATCAAACCCATTGCCATATTGGATGGTTCTGGAACACATGGAATGGAGTACCAAATATTCCACACTACCACATGTAAAATAAGTGTAGTCAATAATCAATAGTAGAGGGAGGGCCCCTAGGTAAATAAGTCGCATGAGTGTTTAAGAAAACCAATGAATCAATGGAGGAGGAAGTGGATTTGGAAATGATGGAAGAATTGGAAACTCTCAATATGTGCAACCAACACAAAGAAGGAGGTAAAAGAACTATTGAAAAAGCAGAAAAATACCAACCAACAACATCTACCAAAAGAACCGAACAAGGACTCCTATCTAGAAAATGACAGGAACTAAGTCCCAAGATAACCAGGTGGAATAAATCACATACAAAGGTAGTGTACCTGACTAAAGAGAAGAGACGAATGTTAGAAATTCGCCCTCAAATAGAAAAAAATAAAAACTATCTTAAGTGCACCAAATGAAAACAAGGGAATAAGATAGTTCCTAGCATAGAAGTCACAACCCAATTATTTTTGTTGTTTTTTTTCCTCTTTTTTATTTATACAACAACAAACCTTCGACATGCCAATTTTCCATTTTCTACTTAGAGGTGTTGAAAAACCAAGTTTTCACCACTAAGTTTATTTAGTAGTTAATGGACGCTTGAAGATAATTTTCAAGCGTTAAATAACCAACAACACCTGAAGGTTTTCATTGTTGGATATTTTATTTATTTATTTTAAATAAGTAAATACATTTTGAAAATTACCTAAAAGGTACTTGGAGAGGCCACCAAAACAATGTCAAGTAGATGGAGTTCCTTTGGAAAATTTGAGACAAAATCCTCCCTTGAAATTGGCTTCTTATATAATTTCAACGGTTACCATTGGTTAATAGGGCCATATATTCAGAATCCATAGTGTGAATCTCAACTTCTCCATTGTTGTAGACCATTTCAATTTCATAAGGCCCAAGCATTGACTATGGAACTTTCCATTGAAATCCTAGAAATGAGAATCACACAAGAGTGTAAAATCACCTAGTTGAAATGACCATTGTCGAATGAAACGATCATGCCAGAGAGCATTTTGTTTCTAGACAATATTTGCATGGAAGAGTTCTTCTTGACAAGTTCATCTAATGAATGAAGTTGTCCTATTTTTTCTTTTTGTGCATTAGTCAGGCTCATACCTAGTTGAAGTACAGTACAAATATTTTTCCCCTCAAACACAATAGAAAGAACAAATATCTTACCATAGACAAGTTTGTAAGGTGCCAAACCATTGGTGATTTTCCATGTCGTGTGGTCCAATCTCGTTTATGGAGGGAAATTATCTTTTTAAGAATGTTCTGAAGCTCTTTTTTTGTAACTTCAACTTGGCCATTGGCTTAAGGATAATAAGGTGAAGACTTGTGATGCCAAATCTCATACTCATGAACCAAAGCAGAAATGAGATCGGATGTGAACTATGAACCTTGACCAGTGACTATGAACCTTGTAAAAATCTTTGAATAGAGGAAGTCAACTACCTTGGTGTCCCTTACATGCTTAAAGGTAGCAACTTCAACCAACTTCATTACATGAAATGTGCACAAAATAATTTATTCCTTGTTTCTAGATGGTGGGTTGATAGGTTCAACAAAATCAAGGCCCCATTTTTCAAAGGGTTCAATGGGTAGTTTCAGATGTAGGGGCATTTACTCTAAGCACATGGGGTGGCCCATGCAACGAAATTTATCAAAGTGTTAAATGTAATGCTTACAATCATTATGGAGTGTAGGAAAATAGTAGTCTATAGTTATAACCTTTTGGGTAGTCCTTTAAGCAGGAAAATGTCCTCTGCAAGTCTCTATGTGACATGTGCAAAGTATGTCAAAGACATCATCTTCGGGTACACATTGTGAACCCCAATCCTATACCTGACCAAACATAGAAAACACGCAAACAATTAGATTCAAATGAAAGTAAGAACAAGGATTGCCCATTAAATTCATCTACAATGCTTAAAGATAGAAATGAAATGAAGAAAAAAACAATAAACTAAATCAAATTATATTCAAGCAATGAAAACACTTAATCCCATGAGGGAATTAGTACCAATTATGTGTAAGAATTGGCCCTTTCCCAAATCCTTTGTAAGCTTGATGATTTGAGAGAGATTGATCCACATTGTTGATGAAGAACAAGATGATTTCTTGATAAAACCTACAATAACCTAGCTATGGTGATGGAAAGTGCTAAAGAAAATGTATGAAATTTCTCTCAATGTGAAGATAATAACTTTACTCTCAAATTGTGGAGGAAGAATGAGAATGAAAGACTCTTATTTATATATGAGATTGGGAAGAGAAGAGGAAAAATGGATGAATGTGGGATCATTCAACATCCAATGGCCAAGTACAACATGTCAATATTTGAATGGGTGAAGGTTGTGCATATTTTGATGAATGAGCCAATAAATGTGAAATGACTTGTTGAAGAGGGAAGAAAAATTACTTAAATTCCACTTAGACCAATGCAGAAGGACATGTAAGAGGGGAGTGCATGCTTTGTTGGATGTAAAAATCCACTTGGAGGGATTTTCAAACTCAAAGGAATATTCCATAAATATTGCATGTTGAGAGAAAATAGGTATTTAATAAATCAAAATAAATGATTTATTGTGCAAGTTGCATTCTCTAGAGGATGTGACATGGATTAGGATTAAATTAATAAAAGGTTAATTTAATGAGAGATTAGGTGATGTAACCATTTTGACTTAGATTAAATAAAAATTGAGAAGAAAGATTTAATTAAATAAATGATTTGATTTATTTAACTAAAGGGTATGATGTTAGATTAAATTAAATAAGGTTTAATTTATTCAATTTAATAGGACTTTAGAGATTTAATTTAAATGAAATGAATTATTTAAATAAACAGAGACTTAGTATTAATTCAATTAAATTGATTAATTTAATCAACAAGCAAGAATGATTTGACCAGATAAATAATTATTTATTTAATTAATTGATGAAAAGTGATGAAGAGTTGAGAAAGATGATTTGGGATGAAACGATGTTAGTAGTCAAGATCAAGTGTGTCGGTAAATTTTCCATTTCTACACACATCGACACATGATGTTGTCAATGTCAGTTTGGAAGAGCAATCTATTGGTCTAGGTGTAGTCACCATTAAGTCTGACCAATTTTTGGCATTTCATCATAGACGAATGAGGTGAGAACTTGCAAGTAAGTGGTAATTCATAATTTCTACATGCCATGGACTCTTTGGTGATATAGCAAAGAGGAGCTCATTTGGAAAGGCATCATTTCCTAGACCTGGTTCATCATCTTGTTGTTGTAACTAGACAAAATGTTTGCAACCACATTCTCTCAACTAGGTTTATCAGGTATCGTATTGTCAAATAATTGAAGCAAAAGTAACCATATAATAAATCTACTAGTAACAATAGGTTTATTCATTAAATAATGAATTATGGAATGATTAGTATGAACAAACATTTTATATCTTGTAATATAATTATAAAATTTATTGATTGCATAAACAACAACTAGAAACTCCTTTTCAATTATCATGTAGTTTACCTCAGCTCCTATGAAATTCTTGTTGATGTAGTAGCTGGAGTAGAAAAGGTTATATTCTTTCCATCCAAGGATAGCTCCCATGGAATAGTCTGAGACATCAGTATGAATATGAAAAGGCAATTCCCAATTTGGACCCCTAATTACTAGTGTGGTTATAATCTTAATCTTAGTGGTCTCAAAAGCTTCTTGGCATTCTATTGTCAAAGAAAAAATGACATCTTTTTATAACAAGTCAAACAAGGGGGACACAATCTTACTAAAATTTTGAATAAACCTCCTATAATACCCTACATGGCCAAGAAAGGTACACACATCATTTTGGATAGTAGGTGTAGGCAAGTCCTGAATAATTTGTATCCATTTGGGATCAACTTGAATACCCATGGAAGAAATATAATGACCAAGTACTATCCCCTTTGTCATTAGAATATGAAACTTTTCATGGCTTAATGATGAAATAGTGTCTATACAACGTTTAAGTAGCTTTTCTATATTTTTTTTAGCCACTTCATAAGTATTATTGGTGGACTGTAAAATCATCATTATACACCTCAACACAATCATTTAAAAGATTTGCAAAAATAATCAAGACTGCCCTTTGAAAAGTGGCAAGGGAATTAGATAAATCAAATAGAAAGATGTTATAGGAAAAGGTTCCCAAAGGACAAGTAAAAGTATTATTTTCCTAATCTTCCAGTGCTATGTGAATCTGGTTGTAGTTGTTGAACCCACCTAGAAAAGAAAAGAAACTTTTACCTACAAGAGTTCCCAACACTTGATCAATAAACGGTAATGGAAATTTATCCATCTTAGTAGCTTTATTAAGTGCTCTATAATCAAAAAAAATTCTCCTCTGCCATTTTTCTTAGGAACCACATCTAGAGGAGAGACCCATTGACTACCTAAAATAGGATATATAAATCAATCATTTAACAATTTGTGTAACTCTTCTTTAACTATTTCATGTAGAATGGGGTTTAGCCATCGTTGTGGTTGCCTAACTTGATGAATTCCTTCTTCGATATAAATATGGTGTTTGTGTAGGTTTCAGGATGAATGCCACACATGACTTGGTATTCTGAAGAAAACACATCTTTATGAGTTGGAAACATAGCAATGAGATCTTGGATTTGCTTAGTGTTTAATTTTGGATTAATATTAAGTGTGCGACTAGGGTATTTCCATGGCCTCTAATTGTGCAGGTGAATTAATGGATAGTACTTGTGAGGTGGACAATGTATTTCTAGAATTTTGGGAAAATAAGAATGAACTATAAAGGCAATTGTGAGGTAGCAACTGATGCAATGTAACAAAGTGTTGAATGGATTGTGAGCTGCCTACCAATGGAAATTTTCCAAAAAGACATAGAGTATATATACCCGAATAAAGAACCATGCCAAATCAAAAATTTTATCAGATGCATACCTATTATGAAGAAAATTAACTAGAATATTATCTTCAATAGGTTGTTCAATATCTAATGCTTGATCAATTATCAAGATTGGTTTTGACTCATTCAAGTCACTATCAACCTACACTAGATCCTTCGTCTACAACAAGGGTTGTGCTAGTGGGTATAAGGTTAAATTTTATGTACTCTCCAAGGTTGTGAAAGAATTAGGGGTATCCCCCCATCTTAATCTTTGGTTATAGAACCATAAAGTCAATTAGGTACTCCCATGAAGCAATAGAAAGGACTATATCTTCAATAATACCCTCCCATTTGACCAAAGATTGGTCTACCATTTGGAGAAATTTAGGAGTAGGTCCAAGTCCCTTTAGTGACAATATTTCCTTTGTTTCATTTTTCATAATATTAATGGTACTTCCCAAATCAACAACTGTCTTAGGAATAATAAATTTTTGAATAAACATATTGATGACAAGAATCTCTAGATTTTAATACTTAGGAATGGTTATGTTCCCAAGGATGAGGTCTTCTATCTATCCAATAAATTGGATGGTCTTCAGATCTTTCTTCTTTTGCTTCTCAATTTAGAAATCCTGAACTAGTTTTGTATACTAAGGGATATCCTTGATCACTTTCAACAAAGGGATCTTAATATTACCATTACATAATTCATTGATAAAATCAAATTCAGGTTGGGAGACTTCCTTGTGTACTGGTTTTTGAAAGAAACTAGTCAGGGAAGGGAGGTTCATTTACTGGATCCTCATTGGGTTTTTATTAATTTTAGTGATGGTGGACTCTTGAAGAGCCTTTCCTCACCTTAATTGAACTCCATCTAGCTCTACAATATTAACTGGATAAGTAGAGTAACTTGTGACCTCTTTATTATACATGTGGGTTCTGTTGCCTTATTATTACGATTTGGATTTGGTTGAGCTAGCATTCGTGTCGGCTATGGTGGTTGTGTTAGATTGGTTGACTCATTGGATGATGATAGTATGGGTGGAAGAAATTTTTGTGGCTTCTGATATGGGTTAATCATGGGAGGAGCTTAAAATTGTGGTGGTTGTGAATATGGTTGTTGGTATGGTGGAGTTTGTGGTGCTTGTGGCCTCCATGCCTACTACCATGGATATGAAGCATATTGGTACTGCGACATCCATTGAGGGTATTGAGAAGATTGTTGCTAACCCACGTAGAATCTAGGTTGATTGGAAAAAGAATTGGATTGGCTAGGTCTAGGAGAAAAATAATCATTCATCATCCCAAGATGCATTACTCAAAGTGCAAAAGGTCACCTTGGGACCATGTAGTAGACACGTTCCTTAGAATTTTCAATATTAGGTACACCTACGGGAAGAGACCTTAAGGTAGAACTTTTGTTGGCTTCCTCTAACGATGAAATATTTTTCCTGTTATAAGGTCAATCCTCACTACTATGTCTCTAATGATAGGTTGGTAAGAATACAAGCGAATCCCTTTCAGCTTCCTCTTGCTTCCTACGAGTATAGCGAGTATCTATTTGTTTACCCATATGATTTAACAAATTAGTTTTAAGATATTCAAGTAAATTACTTATTTCACACTTTGTTATACATGTGGCATTTCTTGAAGAATGGAGCTTACTTGAATAAATCCTCCCCAAATATTGAGACCTTGATTAATTCCTATAAATGTCACAAATATTATCAAAGCTCAATTTATAGATGTTACCTTTACCTATTAAAATGAGTGCATCCATAGTATCATCTCTTATTCTCCTAAGAAATAACATTTTAATAGTATCAAGAGTTAGCCCTGGTTTTCATTATTATTGTAAGCTAAATATGAAGCATTCGAGGTAATCTTCCATGGATTCATCTTCCTTTTATGTCATGTGGAAAATATCATCCCAAATCTCTTTCATTTTATAATACTCCTGGTACTTTTTCAAAAATACTTCCTTCATGTTGTCCCATATTCTAATGTTTCTAAGGTTCATGAGCCAGTGTAAGGTTGCATCCTTCAAGGTGGCTGGGAATAACTTGATATTTTGTGCATCACTTTGATAGTCATAATTGTGGCACAACACATCAATCCCAAATAAGAACATATCAAGATCCTAAACAAAAAGACCACCAAAAACTAACAAAGCACAATGCCAAATATTTTTCATAGTGGCATATTCTTTAGGATGGACAATTGGAAATTCAAAAGTGATGGGGTTGATGTGAGCTAATTCTCTCGCATTTTTATCATTGATGTTATTGTTTTTGTTGTTGAGATCAGCCATGACCTGCGATGCCGAAGGCATGAAGAAGATTTTGAATGGCTTTTGGTTTCCTAAGGATGGACCAGCTTCAAACTCATAAGATTCTTGGAATAACTTTACAACTCTTTTATTGAATTCTTCAAAATATTTTGGATGGGTACTAGAAGGGGTCTCAACAATGATAGACTTAATAACACACTTCTTCATATCTGGTTTGACTAGCTCTTTCTTAGGTGATGTGTGTGCATCTAATAGTTTGAGTAGTTCTTCCTTAGGTGAAGTGTGTACAACTAATTGTTGTAATTTTTTATTTTATTTTTCTCATTGTGAGATACTTTCCTTAATGGATGATTTTTTTAATTTAATTTTATTTTTTAGGTTGTGAACTATTTCCTTTCCCCCTTTTAAAAAATCCACCTCTATTATCTCTACTAGGATTTATGCACCTATATGACTTATAACAACAAAAATAATGAGTATTAACCTTAAAAAGGTCAAGAGTTGTGTAGGCTTTTCTCTTGGCATACCGGTCCTAACTCAACTTACTATTGTTTGTTTACAAAGATGAAAATATAAAATGCGATTGCATATTGGTGCATGGATAATGCTTATTTACATATAAAATTTGTAGAGAATGGTGAAGGATTTTGGTGGACGTGATATGTTTGTGATGAGTTGGAACCCATGAAATATGAGAAGAATAGAGAGATTATTTGGTGGAGGATGGTTCATGTTGGACATGAGTCTATGAGGGGAAGGAAGAAGAGAGTGCAACATTGTTTGAGGATGGAGGCATGTGGTCCAACAAGATGCGGGAAAAAGAGGGAGAGGTAGACAATATTCATTGCACCTTGGACAATGATGGAGTTTGCTATAGGTTGCATTCAACGTAAAAGAGTAGTCCCCCTACTCAACTCTATTTTTTGAATCCTACTGAAAAAAAATTCTACCCAAAGTGTTTGATCTAGGAGCATCCCGAGAAAATAAACTATCCAACATCAACCTAAAAATGGTTTTATATTAGTTTTTCTTTTGTTTTATTTTTCATGTTTATGGTGAATAAATTAAAAATTCAAGCAAACATTTAATAAATAATTTGGTTACAGCTTGTTAGCAAATTGGTTATGCAAATTAATATTTGAATTTTAGCCTATTCAAAGCATATTCTAGCAAAATCCTTCTTGTGCATTGAAATTGGAGGTTGGAGAGAGAAAATAAAGAGGATGAAATTTTAAATTTTCTTTTCAAATGCTTGTCTTCTAAGCCTGGGTGTTGGGAATTGAGAAGTCACAAGAAACTATTTTTAGCGAATATGGAAGATCAAAGGTGGGGCTTTGATTTTTGGAGTGGTCTTTTATCCATGATTGGTGAATTACAAAGGTATTGTTGTAGTTGGAATTGTTTATTTATCTTGAATGAAGAATTGGAGAGGAGTCTTCGATAGAATGGAGTTTTGTAGGAAAGATGTCTATGCAGAAGACCAGGGATGTGGTGATTGGTTTGCTAATATTTTACTTTCTATATATTTCTAATTTAAATTTTATATAACTCAAATTTGTTGTGGTTTGAATCAGCCATAAGGATGTATAGCTTTGTAGTTCCAGATTCTTTGTAATTTTCCAATAGTTGGAGGATATTGTAATGAAAATTCAAAGGTACTTTTATTAGATTTCTAGGAACTCAATCTTTTTGTTTGGATTTGATTTTTTGATGATAGTTCGAAATAAAGGAGTTTTTGGTCTCTTTGAAACAAGGAATAATATGTAGCTAGTGAATAAATAGAGGAGGGTTGTAGATACAACTTGAATTGTAATGGAGTAATTTTGTTTCATCTTGTTGATGTAAAGAATTTAGTTGAATAAAATAAGAATATTGTTGAAATATTTGTTTAAATGATATTTAATTTTGTGGGTAGAGAGTTGCTTGTCTGATTTTTTTGTGGAAGTGGATGCTTTTAGGCAAGAGGGAGTACGTTCTTGTGTCAAATTAGGTTAGATATAAAAAAATACAAGTACAAAAGGGATGAAAAATAGTTTTGAAAGATCGTAGATGATTGTAGATTGTTATTAATAATATATAAGCTGATAAATAATTATAAAATTGGTGAAACAAGAGGATCAAATATCATAAGGATGTCTAATTTGGACAATTGTTACGATTAAAATGTATGTTTCTAGTAGAAAGGTAGTATGTTGTCTTTAGAGATAAAAAGTGAAAAAAATATAAAATATAGAGAGGAAAAGATTAAAAAATTATATATATACCATGGAAGGATACATTCAATATTTCTACTAGCAGAAATATATATGAATAAATTATGTGAAGGACTTGTATTAAGAAGGTAATTAAAAGTAGCCACATTTTAAAATATGATGATATGATAATGAAAATATGTGGGAACACATTTTGTTGTGATAGATGTAAAATTTATAAAGATGTAAAAATAAGTTGGACTAGATATTAGACATAGAGATGATATGATGGTTAGAGTTGCTTGAAATAGATAAAGAGTCCAGAAAATTAGAAGGTAATATAAAGATAGCAAAGTAGAATGATTAATGAAGAAAACTTTTATAACCCATTACAATATTTTACATTCTTGATCCATAATCAATATCCTTATCATTCAAAGGAATTTAAAAAACAAGGATTGTCAATTGGCAATCATCAAGAAACGAAGGTCTAATAATTGATTATAGTTTTTAAAGATAACAAGATAGTGGAAGATAGTTGGAAGGCGTTCAACTATTATTATTTCGCAATCGATAGATGATAAATAAGCGTTGCTAGAGGTCCTTTTATTATTTTCTCTGCCGCTGCAATGCATAACGCATTGCTTCCATTCTTTTATTTCTAGAAACTAGATATTAGTATTCACCATCCCAAAATTCATCAACTGTTTTAAAAGGACCGTTTATTGGATTCACATACAAGGTTTTCGCCAAATCTGTTGGTTGTTGTCTTATGCTGCTTATCTTTTCATGGTCTTCTTCATCCAATTTCCAATCAAATGCTTGGAAGTTGAGTGATACTCTTACGGGGTTGAAACTCCTGGTTATCACACTTGCACCTTTCTCTATTCCCCAGCGCAATGCGACCTAAAGAATCAGCTCGATAGTAAAATAGTTTTGGTCCAATTCATTTATTTAGACCAGAGATGGTGAAAACATTACGGAATTAGTGGTTTAGAAATACCTGAGCAGGATTTTTCTCATGTTTGGTGGCAATTTCTTTAATTAGAGGATCATCCAATGTATTGGATGATCCCCATGAATTCTCTGGACCTCCTAACGGTGACCACGCAGAAATGTGAATGTTCACACTCTTACAATACTCCCTCATTTTTTCCTGCCGCCAAACAGGATGCATCTCAACCTGCACAACAAAACTCAGTAACTTTCAAGTCGACTAGGAAAACAATAAATAACATAATATATTGGAAAATAAAAACCCATTACTTTAATACATAAGTTATAGTTTAAATTTCATAGCGAATTTTTGTTTGACCAAAACCTTCGCTAATATAACATCATTTCTTACGAGCTAAACCTGAAATATGGTTCTATACATTTAACATGTCCAGTAGATGAGCGCAAAAATTTGAATCAGCGCAATCATCACTTCAATCCTTGAGGGATGCAAAATTAACTACAATAAATAATTAGGCCTTTTATATAACCCATCATAAGAGTATAAATCCAAAATAATTTCTGTTGAATTATACATCCTTCAATAATCCATAAAAGAAATATAACAGGAAACCATAACGTTGAGGTGTATCGATTGGCTAAGATGGATTTCTTAGTCCAGAAACATAAAAATCAGCCCAACCCCAGCCATTCAGCCCCACAACCCAATAGAGAAAAAACCATTTAACAACCCACTTTAAAAAAACAAGAGAATTTTGATCATTAATGTTCAGCGAACACCTAATTAATAAGCCATCCAACAAAATAAAAATTTAAGATTACTTTTACAAAACGAAGTAATACGAAATAAAAAGTATCATGGAGCAAAGGGATAGTGTAAACACCTGATTTACAGCAGGAGGAATCTTTGCAAAAGCAAGAATATCATTGATCTTCTTACAGGAAAAGTTACAGACTCCGATTGCTCTGGTGAGACCAAGTTTAACACAACTCTCCATTGCCCGCCAAACACCTTGGATGTCTATTGCTACAACATCATCCGGGGTTACATCAGGAAATACGGTACCTTTCTTAAGCGCTAAAGGCCAGTGGATCCGATACAAATCCAAGTATTCTAACTTCAATGCCCTGCGTAAGCCAAACAAACAAATAAGGATAACTTACTAGTGACACGTTACTCATCATAAAATACGAGGCCCTTACTTTAAGCTTTTCTTGAGAGCTGGAATGACATCCTCAGGGTAACAATCGGTGCACCACAGTTTCGAGCTAATGAACACTTCCTCGCGAGATACAAGCCCCTTTTCAAGTGCTTCCTTTATAGAGTTTCCCAATACATCTTCGGTGAAATAAGTACTTGCAGTATCAAATGAAATACAACGAAAGAACGTAAATAGTTGATGGGGGCTTTTTACCCAAATATAAGTAAACACGTAGATGTTAAACAGCAGGTGCCTTGACCTCAAGGCACCTTCTGTTAACATAGAATAGATTAAAGAGTTGGATTCTAAATATATTAAAAGCAACAAAATAATATATGATAAATTATAAACGAAATAATTTTATTTAAAGATGGAATAAACGTCTCTAAAGAAGCGGCTGTTAAAATAAACAGCTAAAAGAGAAGCTCACCTCGATGGCTTTAAGCACTGCAGCCTTTATATGGTCGACTGGCGCAGAACCCTGGGCTTTCATGATATTGTCTGCGGCCAAACCAAAGCCTATAATGGGCATCTTGGCCCCGTTGTTCAGTGTTACACTTACGACCTCCGCCATTTTTCTAGCTCAAAGAACCCTCTTAAAGGCTCTTCAATTGTAATAAAAATCCTTTATAGATATAACTCGCAACTCTCTGTTTTTCAAACGAGCTGCTGGCGATGATCTTCTAACACAATGAGAACGCTTTGTAGATAGGTACAGCTGGTAACTCTGTGCTATTGAAGCTGCAACTTACAGGATGTCTTGGTCATCAAGTTATTTATAGCCTTTTCGCCATACACAGAATAATTCCGTACATAAAATCTTTTAACTCTTGCATGGAAAAATATACGTGGATTCCAAGGCAGTGGAACGAATCTACACATTACACTGTACAGCTGTTCACAAGGTTCGATAGCTCATGGATCTATTTAATGAAAGCAGATCATTCGTCGCCAAACTTATTTTATATGTACCGATTATTCAAGTAGAGGCTTAAATCGAAATCCACGAATTTAATAGATACTGTTAGATAATTCGAACATATGTCTCCATTATCGGAGGCCAGTTAACAGAAACTATCCATTTTTTATTCTGTACACGAGATTCCATTGTTCCTTGAGATCTTAAATATGAGACCTCTCCTTAATGCAAACAGTTCAATGATCGCCAAACTTGATCCTGTACTCGTTGTCATTTCTATTGCCAATTTAATTATATATGAATTGATTAGTAATGAAAAGTCTGATATCAAGATCGAATCCATTAATAGATTCTGCTGCATGATAAAAAGGTATGGCTCCATTAAGGGAGGCCTATTAGCACAAGGTGTTCTTTTATTTTCTTATATTTTCCAATTAGTGATTGCAATTATTAATATATTATTCAATATTGGGCAGAGGATTTAGTAGTTGAACAATCTAAATTCGTTCTTCTTAAAATCTCAGGTACGAAATTCCTCCTCCTTAAAATCTTACATAGAAATTTCAAATCACTCCTTATTTTTTACAGCAGCCTATTCGACAGGTCCCTTATTTATAACTAAGGTTTTAGGGTCACATCATCAACTACGATGTCACATCAGCATGCTTTTTGTCAAGGTGTTTTAAAAGGCCCAAAGAAATGTGAGATGATAGTTGTGAACTAATTCATATTTTATTTGTGGGCTGATGTGGCATCACATGTTTTGTTGTTTTTAGATCTAACACATGCATTTCATTCAATTATGAGTAGTCATCATCAACACTAACAACTTTATAGTCACAACTATTGATCAAATATTGTTAAAAATATTGAATATTAAATCAACAAATGATATAACAACTATTGAAACATAATCAGACACTGGATCCTCTCCCTATACTACCTAGACAATTGTCCCTATGTAAAAGCAGGCCTTCCTATTTTCACCCATGTGCTCCTACATGGTTTGAAGGCATAGAGATATTACTAGATACTATAGCATGTCAAAAAGATGTCTCCATTACGGCAGGCCAGTTACCAGCAACTATAAGATTTCTCCGCAAGATGGAGTGATTAATGAATTTCTAATTCAATACAAGTTAGCTCAATAATTATTTCGAGATAAGGCCTTTCAATGCAGAGAACAATCTAGGACTCGTCTTCACCCGTGTTACCTAACTTGATAAAATATTTGATCTGCTCATGTGCTCTGCGTTACTAGGTAGATAATAAATTACTGGGTTTTATTTCGTAAAATATAATTTTGATAAAAAATTCGTTGAAATAAATAAATAATATTAAAAAATTGTAATTAGTTTAGATTAATTAATATATATTTATTTAAAAGTTTTGTTGGATAAATAAGATTGTGAGAAATAGTACCAAAGTTTTCAATTCACAAAATTGAGTATTTATAGTTAAGTTATTTTCTAAAATATAATTATAATAAAAATATGGGTAAAATGAATAAATAATATTAAAAATTTGTAAGTAGTTTAGACTAATTAATACATATTTATTTAAAAATTCTGCTGGATAAATATGGTTGTGAAAAATAGTGTCAAAGTTTTTTTATTTACATTAAGTTTATTTAATGTTGATTCTTTCAAATTTTTATTGACAAAATTGTATATTTACAGTTATGTTTATTACTAAATTATTTCTGAGCATATTCAAACATGTGTCATGACCCAATAATCAAAGGAGTCATAAATGGCACAAAGAGTGCGTGCCTAGTAGATGCATCAATGATTATATTATGGCTACCCTTCACATATACAATATCAAAATAATATGTCTACAACATTCTTATCCAATAAAATTTCCACACAACAAGTGTTAGTCAAAAAATTAGTAATGCATACATGTTTGCTAGAGTTTTATATCAAAAATAGAAAACTTTTTTCTTCTTGTATTATTTTTCTACTTTAGAAAGAAATGAGATATGTTTTCTACATCAAAATAGATCCAATACCCTTGGAAAAAAAAATCATGTTCAAATGCAGAATGAAGTGAAAAAAATTACATAGAAAGTAGTAGACAAGAACACATTTCACTTTTTATTTTGTTCAAATTATACTCAGTAGGTTTTTCAACTTAAATGCTCCCTTCTTTGTCACATCTATGAGTGATAACATGACCTAAGATAAATCCCTAATAATTCTTCTATATTACATATAAGGTATGTGCAGGATCATGATGGGCCAAAAAGTGGCAATATGATGGGTATGTGGTTGACAACATTTTTTTTATCCAAAATTGATGAAACAAAAAAAGTTTTTAAAGACGATACTCAGATTTCCACCATTACAAATTACGCTTTACTTTGAATTTAATAAATAATTATTATTCATTTTTTATTGAATTACTACTAAAGTCTTGATTTTTAGGTTGATTGAAAAACATCTATAGCTTTCAAACGGTATTATATTTTTTGAATCCAAAATATGCGTCACATTCTATGCTTCACATTATATAAAATTAAAAAAAAAAAAAAAAAATTCATTAAGTTTTGACCAAGTTAAAATGGTAAAACATGAATCTTTATATTTTTTTAAATTTATCATAAAAAAATTATAATTAATTATTTATTTGAAAATAAATTAAAAAAAATATGCATCACATCAAAACATGAATCCTTTACTTATATCTAAAATCTTATAAAATTTGATAAATTATAAACGAAATAATTTTATGTAAAGATGGAATAAACATTTCTAAAAAAGCGGCTGTTAAAATAAACAGCTAAAAGAGAAGCTCACCTCAATGGCTTTAAGCACTGCAGCCTTTATATGGTCGACTGGCGCAGCCCTGGGCTTTCATGATATTTTCTGCGGCCAAACCAAAGCCTATTATAGGCATTTTGGCCCCGTTGATCAGTGTTACACTTACGACCTCCGCCATTTTTCTAGCTGAAAGAACCCTCCTAAAGGCTCTTCAATTGTAATAAAAATCCTTTATAGATATAACTCGCAACTCTCTGTTTTCCAAATAAGCTTCTGGCGATGATCTTCTAACACAATGAGAACGCTTTGTAGATAGGTACAGCTGGTAACTCTGTGCTATTGAAGCTGCAACTTACAGGATGTCTTGGTCATCAAGTTATTTATAGCCTTTTCGCCATACACAGAATAATTCGGTACATAAAATCTTTTAACTCTTGCATGGAAAAATATACGTGGATTCCAAGGCAGCGGAACGAATTTACACAGTACACTGTACATCTGTTCGCAAGGTTCGATAGCTCATGGATCTCTTTAATGCAAGCAGATCATGAATTCGTGGATCATTCTTGTTGCGAATTTAATTATATACGTACCGATTATTCAAGTAGAGGCTTAAATCGAGATCCACGCATTTAATAGATACTGTTCGATGATACGAAGATATGGTCCATTATTGGAGGCCAGTTAACAGAAACTATCCATTTTTTATTCTGTACACGAGACTCCATTGTTCCATGAGATCTTAATTATGCGACCTCTCCTTAATGCAAACAGTTGAATGATCGCAAAACTTGATCGTGTACTCGTTGTCATTTGTATTGCCAATATAATTAAAAATGAATTCATTAGTAATGAAAAGTCTGATATCAAGATCGAATCCATTAATAGATTCTGCTGCATGATAAAAAGATATGGCTCCATTAAGCGAGGCCTATTAGCACAAGGTGTTCTTCTATTTTCTTATATTTTTCAATTAGTGATTGCAATTATTAATATATTATTCAATATTGGGCAGAGGATATAATAGTTGAACAATCAAAATTCGTTTTTCTAAAAATCTCACGTATTAAATTCCTTCTTTTTAAAATCTTACATAGAAATTTCAAATCACTCTCAATTTTTTACAGCAGTCTATTTGACAAGTCCCTTATTTATAACTAAGGTTTTAGGGTCACATCATCAACTACGATGTCACATCAGCATGTTTTTTGTCAACGTGTCCTAAAAGGTCCAAAAAAATGTGAGATGATAGTTGTGCACTAATTCATATTTTATTTGTGGGCTGATGTGGCATCACATGTTTTGTTGTATTTTAGATCTAACACATACATTTCATTCAATTATGAATAGTCATCATCAACACTAACAACTTTATAGTCACAACTATTGATCAAATATTATTAAAAATATTGAATATTAAATCAACAAATGATATAACAACTATTGAAACATAATCATAGATCCTCTCCCTATACTACCTAGTTAATTCTCCCTGTGTAAAAGCAGGCCTTGCTATTTTCACCCATGTGCTCCTACATGGTTTGAAGGCATAGAGATATTACTAGATGCTATAGCATGTCAAAAAGATGTCTCCATTGCGGCAGGCCAGTTACCAGCAACTATACAATTTCTTCGCAAGATGGATCGATTAATGAATTTCTAATTCAATACAAGTTAGGTCGATAATTATTTCGAGATATAGACATGCCTTTCAATGCAGAGGACAATCTTGGACTCGTCTTCACCCATGTTACCTAACTTGATAAAATATTTGATCTGCTCATGTGCTCTGCGTTACTAGGTAGATAATAAATTACTGGGTTTAATTTCGTAAAATATAATTTTGATAAAAAATTCGTTGAAATAAATAAATAATATTAAAAAAATTTAATTAGTTTAAATTAATTAATATATATTTATTTAAAAGTTTTGTTGGATAAATATGGTTGTGAAAAATAGTGTCAAAGTTTTTTATTTACATTAAGTTTATTTAATGTTGATTCTTTAAAGTTTTTATTGATAAAATTGTATATTTACAGTTATGTTTATTACTAAATTATTTTGAGCATATTCAAACATGTGTCATGACCCAATAATCAAAGGAGTCATAAATGGCACAAAGAGTGGGTGCCTAGTAGATGCATCAATAATTATATTTTGGCTACCCTTCACATATACAATATCAAAATAATATGTCTGCAACATTCTTATCCAATTTTTTTCTATCATTTAGGAAATTTTAATTGATAAAATACTAAATGTTGGCATTTTAATTGAGAAAGTACTTAATATTCTCGGGATTGATCTTAAGAATAAAATTTCCACACAACAAGTGTTAGTAAAAAAATTAGTAATGCATACATGTTTGCTAGAATTTTATATCAAAAATAGAAATTTTTTTTCTTCTTATATTATTTTTCTACTTTAGAAAGAAATGAGATATGTTTTCTACATCAAAATAGATCCAATACCCTTAGAAAAAAGAATCACGTTCAAATGCAGAATGAAGTGAAAAAAGTTACATAGAAAGTAGTAGACAAGAACACATTTCACTTTTTATTTTGTTCAAATTATACTCAGTAGGTTTTTCAACTTAAATGCTCCCTTCTTTGTCACATCTATGAGCGATAACATGACCTAAGATAAATCCCTAATAATTCTTCTATATTAGATATAAGGTATGTGCAGGATCATGATGGGTCAAAAAGAGGCAATATGATGGGTATGTGTATGGAGCCTTTTTTTTCACCCAAAATTGATGAAACAAAAAGGGTTTTTAAAGGTGATTCTCAAATTTCCACCATTACAAATTATGCTTTACTTTGAATTTAATAAATAATTACTATTCATTTTCTATTGAATTATGACTAAAGTCCTAATTTTTAGGCTGATTAAAAAACATCTATAGCTTTCAAACGGTATCATATTTTTTGAATCCAAAACATGCTTCACATTATATAAGATTAAAAAATAAAAAAATGAATTTCATGAATTTTTGACCAAGTTAAGGTGGTTAGACATATGAGTCTTTATATTTTTTAAATTTTTGTCATAAAGAAATTATAATTAATTATTTACTTGAAAAAAAATTACAAAAAAATATTCATCACATCGAAACATGAGTCCTGTACTTATATCTAAAATCTTATAAAAAATAATTATCATTTTAATGTGGTTAGGGTGGTCAGACAAACACCTATTTCTTATTTTTTCCCTCAAATTTAAGTACTACTGTATTGAAATTTCAAATTTTCACCAAATAGATTTTTTCTGTGTTTAAATAAACCTAGCAACTTAGAAACTAAATTCAATTTTCTACAAATTCTATTCTTATATATTTTTGAAATAATATAGATAACTTATTCAAATTTTTATGTCAAGTTGTCTAACTCTAATATTTTTGATGTTTTTGCCACTTAAAGGCCTATTTTTTTCATGATGATCCTGCACATATCCTATATAGTCCTAAAAATATTATTAATTATGATACATCTATAGGGGATGGCCAATACTAAATGGTTTGGATCTTCTATTGGTCCACTTTATAATGAACTATTATTCTGAATTATTATCTACATAAATTCAAATTAATATATTTCATGAGAAATAATTTTAGATGGAGACTGTTAGTAATTGAAATTATTAGATCTATTTATTGTAACCTATGCACCTACACATGATATTTTAACAAACCATGAACAAAAACACTGTAATATAATATTAAGTTATTTCTCAACAACTAAATATTTTTTAATACCTATTTATAATGCTAATTTAATTATCAAGGTGAACACTACTTCCTATAAAATTATAATCATATCCCTTATAAGAATTAATTAAATAAATCTCCTATTTCTTCTATGTAAAATGTATTCTCTTAAACTTATTACCATATGGTGAAATTTCATTGTAATTGGATTAGAGATGTGGAGGCATTAATGCTTGATTTTATTAAAGCCCAAAGGCAATGACTAATTTCGTGATCTTAGATTTATTGGAGCTATAAGATAAATAATACCTTTGATCCATGGATTGCAATGACTTTCTAGATGTTGATATATAAGTAGGTAGGTTTGTAAGAGATGAGATTGAGGTGTCTGGTATGTCCAAAGATCAAGATATTGGGATTATTTCCTATTATAGAGTTGATAAAGAAAGGAAACATGTCACTAAAGAGTCTTAATTTCTAATATACAAATGAGGTGTCACTATAAAACGATAGTTTGTATAATTTTTTTAAAAGGCACAAGATATAAAAATGTGGTCAATGCAATCACTAAATATGTGTAGGGAAGTGGTTGAGACCCTAATGAAATGGTGCTTTATTCATTTTCATTCCTTATATCACATTAATTAGAAATATTTCTTTAGCATACCATAAGACCTCCTCTAGCCCCTATCTATCCAAGGTGTCCATTTTTTGTTGGTGAACCAAAAGGATATGAGGTGTCCAGAATTTTAGGAGATGCAACTTTAGGACCTATTTAGCACTTTAGTTCATTAGGAAACCAAGATCCCTCAACTAAATGACTCAATTGAGGGAAGGGCTAGCGATTTCGTTGTGTGATTAGATGGGGGTTCACCATTAAATGAAGCTTGAAAGGAGAAATGCAAACACTTATACACAAAACCCTAGTAACTTGAAAGAATTAAATCAAATTGACAAATAGAGTGAAATGGAAAGTACTTGGAGGAGTGGAGAGGCCAAAACAAGGTTTGTAAACCTTGGAAATTGTTGTCTCAAATTGCACCGGGGCTAATCGACCAGGTTGGGCGATTTAGTCCCACTCTATTATTTTTCAAGGCAGGATCTCAGATTCTTAGAGAGTTGATCATGATCTGTTAAATGGTGATAAAAATCTGAAACAAGACTAATTCTCTAGGTTGGGCATATGTGTCCTACTATGGGATTTTTTAGGATCTTTCTGAATCTTTCAAACCCTAATATGACACTATCAAATGTTGTTGATATGCTATATCAGGAAGTAAATTGTGAGGTTGGATGAATGAGTCTCATTCACACAAATCTACAAAACATACATCATATGAGGGATATATATATATATTTTTTTTCTAGTGGATGGGGGTCTGCCTCAGTCAATTTCCATTTGAGTAATTAAAATTTGAAATGAATTGAAATAACATGGATGAATGATGAATGAAAAAATGAATTTAACAACTCACCAACCCTTGTTGAATCATTGGAGTGTATATTTGTAACTTGTATGAATTAGCTTCAATGGATGTAAATCTTGATCATGAAACTTGATATGGCTATGAATTCTTGATCTTGCACCAGAAATTTTGCATCAACATGTATGCTCACAATCACATGTGATACATAAAGACCTTGACATGATGCTTGAATGTTGAATTAAATCTTCAAAATTCTTGATAGTTATGTCTTGAAGGCTCATAATAGCACTTGAATTTTTTAGGAGAAATTATGTGATATAACCTTCGATTTATACTTGTTTATAACAAATTTCCTAAAATTACAACTCTGGAAGACAACATTAGATCTAGGATAATAAAATCCTTTGAAGAACTTAATTTAAAATAGGTCCAAGTTAAGGAAGGAATCATACGCTAAGTTATGCATATGAGTCTTACTGGCTTAAACCTGGGACACATATTTTAAGAAGTGTCTTCTTCAATGCAACATTTACAATTAGGTCCCTAGACCTAGGTGGTACCCATATGCCCAAAGGGGCATATGAATCCTAGATCCCTAGATTTGAAACACATAGCCAAAAAAATTAGATTGTGATTTGTCATTTGTTGAACATTGGGATTATCCTCAAAAAATGCATTTAATTAGGCTTGTGAATGCAAAATAGGACCAATTAAGGCATAAATGAGTGAAATTTGAAGGAGGGCCCAAAAAAATGTGAAAATATAAAGAGATACATTTTTCTACTATACATTTAGCCCCCACTTTAGTTAGAATATGACCCTGCGTAAAACGCACACTAAAGTCGACAAATTTGCTTCAAGACGGGTCCAACTGTACCAATGCTAGTGAGATGGGGAAACAACAATCAAGAGGGATAATCAAGCCCCTAGGATCAAGATCCTATGGAAAACCAACATTGGTACAAAAGAACACACATGTGAATAATGTATGAAAAAGGAATAGGATACAAGCGTACATTGTCAAAGTCATAAAGAAGAAGGAAAAAAGAAAAGAAAAAGGGGGTGGATCAAGCCTTGGTAGTCTATCCAACATGATGTGGACTAGTTCTAAGCTATTTGTCCTAAGAAAACATTTACAAGTGAAACATGATCTCCTTTCTTAAGGATTCATTTCTTTGTAATTATTCGCTTCATGTTTATGCAATTTTACACTTTTGGTTTGTAGAGCAATATGTTTATGCTATTTGAATCTCTTCCACGTGACAGGTTATATTGCTTCCAGGTGATCATTGGGTTCTATAAGGTTGGCTTTTACAACTTCAAGATGGTATCAGAGCTTCAGATCTACAACTTCTTACTCATCTTTAGAGGAATTCAAGCCTTTAAAGAGTATTTTTCTTGCATATTGATTCAATTCAAACCTCACCATTTCATCGAGAAGGTTTGAAATAGTCAAGATTGACCTTTGTTTCATCAAATTTGGTTATATGGCACCTAACATACGAGGGTTTGAATTTTATAAGGGTGTTTAGATCCAGAGCATACCTATAATTTTGGAGTCTTTTGAGACCAAACATACCTCACCATCACATTCAAAGTTCCCAAAAACCCCAAAATCGACTATGAAATCATTGAAATCAGACATAGTGACTCTAGGAGGTATTTTTTTTCATTTTGAGTTGTACGACCTGCTATGGCATGCAATTTGAGATTTTATTTTTTTTAAATAGTACTTCAGTGCACTATCATTAGTTAACCACTAGGATTAACTGCTAGCAGGTATCCTAATCGCCAAGTTTAACTATGAAACCCTTTTAGAGTAGTTTTGGTATTTTGGCCATAACTTTTGCATACAAACTCGGATTTTCAAAAATAAAATATTCCTGAAAATTTAGTTCCAAGCCTAATCCATTGGTGTAGGTTTTTATTTTTGGTATTTCAGTTTTGTTGCATTTTTTCCAAACAAAGTTATATCATCATTTTTTCACTTCTGGTGGCATATCTTTTGAATATGGTCTTTGTTTTTAAAAAACAAATAAGAATTGGAAAGCTCTTCTAGTGCTCTATCCAAATTTGTAGATTTTTTCATTAGAAAATTTACCAAGTAAATTTTATTTAGTTATATTTTATTTCTCATTTTAGTGAATTACTTGGACATCTTAGTTGCTGGAAACTTTTTGTTTGCATGGCATGGATTCTTTTTGGTTGTTCTACATGTATTTCTAGTCTTGTGTATTTTCTTGACATTATGCGCTTCCATTGTAAGAACTTATGATTTTGTAAACGCACTGAGATAAAGTGCCTCTATATTGCACATGTATCATGGGATCTTGCACATCACTTTGTGCCTTATTATACTCACACTTTTATATAAAGTGTCATGGGGTCTAATGTTTTCCTTTTTTTTTCCTTCATACCTTTCTCATGTGCGTGTGCCTTGGTTTGTGCACCCTTTATATCTTCTTGTAATTTCATGTCTTCACATTCAAATGTTCTTGGTTCTTTATCATGCACTACATTTAGGCATTCAATTTCAGTGTACCTATCATACCTCTCCCTTCTCAACATTATGGGGGTTTTCTACTATTGGTGCTAATGCTTCCTTAGTTTCACATTGGAGTGCGCTATGTATACATTATTTGTTCCTATGTACTAGGTGGATGTATCAGTTTTTTACCTAGGAATTTTGGTAAGATGGAGCACATACTATATGTAAACTATTTCATTCCTATTTCTGGAGGTGACCTTCCATTTTTCGCTTGATCTGTTCTTCAAATAGTTAGTACTTGTGCCATTTGTATCTTTGAGTTCTTGATGTATTCCTTGGTTTTCTATAGGATTCAAGTACTACCATTGAGGACACTCATATAGATTCTTTTATTCTTGATCTTGATCATCATATGTTTTAGCAAAGGTTTTTTTTTCAACATTTCAACAATCATTCTATGATAGTGTTTGCACCTTCTTCATGCTTCAGTGGTGTATTTCATGTTCATCCATTGTTCCTATCTTTTGGGAGAATTTATTCTTCATTGGAGGCTTCTTCAATCCTTCACTCTTGTTTGGAGGCTTTTATAGTCCTTCACTTATTCCTATTCTCTTAGGGACATTCTTAATTGGAGGCTTCTATAGTCCTTCACTTGTTACTACATTCTTTGGGACGTTATGAGGTGTGGTTTTGTTGCAAGATTTGTTAAGCAAGTGATGCCTGCGCTTATTGTTGAGCCAACAACACCTATTGTTGGTCCTGCTTCTACTATTGCACCAACAATGCTCTTTTTTGGTCGTGTTTTTGTTGCTCCAACAATGCTTGTTTTTAGTCATGTTGTTGTTGCATCAATAATGCTTGTTGTTGGTTGTATTCTTGTCATAATGGGTACTCTTGCAAAGCTTGCTGATACGATTCTTGTTGTGCATGCAATTGTGCTTGGTATTGTTCTTGCGCTTGTGCTTGTTGAGCTTGGAATTGGTCTCGTGCCTGGGCGTGTACTTGTTGGATTGCCTGTGCAATCTGAGCAACATGTGCAACTTGAGCTGCTTGGGATGCCTGCACAACTTGGGCAACTTGTTTGGCTTGTTTTTATTGTAACAAGGCTTGGGCTTGTGCAACCTATTGTTCCTATTGTGCAAACTAATTTTTCTTATGCTTGTTGAGCGGCTAATTGTGCAGCTTGCTAATTTTCAAGTGCTTTTTGTTGAGTAGCTTGTCGAGCAGCTTGCAACGTCATGGCGAATGAATTGGATGTTTTGTGCCTTGGTGGTAATGGTGGTGGATTAGGGAGAATGTTGACCATTGTGATGAGCAAAAAAATCATGTTAATGATCGAATTTTGAGTTATGGATGGTGAGATTTCGGTGCTTGGTCCCTACGACACCATGCTTTGAGGAATGGCAGCCTTGTTGATTGTTGCAGTAACTTTGACGATGAACATCTATTGTTGTGGTATAGATGACACAACTGGTTGATTTGATAAAGTTCTCTGATTTGAATAGTTGATGGCAGGAAGAGGAGGAAGATCCAACCCAAGTAATGATGTAGACATGAGTGGTAAGGGTGGAAATGGTGGAAAGACGGGTGGCGCAATCCTTCAAAGTGATGATGAGGGATCCAAGATTCTCCCTACTCCAAACAAGTCATCTTCTAATTGTGAGATTGGGAGAGAATTTTTCATGTTGAGAGGATAATTTGGTGTTGCATGAAATGAGGATGAATTGGTATGATTATGAAACTTGATCGGGACGTAAGGGTGCAATGGATTTACTCAAACGGATTTTTTTGAGGTGGCACCCGCATTCAATCCTTGGTTGTTCACAAGATGATGTTTTTGAAGTACGCGAAACATGGCACTTCCCTTGTTAACAACCGATGGGGTTGAAGTGATAGATGATATGATCTAGGGGATTTCTTGAGTGACATTTTGAAGTGGGAGTGTGGATGTGGGTGAATGTATGATACCGAGAGACCTCTCCACAATAGTTCTTATGTCAAAGTCAAAAGGGAGTTTAGCTTGTTATTTTGCTAACTCAATCATGTATTGGTATGGGTACAATTTTACCATGGCATTGACAATTCGGTGAATTTTAGGATTTTGCACCATTTGTAGAATTTATGATTGTGTCATCCTATTTTCAGTGATGTCCTCTATATGAAATTCCTCTTGATAAATTTGAGGTATTTGAGGAGGATTGATTGGGAGTTTAATTTCTATCGTTATATTCAATATTGTTTTGGTTTGGCTTAGATCACTTGAAATGGATGTTTATTTGTTTTTGTCCATATTCTTCTTTTGTTGAGAGCGAGTTTGAACCATAAACTGAAGATCAATTTTCAATAATGTAAGAGATGAACCTCTAATCCTTTAGATCAGTCTAAAACTTAGGTTCAAAAAAGTAAAGAACTAGGATAATCGAAGGATCGTAGTGATAACGAGGATGAGATAAACGAAAGATGAGTGATACGGATGAATGGAACTCTTAAAGAACCTTTAACGAAATGCTAAAATTTTAGGATGATTTGATTGATCATGATTGGATTGATAGTTTGACTAGGTGTGTTAAGTCAAACAAGAGTGATAATGTAATTTTAAACTTTAGGAAGTTGTGTTATCCTAGAGTAGACTCATACAAGAGGGTAGTTTGACTAGGTGTGTTAAGTCAAACGAGGTGATGATTTGATAATTTAGATAAGTGTGCTAATCCAAACAAGATGAACTTGTAAACTCTAGGAATTTGTGATATCCTAGAGCAAACTCGTGGACAAGATGATGGTTTCACTAGGTGTGTTAAGTCAAACAAAGTGATTTGATTTCGCCTAGAATTTTAGCATAAAAGATGTTTACAAAGTTTCCAAGAGTTGTTGGTAAGGTGATTTTTGATTAATTTAATGATTCGGAGATGGATGAGAGTGATTGAATTTGACCCTACACTTGATCGAGATAACACTTCTTCTTACAAGACCTTTTTTTTTATTAATACGCTTGACTTCCTATGTGAGAAAAGAAAAACTTTCATTAACCTCAAGATTTTGTTGATAATAAATCTCGTACAAGTCAGGGTTGTTTCTTGAAGCTTTATTGTAAAAGTTGTAAACCAATCTTTCTCTAACTTCAAAAAGCATCTCAAGATGCTCCTTGCGAGCTTTTAGACTAAGCTTCTTGAACTTTGGTTTTTGGATTTTGATCTTGCGGGAAATCATTTTAGAGAACACATGTGTGGGATCAATTATCTTTATCTTTGCTTAGTGAATTCATTTTACCACAAATACTTCTTTGATCAAAGTTTCAAATCCATTGTCTTTATCTTTGCTTAATGAATTCCTTTTACCACAAGGTCCATTATGTGAAAAGCAGGGTTTCAAGAGCATAGTTCCCTAAGTTGAATTTACTGAAAACAAATGAAGATTAGACCTAAGTACTTAGAAACCTCTAAGGATGTAATCCATATGGTAAGCAATAGCACTTAGATTTGTCAAGAGTATTTGTTTCCTCCAAAGGGTTTTAAATTTTGAAGTTATTTCTGAATTTGTGTTTTCAACCGTTTCAGATCCAAGCAAAGTGTTTTGATTCCAATAACATGCACAACCCTAGGCTGAAAAGACAATATTTGTTGGGTTCCCACTTGGATAAATCTAGTTGCACATATTCAGTGGAGATGATTAGATGCTTGACCACACAGGATCTCCCTTATAGTGCACTTGCTTCTCGGGTCAGCCAAACATCAGTACCCATAAATCTCCCATGGCATACTTTTCATCTCTACAATAGAACCACATGTCTATATGCGGCGACTTCAGAGGACATGACCTCTTGCACAAACAAAGAGATAGGATTTTCGCCTTTGCTAAACAAGGGGTGTTAGTTCGGACTTTCCATTCATGCAGATTGACCCATGTGGCGAGAGACCATTGTTGCCCTTCTCATCGGAGCCAACCACGTGATACTGGCTTTTGTTCTAATACCCACTTTTATATTTCGGTTGGAAATACACTTGGCTTTAGTGTGTTACCGATTGGGTCATTCCCTTGGGTGAGTAATTTTTCCCACAAGTCATGCCCTCTAAGATAAACAAAAGTAAGCAAAAGTATTCATAACTCGATTAACCTTCGTTTAGAAACAAAGGGAGAACACACGCAGTAATTTTACTCACATGCACATGAGGTTTTGTTCAATTTTAGATCCCAAATCAAAGTGTGAAGACAATATTTAAAAAAAACTAATATCACCAAAATATTTTTTATTCTCAAGATTGCCATGAAGCGTGAGAGAAGTGCATACGCCTTTTAAATGAAAATTAATTTTTGAAAAAATATTGCAAAACATGTAAAAAAATTATTCATTTTAGACCTCAAAAGTAGTGATTTTGATTTGTTTTAAAACACCAAAATGAGATGTGAAGTTTTCCTTGTCCATTTTTTTAAACCCAAATGAAATCTAGTGAGTTTCTAAGTTCAATTTTAACCAAGTTTGAAAAGATCAAGTCAAATTGTAATAAAAGTATACAAAATATATGTCAATCATTTAAGGAAACTTTTAAATGAGAGGAATAAAATAAAATTGCATTGACAAAGAACATAAGATTTTTTATGATGAATTCAACTTAATAATAAATGTCAATATATTGTTAACTTATCCCCACTTCCATAAAGGAACAATTGATTTCAAACTTTACATTTCTGATATACAAAGCCATAAAACTTTTATTTTTGAATGCATAAATCCATTTTGATAGGAGACCAAAGTAAAGGTCAAATCAAACATACAAAAGGAAAATACCATATGGTGATTTCCTTGATAAAATTCAAAAAATGACCAGCTTTTTTACCATATCAAAAGAATTTATATATTGGTTAGTAGGTGTACAAAATGATAGACAATAAATATTTTTAAATATCTTCAAGCAAATGCATTTGGAATGTGAATTCTAGATCTTTACCAACATCGACCCTCCACTCCTTTAAAAAAGGTATGAACAACTACCCCTTTTGAATGCTTGTTTGCTGCTTGGCATTTTCTATGCATGATTTTTATCTATCTAAAAGGACAATTTCAATATATTCAAACAACAAGTTGTCAATCCAAGTCATCCAAACATTAAAATTTCATACATCACTCTCCTGCTTTTTATATAGCTATTGTCCTTCTAGTTAGTAATCACATATGCTCTTTATGATATCAAACGATTTGCATCATTCACATCATATTACTTCAACTCAAGGAATTAAATAATGAAACTGTGCTATACCTATGCCTACCTACCATTTTACTCCCTATTTCCATTAAAAAGAATGTTGTATTGCCATATCGCATATATCTTTGGGAAGATAAATCAGCCAATATTGCAGACTGGATTCTTTGCCTCCAAGGATAAAGTTTGAGAAGCTTACCCTTTGAAATTTTATTGGACAAGACCTTCCATGTAATTGATATCTTTCTAGTGGAATATAAGATGATTTTTTCCAAAAGGAAAAGGTGATAGAGCAACCACGAATGCATTCAAAGAGAAATAAACCATATCTCAGTAAAAGAAAACATAGCCAGGTACTAGTCTTCAAATTCACATAAATCTACTTCAAACATACTAACCTCTAGAACTATAAGAAATAGTATGGAGAATAAAGCTATTGCAAGGCCTATTCTGACTATGACTTGATCTCTTTCGATTAATTTGTTCCAAAAGAAAAAGTTGATAGAGGAATCACGAACGCATTCAAAGATAAATAAATTTTATCTCAGCAAAGGCAAACATAGGTAGGGGATGGTCTTCAAATTCACATAAATCTACTTCAAAAATATTGACCTCCAGAACTATAAGAAATAGTACAAAGAATAAAGCTATTGCGAGGCCTATTCTAATTATGATTCGATCTTTTTTTAATAATTTGTTCCAAAAGGAAAAGCTAATAGAGGAACCACAAATGCACTCAGAGAAAAATAAACCATATCTCAGCAAAGGCAAACATAGGTAGGGGATGGTCTTCAAATTCATAGAAATCTACTTGAAACATACTGACCTCCATAACTGTAAGAAATAGTACGGAGAATAAAGCCATAGCAAGTCTTGTTCAGATTATGATTTGATCTCTCTAGATTAATTGGTTTTTAGGATACATAAATATTAAATATTTATCAAACAAGAATCAAGATAGCATGTGTGATAGATTCTACCATTCACTAGCAAGCTAATTCACAACTCAGCCACAAGAGCATCTAATGTTGGACCAACCAACCTGCTAGGTGTATGTAAATGATTTGACATGTTCAAAGGGATGCCTATGGAGTGCAAAATTGGTAGGATACACTTCCTATAAATATATCTGCAATTCTCATTAGCATTGTTGCGCATTTATTCTTTAACCTTACAGAGCTCGTAAAAACATGCAATTTTCCCTTGAATGCTCGTGTGCTTATTAATTTCCAATGACTCGAAAACCAGGGTGGATAGACATCATTTTCAAACAGGTGGAAAATTTATGAAGAGTGGTACAGAGGATGGATCGGGACGCGTGCCTTTACTATCTTTCACATGCTACTCCTTTCCTCAAAAATACCGGCCACCGATAGCTCAGAGCTTGCTGCATCAAGGGAGACACATGTTGAAATGTGGGTGGGGAGAGTACAAAAACCAATGTAGGTTCTTTTTGGTGGAATTTAGCAAATGGCATTCGATGGCATTGAATGAATGCAAAGACACAAAGAAAAAAATGAATGCATTGTTATGATGGGAGGAGTTGGACGAGAAGATTCATAATCATTGAATGGTCTACAACCAACACATGCACAACTTGAATTAATGAGTAAAATACTTAGTGATATCAAATTCTTCAAATTGACATCAAAGACTTAAATCTCCAAATCAATACTACATACTTGAAAATTTTAAGTAGGAAATTATCAATTTAATGCTTCAAATCAATATTAAATAGATTAGGTCTACCTTCAAATATTCTTACCTCCTAGGTGCCAAGAACAACAAAGGATTTCGTCAGTAAAAGGTAAAGCCAAATGACAGGTTTTCCGGAATTCACATTCAAAGGCAAGACACCAATATAAATATTAATGGTTATGGCTTTGAAAGAGTCAGAACATCCCTATTTTTTTTAATCAATGGGCATGAAAAAAACTAGATTGAGGGAGTGCACGTCAATGATAAAAGGCATTGCAAATATGAAAATTCCTATTTAGATGTGATTTAGATACATATATAGAGAATCTCTCAATGGTTCTCCACTCCTCAAGGTAGTTTTTACAAGCATTGTATATTTTTCTCAAGAATGTCAAGAAGGCATCAAAAAAGAAAGAACTATTAAGAAAACAAAATTCTTATAAAATATATCTGAAATGAAAAATGAGGGACTTTTCTGTTTAAAGGAAAATCTTACACAATGGCATAGAGAGAAATATCAAAATCAGAGGAATGCAGATTTGCATGTAAAATCATATTAACGACTAAAAAACTAAATGCAAACTATCACCATGTGATCAAGTAGACAAATATCTAATGCTGCAAATTAACATAGATGAACAAAAATAAAGATTGTATTCTATCTCCTCCCTCTAGCACCATTTTGTGGATATCAAAATATTCAAATGGTTAGCATAACTCTAATATCCTCATAGAATAAAACAAAACATTTCAAAATAAATGACAAAAATAATCCAAGCATATAAAGAAGACATGAATTATACCTATTCTATGATGGATTGGTGCTATCCTTTGTGTATAAGATAGCCCTTTCCCAATCCTATCCAAGATAAATGATGAAATGGAAAAAATTAGTTCTCAAATGAAGAGAATAACTTTGCATGAGAGTGTGTTGTGTGTTTGAAGGAGAGAAGCCTTGAATTTATAGTTTTTTTGAAGAGAGGAGAGGCCAAATTGAAGAATGTGGGACTAATCCCCAACAAATAGGAGAGAGACACTTGTCACAATGTGATTGGCCCATGATTGTGCAAGTTTTGGCCAATGTGCCCATTTCAAATTTGAAAATGGCAATAAATACATGTAGTTGAAGGATTTGGGGGAAATTTTGCTTGGCCAAAAATGTCAAACAAGGGGAGTTAATGAGGGCATATTCCTTGGTAATATGTCTTGTGAGAAAAATAGGGTTTTTAATAAATCAAATTAAATGGTTTATTGTGCAAGTGGATGGGACACGGGTTAGTCTTAGCATTAATAAGAGATTTGACTAATTAAGATAGTGATTAGTGGTGTGATATTTGATTTGTATTTTTGTATTTGTTTTAAATCAAATGAGAAAAATGAATATTAGTCCTTTAATTAAATACATGTGATTTAATTAAATCAAGCAACTTTAGGAGATTAATTAATTAATTTGATTTAATTAATTAAGAAGAAAGTGATCAAATATAATGTTAATCAATAATGTTGATTTTGCATGTCTACATTTTGCCCCTCTTTGAAGTGATGTACTTGTTGCATTGGTTCAAAGAATGATGTCGCTGACATCAAAATTAAAAAAAAAATCTCAACAAATCTATTTTAAACATCTTAAATGATTATGAAAATGAGATGTTTGGAAGATGCTTAGAATAAAAAATCTATATTATTTTAAACATCTTAAATGATTATGCAAATGAGATATTTGGAAGATGCTTATATTAATAGATCTATATTATTTTGAACATCTTATATGATTATGCAATGCATGTGAGACTGGATGAGATAGATGATGTTGTCCTATGATGATATGACATGATTATGCAGGATGCAAGATGGATATGTTGTTAGCTTGAAAGAGGATAGAAGAATTAGAGGGATCAACCCTTAAATCCATGAAGATGTAGAAGCTCAACAAGCCAACTTTATTAGAAATTATGATGAATGATGATGATGTATTTCTTATCCAAGGATGGGAGAGATAAAGAGCACACCCTTCTTTATGTTTAATAACACACGTAGGTGTGATGCAGCAAGGTATTAAGAACTAGTATGGCATTGTGCCTAGTGTGATGGACTTTGACTCGTCAGACAAATAGGAGTAGTCTTTTTCACGCTTGACAAATAAAACCTTATTCAGAATGTAGTTCAGATATTCTAGACATCTCGAGCCAAAACATAAAAAGGAAAGCCTTCTTATGTGGTCAACAAGAAACCTAAAACATCATCCCTACAAAGAAAACAAAGCACACATGATGAAGTTATTTTATAAGAACATCCATCAAGCACAAAAGATAAAAATATAATGATCGTTGCCCCATTCCTTTCTCTCTAAATCTTTTTGTTTAGACATCATCGAGAGGTCCTTGGAATGAGTGCAAAATAAGATAAATCTAAAAAGGCCAAGATAAAGTAAACAAACAAGCTAATGTTCTTCATACCACTAGCCAAAGACTAAACTATAGTGATACCTGATGTTGATATCCATTGTCGGAAGATCATATTCCTAGGACATGTTGTGATCAAGGTTTTTATGAGATTGATTGTATGATAAGCTATTTGACCAACTTGCTTGCTTGTGAATCTAGACTCAAGACTTTGATGATTAGGTGTTCACTTTTGAACTAGCTAGAGTTGCTTCTGACTAACCTATCAAAGGATGAAACTGACGATGCTTTATTAGGAATGATGATTACTACGGGTGAAACCGAGATGAGATAGATGCACCATTTTTGGTTTTTGGAATTTTTGAGGTTGTTTTTGGAATTTTGAGATGTTTTACAAAGGTTTTTAGTATTTTTGACTAAATTTTATTTTTTTTGGTATTTTTGAGATTTATTATGAAGAGACTAACTCAAAGACCTATCTTAGGGGTCTCAGGAGCTGATCCATAGATTAGCATTGCCTACATTATACACGCAGAGACCACGTAATTCGACTGATGAAATAATTGACTCGATGATGAGAATCATGGACAAATAGATTGCTAGTTTATTGCGACAAACACCTAGAGGACTAACCTAAAATGTGTGAAATAGATGGACAATGGATTGCCAATGTGACGAACGCCTAAAGGACTGACTTAGATATCTTGGGGGATGATCAAAGATCAACCTTTCCTACATTCAAGCTTAGAGATGATGTAGTTCGGTCGACGACTCTATTTTTTTATTTTTTCAAACTTTTTGAATGTTTTGGATTTTGAATGATTTTGATGTTTTTGGATTTTTTGATTGAATTTTGGATTTTTTTGAGTTTTTTGATGTTTTGAGAAGATCATAAGAATATACATGAATCCGATCCGATGCCAATATAGGAACATGCCCCCAACGTGGTGTGATAGACTACTTCAATGAAGGTAGGACAAATTGACCTTAGGAATATGCCAACTAGTACTATTGTGGAATATGATATGAGCACAAGATCAGGGTACGGTATCATTAAACATAGATGATCGAATGATAAATGGAAAGAATGGTAAAATGTAATGGATAAGTGAGTGTGCGGAAAAGCTTGTGATGATCTTGGTAGATGGAGAGTCCTTTATTTATGCTTGGAGCCTATTTTCCAGGTTTTCACTAAGGTACTTGTCCAAAGTGCATTCAAAGTGGTTTTCACTAGAGGATGATTTTTTTCTTTACTATTTACAATCCATTTTCTAATTTTTTTGGATTTTTGGATTTTTGGATTTTTTTATTTTTTTGTTGTCACCAAGACGCCTATTTACTAGGTTTTCATCAAGGTAACCCTTTTTTCAAGATTTTTTTAAATTTTTTTGTATGTTTTGGTTTTATAGCTTGCAAGTTCTTAAGCATAATTTTTTTTGAGATGACATCTATTCATGGGCTCCTACAAAGGCTCATTGTCTTGTGTTGATAGTTGATATGCCCATGACTTATAGCTCGCTCTGATGATGAAAGGTCCCTACTATTTGGGCTCAAATTTTCCTTTACTCTCTCGATTTGGTACATTCTTTTGGTTCTCTTTTAGCACAAGTTCAACAACTTGGAAGGTGTGTCACCTAATCTTCTTATTGTAGCTGCACTTCAGGTGGTTGTGATAGACTTGTAGATGATTTAAGGCATCCATACGCCATTCATCTAGTAACTCCAGCTCATTCAGTCATGAGACCTTGTATTCTTCATCTGTGATGAGGTTTTGCAATGATATTCTCAATGATGGGAGCTTGATCTCAATTGGGATGATGGCTTCTGATCCATAAACAAGGGAGTTTAGGGTAGGGCTTGTTGGTGTACGTATGCTGGTGTGGTAGGCCCATAAGGTAGGATTTAGCTACAGATGCGAGCCATGACCAGAGTCATTGACTGTTTTCTTAAGGATTTTTCGAATGGTTTTGCTGGTAGCTTCTACTTGGCCATTTCCTTGAGGGTAGTATGGAGATGAAAAGCGATGTTGGATTTTGAATTTGTCACTTAAGTCACGGACATCTTGATTCTTGAAAGGTGTCCCATTATCAAATATAATGGATTGGGGGACATTGTATCAGAAAATGAGGTAGCTCAATATGAAACTTGGATGTCTACTTTACAGTGATGTAGGTCATGGGAATCGCTTCAACCCTTTTTGTGAAATAGTCTATGGCAGTGATGATGAATTTGTGGCTGTTGGATGAGGTGGGTGTGATTTTTCCTATGAGATCGAGGCCCCATTGTGAAAAGGGCCATGGTGTAACAATGGGATGGAGTTCCTGAGCTGGTGCACGAGTAAGGTCTCCATGCTGCTCACACTGTAAACACTTTCTGACAAAGTGATGTGCCTCTCTTTCCATTGTCGGCTAGTAGTACCCAGTTCATAGAAACTTCTTGGCCAAGGTCATACCACTCGAGTGTGAACCATAAGTTCCATTGTGTACCTCAGTCAAAGTAGTCAAGGCTTCCTTAGGATTTAAGCAATGCAATAGGGTCCCTTCAATGCTCCTATGATAAAGGGTTTCTCCTAGGATGACAAAACGGGTGGAATTTTTTATGAATGCTCATTTAAGGTTTGGGGTTATGTCAGTTGGGAGGACTCGTATTCTAAAGTATGTATAGATGTCATGGTACAAGGGATCATCAAGACCAATGAGTTTTCACACGTATTTTGACTCTGGTACCTTGAATGTGGGTACAAGAAGCTTCTGTACCAAGAATTCATGTTTTAGGACATTGCGAGAGATATCCAGTAAGGATCCAATTGTTGCCATGGCGTGAGGTGCTCTGTTCTTAGCCCTTGATATATGCTCAAAGGTGATATCAATGAACGATTCTTTGAGGCTTTATACTAACTTCTTGTATGGTTTGAGTTTATCATCCTTAGTTTGGTACTCGCCATTGACCTGGTTAGTAATAACTTGTGAATCCCTGTAAAATTTTAGTGCCATGATCACCACTGTAGCGCAATCCTGAGACCTATGGTTAAAGCCTCAAACTTTTCTATGTTTTTACTATAGGGAAATGCCAATTCGTAGGATCTAGGAATAAAATCCCCCTGTGGGGTGATGAAGAAAACATCGGCCCCTCCTCCATGTTGTGTGTATGAGCCATCAAAGTAAAGTTTCTAGTGATCATTTATGCTGAGATTAAATATTGATTCATTTGGAAATTGTGATATGAGTGGGTTCTCTAAATAGATTGGAGCCTCTATCAATTGGTCTACAATGACTTTTCCTTTGATTTATTTTTCCTCCACATATTCAATGTCATGATCTGATAGTATCATGACCCACTTATCCATTCTTCCTATGAGCATTGCCTTTGATAGTAGATATGTTAGGGGATCGATCTTTGCTATCAGCTTGATTTGATGAGCCAACATGTAGTGTCTGAACTTTTGGGCTGCAAACATGATTGCTAGGCAAGATTTTTCAACGAATGAATAGTTTAACTCATGGCTGACCATTATTTTGCTGATGTAATAGATGGCCCTCTTTGTCCCATTTTCATCGTGCTGAGCTAAAAGACCACCAAGGGTTGTTGTTGTTATTGAGATGTATAAAATCAGTGGTTTTCCAGTGATTGGTGGCATTAATACTGGTGGCGTGAGTAGGTATTCTTTGATTTTTTCTAAATGCCTATTCTCACTTTTCATCCCACCTATATGCTACTCCCTTTTGGAGCAGATGTGAATATGAGATCTGTTTATCCTCTAGTTTCACTATGAACCATCATATGGATTGGAGTCTGACTTGCAAGCCTTTGAGTTGTTTTAGTTTCCTTGCTGCCTCCATGTCAAGGATTTCTTTGACCTTGGTGGGATCCACCTCTACTCCTCGCATTGATACTATGTATCCCAAAAGTTTACCAGATTGCACCCCAAAGACACATTTCTTGGGGTTGAGCCTAACCTTGTACTTTTCCAGTCTGTCAAAAATGGCACTTAGGACTGCTATGTGATTTTGTCTCTTCTTTGATCTAGCTAGTATATCATCCATGTAATCTTCGATAGTTTTGTGTATCATGTCGTGAGCTATTAATGCCATGGCCCTCTAGTATGTAGCCCCTACATTTCTTAGCCCAATTGGTAGCGTATTCCAGCATTAGGTGCCCCATGGACATGTCAATGTTATCTTATGCCGATCCTCTTTTGCAATCATTATCTGGTTATACCCTGAGAAGCTATCCATCAGTGATAGAATCTCATGTACGAATGTCATGTCCACAATCATATCAATGTTAGGTAGTGGAAAATAATCCTTGGGACATGCTTTGTTGAGGTCTTTGAAGTTTGTGCAGATACAGATGCCCCCATATGGCTTTGAAACTGGTACAATATTGGATACCCATTCTGGATAGTCAATCTGGCATATGAAGCTGACATCTAGGAGTTTTTGTAATTCTACCTTGACTAGCAAGGCTATCTAAGGGTGCATTTTCCTTATTTTTTATCTTATTGGCTTCGCTCTGGGGTAAACAACCAAGTGATGAACCATAATTTCTGGATTGATACCCGACATGTCAGCATAAGTCCACAAAAAATTCACCTTTCTTTCCTTCAAATTTTTTTCCAATAGTTCTTGTTCTTCTACCAGAAGTGACTGAGCATAGAAAGTGATTTGTGGTGTTGCCATTGTTCCCAAATTAACAGGATTACACTCATTTTGCTAAGGCTACTAATTTTTCCTGATGTAGTGCAATAGGGGGGAGATTGAATCCTTCATCCTCCAATGCCTCAAAGAGGTTTTCACTCTTGGATGGATCCTTTATTTTTACTATTATATGGTTAGAGAGTTCCACAGTGTGATTTTCACTCAATAACCCTGAGCTTATTCTCATTGTTTTTCTTTTGTGACTAAAGGACTCAATCATCTCCCCATAATATGCTTGTGTATCCAGTGTGATGTCGAATCCAGATTTGTGGTCTCCACATGGTACTATATCCCTTAGTCCCATGAACTCTAAGAATGCCTCATCATTTTTAAATGAGTCTAGAATCAGCGGTCCTCGTTGGTCATAGTCAATGAGTTGAGGGTATACTAAGTTGATTTTATGGGCTTGTTGGTTTGACTCAGTGGGTGAGACAATAATCATAAGTAAGATGGAATTCTCAAAGAGCATGGGAAGGCCTGTTATTGTATCCTCATCATCACTAGTATTGTATACATTAGTTACATCAAAATTGAAATTATCTAGGGGGAGACCTGTGCATATGGGTAGTTGAAGGGCGACTGTCGATACTTGAGGAGGGGACTTAACTTCTCTACTAGGAGTACCTCTGCCATGTATGGTTATCCTCGGAGGGGTACATTTGAGGTCAAGGTTTCTCATTTGTTTCTCCAAAATGATGGGTTCTAGCGGCCCATCACTATTTCATCCAAGGCTTTAGTTTATGTTGTAGCCCATACCAAGCATCATTTGTAATCCTCTATTAGCTTCATCCATGGGTAGGGTGGGTGTGGGCATTTCATCTTGGTATAACGTATTTGAGATGTCTCCCACATCCACATTTTCCTGAGTAAGATCCCCCCAATGGTCGAATCCATAAGGGTCTACCCTAACAGTGCGAACATGTGTTTCAACTGGCTGAGGTTACCCATGTGACCTAGGAGATTGTGGTAACTCTCCTACAACAAACACATTTTTTCTTGTTCTGTAATCTCCACACCCATTGTCCTAGATCATGAGTTTGATGTCAGATATGTTGGGGATGGAGAGTGTCTCTGTTGGAGAAGTGGAGGTGAGGTTAGATGGGTCTATGTACGAAGTGGATGGACCTTCATAATTTTTTGGCACTTGGGGGATTTTATAAAACTTGGCTTCCAAGTTTTTGCAATAGGCAACTAGTTTTGGATCACCATGTATTGTGACCTCCTCATTTTGGTACAGGAATTTGACACATTGATGAAATTTTGAGCCAACCACCTTCATTTCATTTATCCTTGAGCATCCTAGGAGGATTTTGTAAGGAAAGTTGAGGTCAAGGACCTGGCATATGGTTTCCATGCTGGCTAGCCCCACTTGGATTGTGATTTCAATAGTGCCTTTAGACACTCTTTCTTGATCAGCATATGCCCTTATGGTGATGCTTTTGTTCTTATTAATGGAATCCTCAGAGAGTCCCAAGTTCTTTATGAGTTTGAGTGAACAGATGTTGAGGCCTATGCCTCCATCCACTAGGAACCTTTTGACTTTATTTTTGTGAATCAACACTCGAAGGTGAAGTGCACAATTGTGAGATGGTTCGGCAAGCAAATCTTGATTGGAAAAGGTGAGGAGATTTGGGGTAACGATGTTACCAACCATAGCCTAGAATTGGTTCGTATCAAGGGTGGTGGAGATGGTGGATGCAAATAATGCTTCATCAAAGATTTTACTATGGACAACAAAAAAATTCAATAATTCCATGATGGAGATTTGGGTGTGGGTTCTCTTTAGCTGGTCAATGATGTTATAATCATAGGGAATGGATCTTGTATTTGAAATGGGGGTCTTAGATGGTTGTGATGCCCCTACAATAGTAAACTTTCTGCTGCGTGTGGTTACTCCACAATCAACATTGGATCCTTTGATGTTAATGATAGTGACCATTTCATCTATGCATATGACGATCTCTTCATATCCAAGTTTAGCATTGGCATACTTTTTCTTCCCTTTGTTCTTACCTTGGTTATTTCCTTGAATATTTCCCTGATTATGATTGTGCATCAGATTCGTGTATATCTTTAGATCTTGATTACCGACTGGTTGTTTGACATTGATGATCTTGTCCTCAATGAGGTCCTCTATGATGTTCTTCAACTTCATACAGTTGGCGGTCGTGTGTCCCTTAAGTTTATGATATTCACATAGTAGAGTTTCATTTTACCAAGGTGGCTTCACCTAGGGTTCACTCTAATTATCATGGGTGGGAACCTTGATGATGTTCTCTTTGACTAACTTTTTCATGATGGAATCGATGGACTACCCAAGGGTTGTGAATTTATGTGTCGGTGGAAACTTGTTTCACAGAGGTGGTCCTCCTTGATTATTAAGATTGTTGATTTGGTTTTGGAATGATTGTTAGCTTATCACATTGTTTTGTGTGTTATTTTGATTGTTTTAATATGGTTGGTGATGTTGCGTTTGATTGTTTTGCTTGGGAGCACTGATGATAACCTTGGCATCCACTATGCCATCGTTTGTGACATTTCAATTCTTTCCCATGTGCAAGATTTGTCATTGAAATGGGTAGATGAGTGACTATCCTGATGTTCAGAATAAGTGGGAATGTCGCCTTGTGTAACAAGAGCTCACTCAATATTGAGTGCCTTGGGGATCAGTTGATCATACTTAGTGATTCATTGCATCTTCAAATAGAATGCCAAGGTTTTGTCTATATTGGCGATGATGGTAAATACTTGTTTCTCTTCTGGCATGGCCCATTTGCTTTGATTGCCTTGGCTTGCCATCAATAGAGAAAGGTGGTGAATGTTTACCCGTTACTTTGTTTGAGCATAGAGATTTCTTCCAAACTAACATCCACATAAAATTTGAATGCATAATTTTGGAGGAAAGAATCTTTGATTTCCTAAAATGTTTTGATTCCTGTAGGAAGACGAGAAAACCATTCCATGGTGTCACCATCCAAGCTTCGAGGGAATATCCACATTAGGTACATGTCATTGTAGGCAACTTCCATGCAGTGTACTTGAAATTCCCTGATGTGATCTTCAAGGTTTCCCATCCTGTGATATTTGTCAAATTTAAGGATTTCAAATCCCTCTAAGAATGGTACCATTGCCAAGCTATTGTCAAATGGATAGGGACACAAGTTGCTCAGTGTCATGACTGTGTTCCCTAATTGAAGATATAGCACTTGTTGTGAAAGAAGTTTGATTTGTGTTGTCACGCCACCTTGCAGATGAGGAGGTGGAGTTAATACGTTCTGAGGTGTGGGATTGATGGGTAGGATGTTGGTGTGGTTTTGTTGCAAGTTGTGTTGAGCAAGTGATGCCGATGCTTGTTGTTGAGCCAAAAATGCCTGTTATTGGTCATGTTACTACTGCTATGCCAACAACGCTTGTTGTTGGTCATGTTGTTGTTGTGCCAAAAATTATTGTGTGGGGCGTATTGTTGTTGTAATATTAGTCTTCCAAATCTTTCTAATACGCTTCTTGTTGTGCTTGCAATTGTGCTTGGTATTGTGCTTGCACTTGTGCTTGTGCCTGTTGAGCTTTGAATTGGGCTTGTGCCTAGGTATGTACTTGTTGGTTTTCTTGTGCAATTTGAGTAGCATGTGTGGCTTGCGTAGCTTGTGCGGATATAGAGGGTTGAGTTGCTTGGGCTGCCTATGCAACTTTTTGGGTTGTTCTTGTTGTAACAAGGCTTGGGCTTGTGCAGCTTGTTGTGCTTGTTGTGCATTTAATTATGCTTGCGCTTGCTGAGAGGTTAATTGTGCAGCTTTTTGATTTTGAAGTTCTTTTTGATGGGTAGCTTATCAAGCAACTTGTAATGTCATGGTGAATAAATTGGTTTTGTTGTGCCTTGGTGGTAATGGTGGTGGGTTAGGGAGAATTTTTACCATTGTGATGAGAGGAACAGTCATGTTAATGATCATATTTCAATTTATGGATGGTGCGATTAAGGTGCTTAGTCCCTACAAAACTATGCATTCAGGATTGGAGGATGTATTGATTGTTGTGGTCACTTGGACAGTGGCCATTTTTTGTTGTAGTACAAATAAAACGGCTAGTGGATTTGATAAAGTGTTCTAATTTTAATAGTTGATGGTGGAGATAGGAGGAAGACCCAACCCGAGTGATGATGTAGATGCAAGTGGTAAGGGTCAAAATGGTGGAAAGACGAGTGGTGCAATCCCAGAAATTAAAAATGAGGTATGCAAGATTCCCCCTGCTCCAAACAAGTCACCTTCTCCTTGTGAGATTGGGAGAGAAGTTTGCATGTCGAGAGGATAATATGGTGTTGAATGAAATGAGGATGAATTGGTATGATCATCAAATGTGAGTGGGACGTAAGGGTGCAATGGATTTACTGGGATAGATTGTTCCAATGTGGCACCCACATTCAATCCTCGGTTGTTCACAAGGAAATTTTTTTGAGGTTCGCAAAACATGGCACTTCCCTTGTTAACAATCGACAAGGTTGAAGTGATAGATGATATGATATGGGGGATGTCTTGAGTGACATTTTGAAATGGGAGCATGTATTCAGGTGAGCATATGATACTGAGATACCTCTCCACAATAGTGATTACATCAAAGTCAGAAGGGAGTTTAGCCCCTTCTTTTGCTAGCTCAAGCATGTATTGGGATGTGTACAATTTCAGCATGTCACTAACAATTTGGTGACTTTCAAGATTTTGCACCATTTCTAGAATGTTTGATTGAGTCATCCCATTTTCAGTGATGTCCTCTATATGACCTTCCTCTTGAGAACTTTGAGGAAATCGAGGAGGATTGATTAGAAGTTCAATTGTTATCGTCAGATTGAATTTTGTTTCGGTTTCACTTAGATCACTTGAAATGGATGTTTATTTGTTTCACTCCATATTCTTCTTGTGTTGAGAGCGAGTTTGAACCATAAAATGAAGATCAATTTTCAAGAATGTAAGAGATGAACCTCTAATCCTTTAGACCGGTCTAAACCTTAGGTTCAAAGGAGCGAAGAACTAGGATAATTGAAGGATCAAAGTGATAAAGAGGATGGGGTAAATGGAAGATGAGTGATATGGATGAATGGAACTCTTAAAGAACCTTTGAAGGAAATGCTAAGATTTTAGGGCTTGATTTGATTGATCTTTATTGGATTGATAGTTTGACTAGGTGTGTTAAGTCAAACAAGAGTGATAATGTAATTTTAAAATTTAGGAAGTTGTGTTATCCTAGAGTAGACTCAAACAAGAGGGTAGTTTGACTAGGTGTATTAAGTGAAACAATGTGATGATTTGATAATTTGGCTAAGTGTGTTAAGCCAAAAAAGATGAACTTGTAAATCCTAGGAAGTTGTGTTATCCTAGAGAAAACTTATGTACAAGATGATGGTTTGACTAGGTGTGTTAAGTCAAACAAAGTGATTTTATTTCGTCTCGAAGTTTAGCATAAAATATGTTTCCAAAGTTTCCAAGAGTTGTTGGTGAGGTGATTTTTGACTGATTTAATGTTTTAGAGATGGATGAGAGTGATTGAAGTTGACCCTAGACTTGACCTAGATAACACTTATTTTTACAAGACCTCAGTTTTGAGGAGTACGCTTGACTTCCTATGTGAGAAAAGCAAACCTTTCAAAAAGCTAAGGATTTTGTTGATAATAAAGCTCGTACAAGTCGGGGTTGTTTCTTGAAGCTTTCTTGTAAAAAATTTAAACCAATCTTTCTCTAATTCAAAAATAATCTCAAGATGATCCTCACGAGCTTTTAAACTAACCTTCTTGAACCTTAGTTTTTGGATTTTGATCTTGCAAGAAATCATTTCAGAGAACACATGTGTGGGATCAATTGTCTTTATCTTTTTTTAATGAATTCCTTTTAGCACAAATAGTTCTTCTATTATATTTTCAAACTAAATGTCTATATCTTGATTCCTTTTCATTCCACAAGGTCCATTATGTGAAAATCAGGGTTTCAAGAGTACAGTTCCCTAAATTGACTTTAGTGAAAACAAATGATGATTCGACCTAAGTACTTAGAAACCTCTAAGGATAAAATCCCTAGGGTAAGCAATAGCACTCAAATTTTTCAAGAGTATTTGTTTCCTCCAAAGGGTTTGAAATTTTAAAGTTATCTGTGAATGTTTGTTTTCCAACATTTTAGATCCAAGCAAAATGTTTTGATTCCAATAAAATGCATAACCCTAGGCTGAAAAGACAATACTTGTTAGGTTCCCACTTGGATAAATCCACTTGTGCATATTCAGTGTGGATGATTAGATGCTTGACCACACATAATCCCCCTTGCAATGTACTCGCCTCTCGGGTCAGCCAAGCATCAGTACCTATGAATCTCCCATGGGATACTTTTCATCTCTACAATAGAACGACATGTATATGTGGGGCGGCTTTAGAGGACATGACCTCTTGGACCAACAAATAGATAGGATTTTTTCCTTTTCTAAACAAGGGGTTTTAGTTTAGACTTTCCATTCATGGAGATTGCCACATGCGGTGATAAACCATTTTTGCCCTTCTCATCGGAGCCAACCATGTGATACTGGATTTTGTTCCAGTACCCACTTTTATATTCCGACTAGAAATACACATGGCTTTAGTGTGTTACCAGTTGGGTCATTCCCTTGGGTGAGTAATTTTTCCCACAAGGTAGGCCCTCTAAGACAAACAAAAGTGAGAACAGTTATTCATAGTTCGATCAACCTTCATTCAGAAACAAAGGGAGAACACATGCAATAATTTTACTCACATTTGTAAGATGTTTTGTTCAATTTTAGATCCCAAATAAAAGTGTGAAGGGAATCTTTTAAACAAACTAATATTACCAAAATACTTTTGATTCTCAAGAACATTGTGAAGCATGAGAGAAGCACATATGCCTTTTAAATGATATTAATTTTTGAAAAATATTGCAAAACATTAAAAACACTTTTTCGTTTTAGACCTCAAAAGCAGTGATTTTGCTTTGATTTAAAGCAGCAAAATGAGATGTGAAGTTTACCTTGTCCAATTGTTAAAATCCAAACAAAATTTAAAGAGTTTCTAAGTTCAATTTTAACCAAGTTTGAAAAGATCAAGTCAAATGGTTAATTTTAAACCCAAAAAGAAAAGTGAGTTGGTTCAAAACAAAAAACTAAATCATGAATTGGAGCCCTAACCATTAAAAAGTACTTTATGAATTTCAAGTTTCAAATTCTCACTTTTCTCTTTGAATCCAATCTTGCTTTGCCTTTTCTTGATTCCAATTCTTAATTCCGATGTTAACCTTGACTTTTTTCCTATGATCATCATAAATAAGAGTTGTGCATTTATTGTAATTCAAGTATACAAAAGATATGTCAATCATTTAAGGAAACCTTTAAAAGAGAGGAATAAAATAAAATAAAATTGACAAAGAACATAAGCTTGTTTATGATGAATTCAACTTAATAATAAATGTCAATAGATTTTTAACTTACCCCCACTATCATAAAGGAACAATTGATTTCAAACCTTACATTTCTAATATACAAAACCATAATTTTTTAATTTTTTAATGCATAAATCCATTTGATAGGAGACCAAAGTAAAGGCCAAATCAAGCATACAAAAGGAAAAAGCCATTTGGTGATTTCCTTGATAAAATTCAAAACATGACTAGCTTCTTTACCATATCAAAAGAATTTATATAGTGGTTAGTAGGTGTACAAAATGACAGACAATTAATATTTTTAAATATCTTCAAGCAAATGCATTTGGCATGTGAATTCTCAATCTTTACCAAAATTGACCCTCCACTCCTTTTAAAAAGGTATGAATAACTACCCCCTTGAATGCTTGTTTGTTGCTTGGCATTTTGTATGGATGATTTTTCTCTATCTAAAAGGACAATTTCAATATAGTCAAATAGAAAGTTGTCAAGCCAAGTCATCTAAACATTAAAATTTTTGACATTGCTATCCTATTCTTTATATTGCTATTGTCATTCCAATCAGTAATCACATATGCTCTTTATGATATCAATCGATCTACATCACTAAGATCATGTTACTTAAGCTCAAGGAATTAAATTTTGAAACCATGCTATACCTGCACCTACCTACCATTTTACCCCCTATTTCCATTAAAAATAATGATGTATTGCAATATCGCTTATTTCTTTGGGAAGATACGTCAGCCAATATTGCAGACTTGATTCTTTGCCTCTAAGGGTAAAGTCCGAGAAGCTTACCCTTTCAAATTTTATTGGACAAGACCTTCCATGTAATTGATATATCTCTAGTGGAATATAAGATGAATTAAACTTATAGAGGAACCACGAATGCATTCAGAGAGGAATAAATTGTATCTCATTAGTAGAAAACATAGGCAAGGGATGGTCTTCAAACTCACATAAATCTACTTCAAACATATTGACCTCTAGAAATGTAAGAAATAGTACGGAGAATAAAGCTATTGCAAGGCCTATTCTGATTATGATTTGATCTCTTTAGATTAATTTGTTCCGAAAGGAAAAGATGATAGAGGAACCATGAATGCATTCAGAGAGAAATAAATGGTATCTTAGCAAAGGAAAACATAGGCAGGGGATGGTCTTCAAATTCAAACATACTGACATCTAGAACTGTAAGAAATAGTACAAAGAATAAAGCTATTGCAAGGCCTGTTTTGATTATGATTTGATCTCTTTATATTAATTTGTTCAAAAAGGAAAATATGATAGAGGAACTACAAACGCATTCAAAGAGAAATAAATTGTATCTTAGCAAAGGCAAACATAGGCAGGGGTTGGTCTTCAAATTCACAGAAATCACATACTAACCTCCAAAACTGTAAGAAATAATATGGAGAATAAAGCTATAGCAAGGCCTGTTCAGATTATGATTTGATATCTTTAGATTAATTTGTTTTCAAGATGCATAAATATTAAGAATTTATCAAATAAGAATCAAGATAACATATGTGATAGATTCTACCATCACTTCACTAGCAATCTAATTCGTGACTGAGCTACAAGAGCATTTAAGGTTGGACCAACCAACCTGCCAGGCATATGTAAATTATTTGACATGTTCAAAGGGATGCCTGTGGAGGGAAACATTGGTAGGATACACTTCTTGCAAATATATCTGCAATTCCCATCATCATTATTGTGCATTTATTTTTTAACCTTATAGAGCTCATAGAAACATGCAATTTTCCCTTGAATGCCAATGTTTTTATTAATTTCCAATGACTAGAAAATGAGGGTGGATACACATCATTTTCAAACAAGTGCAAAATTTATGAAGGGTGGTATAGAGGATGGATTGACAATACGCCTGCCTTTACTATCTTTCACACACTACTCCTCTCCTCAGGAAGACCCGCCACCAATAGCTCAAAGCTTGTTGCATCAAGGGAGACACACACCGAAATGTGGGTTGGGAGAGTATAGAAACTAGCATAAGTTCTTTTCAGTGGAAGTTAGCAAATGGAATTCGATGGCATTGACTGAATGCAGAGACAAACAAAGAAAATATTCAATGCATTGTTATGATGGGAGGAGTTGGATGAGAAGATTCATAATCATTGAATGGTCTACAACACTTACACACACAACTTGAATTAATGATTAAAAGACTTCAAATTCTTCAAATCGACATCAAAGACTTCATTCTGCAAATCAATACTACATACTTCAAAATTTTAACTACGAAATTAGCAATTTAATGCTTCAAATCAATATTAAATCCATAAATCTGCCTTCAAAGATTTTTATCTCCCAGGTGCCAGGAACAACAAAGGATTTCGTCAGTAAAAGTTAAAGCCAAACGGCAGGTTTGCTAGAATTCACATTCAAAGGCAAGACATCAATATCAATATTAATGGTTATGGCACTGAAAGAGTCAGAACATCCCTATCTTTTTTAATAAATGAGCATGACAAAAACTAGATTGAGGGAGTGCAGGTCAATGAGAAAATGCATTGCAAATATGCAAATTCCTATTTAGACGTGATTCAGATACATATGTAGAGAATCGCTCAATGGTTCTCCACTCCTCAAGGTAATTTGTACAAGAATTGTAGATTTTTCTCAAGAATGCCAAGAAGGAATCAACGAAGAAATAACTGTCAAGAAAAAAAAATGCGTATAGAATATATCTTAAATGACAAATCAAGGACTTTTCCTTTTAAAGGAAAATCTTACGCAATGGCATAGAGAGAAATATGAAAATTAGAGGAATGTACAACTGCGTGTAAAATCATCTTAACTACTAAAAAAATAAATACAAAATATCACCATGTGATCAAGTAGACGAATATCTAATGCTTGAATTTAACATAGATGAACAAAAAGAAAGATTATATTCAAGTTCCTCCCTCTAGCGCCATTTTGTGGATATCAAAATCTGCAAGTGGTTAGCACAACTCGAATGTCCTCATAGAATAATACAACATTTTTAAAAATAAATGATGAAACTAATCCAAGCATATAAAGAAGACATGAAGTATACCTATTGTATGATGGATTGGTGCTATCCTTTGTGTAGAAGATAGCCCTTTCTCAATCCTTTCCAAGTTAAATGATGAAATGGACAAAATTAGTTCTCATATGAAGAGAATAACTTTGCATGAGAGTGTGTTGTGTGTTTGAAGGAGAGAAGCCTTGAATTTATACTTGAGTTTGAAGAGAGGAGAAGCCAAATTGAAGAATTTGGGATGAATCCCTAACAAATAGGAGAGACAAACTTGTCACAATGTGATTGGCCCATGATTATGCAAGTTTTAGCCAATGTGCCCATTTCAAATTTTAAAATGGCAACAAATTCATGGAGTTGAAGGATTTGGGGGGAATTTTACTTGGCCAAAAAATTCAAACAAGGGGAGTTAATGAGAAAAATAGGGGTTTTAATAAATCAAATTAAATGATTTATTGTGCAAGTGGATGGGACATGGGTTTGTCTTAGCATTAATCAAAGATTTGACTAATTAAGCTTTTGATTAGTTGGTGTGACATTTGATTTGTATTTTTGTATTGGTTTTAAATCAAATGAGAGGAAAATGAATATTAGACCTTTAATTAAATACATGTGATTTAATTAAGTCAAGGAACTTTAGGAGATTAATTAATTAATTAAGAAGAAAGTGATCAAATATGATGTTAATCAATAATGTTGATTTTGCATGTCCACGGGTAGTTCTTAACATCTTCTTTGATTATGATCATGAATCTATGGAGTTATATATGGATGACCACCACATATGGGGAAACTTATAAAGAATCCCTTACCAATCTTGAAAAGGTTTTGAAAAGCTGTAAAGAACATAGCTTGTCCCTAAGTAATGAATAGTGTTTTATGATGATGACTGAGGGAAAAGTTCTAGTGAATTTCATATCTAGTGAAGGGATTAAAGTTGACCAACATAAGATAGAGATCATTTCTATATTACCCATTCCATAAAGCCAAAGATATGTTATAATCTTCCTATGCCATGCATGCAATTTATGAATATAAATTTCCCAAGATCCCTTCGAGTTATTTTATTTTTTGCTTAAATACCGGGCACACCTCCTTTTAAAAGAAACATCAGGTTCCTTTTGAAATGCTTTATCTGAATGTTGCCACTTTTTAGCCAGACAATCCTTGCAAGGATCCTTCCTTTCACTTTTCAAAAATCCACCATCATGCTTCCACGTGTCAGCAGTTCACAGTCTTCAGTGCTTCTTCTCCTCACTCCCCTTTCAAGCCTCGACTACATGCCATGTAGAATCATTCCACACACATTCCTTGGCAGCCCCCACCTCCATTTTAGTATTTTTTTGATACCTCCACGTGTCTTCATCTTGCAAGATTTTATCATATGAGTGGGAGAACGAACCTCGAACCCCGACCGCTTGCCACATTGATCTTCTAAGGACTTCATCCTACAAGGGGATGAATCAAGAAACAACCTCACAATAGTTGCCATGTATTTTAACTATTGTCATGAGTGAATGACACATGTTGACATGCTAGTCTACTAGGACCACTACCATCATTCATAGGGGATGCATTCGACACACTAAGGCACCCTCATTCCTGGCTCAAATCTTTTTCCATTGCAATGACTAGGGTAAATCATTGCTAATATATCATTTCTCATGATTGAAGGATCTTTTCTTTTACTGGCTCACCGAGCTAGGGAATTTTTATACATATAGTTTCTTCTGATGAAGTAGGGATTCATATTTTGATAGAGAAATTGGTAAAATAATTAGACCTTTATCTTGTTTTAGATTATTGTAAAGACTTACAGACTATGCCATTGTTCGACCTCTATGTTTTCTTAAAGATTTTTGATAAATTTTTACTTGCTGAACTTCTATAAATTTAATGAAATTTTATTGGTTTAGATCATATCTTTGACTCCTGTTTTCAATAAATGTGTATGAATATTATGTTATGCCATTGAGTGAATCATTCAGGCTTCTATCTTTATTTTATGTCATTCTAGGACATATCAGATTGTTGAAAAAGTCCTTAAATCGGATCCAAAATATAGATTTACCATGCCTTAAATATAAATCTTGGTGCATCGCCCTAGTTAGGTCCTTTTATTTTTATATGTGCTTCCTTTTTCCATTCAAAACCCTAGTTACAGAAGAAGATGACTTCTTTTAAATTTGAAGGTTACTCAGTTTAGTGCAATAGGTCCCCCCTTTAACTGAGTTTTCTACAAAGGGTTGTTACATTGTCAAATTTTGGCATCGACAATTTTTATTTTTCTTGGCATGCCTAGTGACCACTTAAATATACCAAATCAAAAGGGGTGTATAGGCCATCGACCTATTACTAGGTGACAAACTGCAAATAATATTGGCTTGTTAGTTCCTCCGCTAGTAACAATGCATACCCAAACTCGCCTAGTAGAACTTTCGGATCCCGACCATGTTGCAGATGTAAAACCGAAAATATGTGGCTTGGGACACTAGAAGTCACCTTGTAGCCTCAGTTGCACCTGTCGTTTGGGCCCCTATCCTAGTCTCTGCTCTTAAAGCTATTCCAAACTTTACTGGAGATGGCTCAAGAACACCATTCAAACATCTACAAGATGTTACAGACGTATTTTTGGTACATGGAGTTATAGACCAGAACATAGCGCTAAGATTTCTTGTGACTTCTTTTGGAGGAAGAGATTTAGATTAGTATCACACTTTTCTGGCTAATACTATCGATACTTGGGATCAGCTCGAGGATCATTTTTATGAAAGATTCTCTAATGATGGATACATTTCTTCGCTATATCATCAACTATCAACAATCAAGTGGGTCCCATCTAAATCCATGACCGATTTCAACGCCTGGTTCCATAAAACATGGAAAAGAATCTAGAATGCCATCTAACCACCATTCGAGTTAGAATTTATTTTCTACTTAAATTCCATCAACACTGACATCTCCATGATGATCTAGTCACTTGGTGGAACCACATTATTGGATGCATACAACATAGAAGTTAAGGAAGAGAACAACCTAATCAATGCCAGGAAGTTGCCACCTCAGCCCATTATGTCAATATTCCCTGAAATATTGACTTCTACCCAGGAGATGCCATCTACTAGAAAAATCATGCCACCCTTGTCTATGTACACATATCTAAGTGCACCACAAGATCCTGCATCTACATCCAATTCTTTGAAGGATGACATGAGTGAAATAAGGGAGATGTTATGAAACTTAACAAAATAAGTAATCACTCTCAAGCGCAACTAGGATGCTCCTCCAAGAGAACTCTACAAAATTTATCAAGGTGGAAGACCCACCCACCAAAAAAACCAATATCAAGGAGTGGTGCACACAAATCTGCCGACTTAGAAAAATAACCAAATCATACCAGTATCGACTTTGCTGGGAGCCGCTCAAACAAGTACAAGCAGAGAGATGACCACAAGGCAGAACAAACTCACTAAAGATTTCAATCCCTAGTGCTTCCCCTATGGTAATGCACATATGCCTCAAAAATTTTTGCATGCCAATTTAAAACAAAAGGTTGAGGAACAACATAGCCAAGGCATGGCACCAAATTTGAGAGGATAAACATGTACCTCTCGCCAAATGGAGAATGTGGTTCTTACCACATAGATGCAAGGAATTTTCTTAGAAAAATAAAATGAAAATATCCCAACCATGCCCTCCTCTCATGGATGGAAGGAGAGGAAGCAGTGTCCATTTATGAAGCATCCACATCTATGCCCCTGCAAGTAAAATTTGACTACAATACTCAATCGCAAAGGATATTCACATGTGACCTAGTCACTTCATATCCCACAATCATCATGGACCAACCCCTTGTCCCTTCCATAATCACTCCACAACCAGAGTTGCATAGGGAGATTGTCATCACCAAGTCAAAGGAACAAAAGCCTCCACATCCGCCACCTTTCAACATGGTGGAATAATTAAAGAAATCTTTCACTAATGTATCCCTTTGGGATATCTTATCCATTCCAGAATAAAATTCATTAATACAGAAGGCCCTGTAGAAAGATACGGTTGTGCAGTCAATAAAACAAGCTTCTGAAAGGGTTGCTAACTCATCACCTCCAGTCAAATTTCTTGTGAATATTATAGAGGAGGCTTCGATGGAGGTTGAAGAGGAGAAACTGAAACCTAAACCCTTATTCTTGACATTCATTGGGGGGAATAATTTTTTGCACAAATCCATGATTAACTTTGGTACCAGTACAATAGCCATGCCCAAGAAGATAGATGAAACATTAGGGATTAGCTATTAGCCCTTAAAAAAAGGAGTTATGCAGCTGGATGGGAACAAGGTTCAAAACTATAGGCCTTATTTAAGACCTCCCCTTGACTTTGTTTTCTTGTCCTAGCATCATGGGGCCACAAGATATCATTATCATTGATGTTCCTCCCATGTTCAGCCTCTACCTATCCCAGGAATTCACCTCAAAGATAGGCGGATACCTTTCTTTGGATTGGTCCCACCTAATTCTTGGGACTAAGAATGGGGCTAAAATGAAGATAATATTAGAACCTCTTCATGAAGAACATGTAGCTAATGAGTCCATGATCAAATTTTAAGACACTCATACTTCTTTTACCAAAGAATAAGCCAGTGGTAGCAGGCTACTAGTAGATGACAAGGTAACCGAAGACAAAGTTGATCAGGAAGAAGTCTTCTTGAGTGAATATGCAGGAACCAACCCTTTCAACAATTATCATGGTACCAGGTTGGGCACCTATGTCATCTATGATGAAGATCAATAATTCCCCAGGGTATTGAAAGACTCCGCGACCAAGCAAGCCTCAAAAATTTGGACATTTAACTTTGATGATGCTAGATACAAAGTCAACACTAGCATCGGGATATTCTTAACATCTCCATCCAATGAGTGGGTTCTAAGATCATTCCACGTCCAAGTTTATTTCTTAAAGAGTGGAGCTGAATATGAAGCCCTTTTGCAAGGGCTAAGCCTTGCAGAGCGCATGGGTATCAAACAAATAATGGTGTTCAAAGATTCTGAATTCATAATCAATCAATTTAGAAATATCTCTGTTGTAAAAATTTTTTGTATGCAGTATTAAAGGCATAGGGTATTGGAACTCATCAAAAAATTTGAAGCTTTTAACATCCACATGGTGTTAAGAGATCATAATTCAAATGTAGATCACATGGAAATGATAGCATCTCAATTCGGTCCTATCTCCAACTTGATTGAGAATGTACAATCTCTGCAATTGATCGTCTGACACTCCATTCTCGATAATAATCAGAGCTAGAAATTATTTAAAATTAATGAACATATCGCCATTTTTATTCAATAGTTTGGAGAGTTCATTGATTAGTTTGAGCCAAAAACTGAAGAAGCATACGAAGGGAAGATCATCGAATTGAAATCAAACAAAGTTTCGAAAGGTCTGGTAACTCTCAAAAATCTATTTGGTTGTGATGATGCAAGGAATGATAGGATAGAATTTTGTGGCAAACCAAGAGAACTAAACCGACCTAGAGGTTGGGAAAGACATTATGCAACATCATAAAGATAGGCTTATACACTTCTACAAAAAATACAAAGGGGTCGTGGCCTAGTTTTATGATGACCTCAAGGGATATAATCTTGACATCATCTAGCACACCATAAAACTAACAAAAGGTGCTAAATCGGTCTAACAAAAATAGAGTCTCGTCAATCCAAAGATTGAAGCCCTAATCACACAAGAGCTAAGGAAGTTGATCCAGTCAAACATTGTCTTTCCAATAAAGCACAGTTGTGGGCATCTATCCTAATTTTGATCTGAAATAAAAATGGAGACATTCATCTCTATGTTGACATCCATGACCTAAATAGTTCATCACTAAACGATCATTATCCACTACCTGCCATAGAATCAATCTTGCAGACTATGGTCAGTTCAGAGATGTTTTCTCTATTGGATGGCTTCTAGGGCTAAAATCAGGTTCACGTTAACAAAGGTCAACACAAGACCAAGTTCACCACCAAGTGGGGAATGTTTGCATATTCTAAGATGCATTTATGCCTCTCAAATGCAGGAGCTACCTTCTAGTGGAAAATGGACATAGCATTGAGTGGGATGATCAACAAGATCATCCTCATCTATTTAGATGATCTGACTATATTTTCCAAGTCCAAAGATGACCATTTTGATCATCTAGAAGAGGTTTTCAAAAAATCCCAAGAGTTTGAGGTATCCCTGAACCCAAAAAAATATGTCTTCAGAGTACCACTAGGAAAACTATTGGGACATGTAGTGTCGCAAGAAGAAATCACTACTGATCCCAAAAGGGTAAAAGAAATTGGGGAACTTCCCCTTCTAGTCAACAAGAAAGGAGTCCAATATTTTTTAGGGAAGGTTAAATTTATAAGTAAGTTTATTTCTAATTTTTCAGGAATAATCAAACTGATCACCCTTATGATAAAAAGGACCAATTGTTCAAATGAACATAAGAATCAAAATAAAATGTTGAGAGGGTGAAGGACACTATTTTCTTGGCTCCTATGCTGGTAAATCTAGATTTTTCAAAAGACTTCATAATGTACTTCTTTAGTAGAAAAACAAGCATCGCTACTATTCCAACTCAAAAGGACGATGAAGGGAAGGGAGAATATCTGATAGCATTTCACTCCTAGGCCTTAAAGGAATATGAAATGAACTATAAATATGTCAAAAGGAAATCATTCACAATCGTCAAGGGAATAAAGAATTTCTTACATCTTATATCTTTAAATAGGGTGATATTTTTATGTCGCACACTCCAGTGTGCGTGAATATATTATGGAAGGAGAGATCACTAAAAAAAGAGAAAAATTGGATCACCAAGATCCTAGAATACGACATCAAGGTCAATCCTACAAAATACTATCAAAGGAAGAGGGTTGTACGAATATTTGGCGTACAATGAAGAAATGGAAATCGAAGAAGAGCAAGCGAAGCTGGTCCTAAGAAATGAGTCTAAACCCAAAGGTTGTTGGCTGAAATATAGAGTAAGGTTTAGGCACACCGACAAGTATCCACTAGGTCTTGCTTCTTAAAGAAGAATATTTTACCGACTGCAAAATAGTTGGTACTCACTTATTGAAGGGATCCTATTCAAGATAAATTTCAACTGTGTTCTATTGCGATGCCTCTCCATAGAGCAAGCAAAAAAAATTCTCAGCACCTTCCATAGCAGCCCCGAGGGCGAACACTTATCTGAGAAGACCACTGCCATCAAAATTATGTGCGTTTGGTACTTCTGGCCTAGACTATTCAACAACTCCTACAATATGGTAAAAATGTGCAAAGAATGCCAATTATATGTAGGGAGAAGAAATGTTTTTGCCATGCCACTCAATCTGACAATAGCAAATGAACCATTCATGCAATTGGGGCTATATTTAATTGGGATGATCAACCCTGCCTCCAACACCAGTCACAAGTGGATTATCATAGACACGTACTACTTCACAAGGTGGGCTGAAGCCCTACTCCTGAAGAATGTGATGGAGACAGAAATTGTGGAATTTTTTGAAGGGCTAGAAATGAGATTTGGCATGCTGAAGACTATCATCTTAGACAACACCAAATATTTCTTAGGATTGAAAGTATGGGTATGTGTAGGATCATGATGGGCCAAAAAGTGGCAATATCTAAGTGATATGATGGCCCGTGAGGCTGGCAACTTTTTTTTACAAACAATTGATGAAATGAAAAGGGTTTTTAAAAGAGATTCTCAAATTTCCACCAATATAAATTATGCTTTACTTTGAATTTAATAAATAATTACTAATCATTTTTCTATTTGAATTATGACTAAAGTCTTGATTGATAGGTTGATTGAACAATATCTATAGCTTTCAAACAGTATGACATTTGTAGAATCTGAAACATGTACCATATTCTATGCTTCACATACTATAAGATTAAAAAAAAAAATGAATTTCATGAAGTTTTGACCAAGTTAAGGTGGTTAGACATGTGATTTTTTATATTCTCTAAAATTTGTAATAAAAAATTCATAATTAATTATTTACATGGAAAAAAATGACAAAAAAATATGCATCACATCAGGACATAAGTCCCCTACTTATATCTAAAATATTATAAATTTATTTTATCATTTTATTGTGGTTAGGGTGGTCAGACAAACACCTACTTCTTATTTTTCCCCTGAAATTTAAGTCTTATTGCATTGAAATTTCAAATTTTCACCGAATAGATTTTAAAAATAATTAAACAAACCTAGTAGTTTAGAAACTAAATTCAATTTGCTATAGATTCTATTCTTACATATTTTTTAAATAATATAGATAACTTATTAAAAAATTTACATCAAGTTGCCTAACTTTGGTTTTCTAAATTTTATTGCCACTTAAGGGCCTATTTTTTCCATGATGATCCTACACATACTTGTTTGTGAATTCGAATTTGAGCATGAAATTTTCTTGAAAACATCATCAAACTACTACTCACAAGGGAATGACCTGGCAGAGTTGACTAACAAAATTATAGTCTTATTCATTGAGAGAATTGAGTTCGATCATGAGAATGAATGGTACAAGAATCTCTATACAATGTTATGGGATAAACACATAACTCCTAAGTAAGCCCTGAAAACTTCACAATATGAGCTAGTGTATGGGAAGTAGGCACTGTTTCCTATCTCTATAAAGATACCTACGCTACAACCACTCAAGTCTCTAGAAATTTAGGAGAACAGAGCTATGGAGGTATAAGAAAAAATAGAGAAATCCCTAATAACCATGTCTAACCGCTAGCAGGTGGTTAAGAGGTTGTTCAATAAGAAAGCTTCAGACCAAGGTCTAAAATGTGGAGACCTGGTACTAAATTTCAATGAAAGGGCCATAAAGCTTGGCCAACATGGAAAAATTGACAAATTCTGGGAGGGTCCTTTCAAAACAATTCAATGCAAAAAAAATAATGCATTCGAATTAGAGAACATGGAACAAGAAGCACTTGAAATTTAAGTTACTCCATATGGGTGTAAATTTGTGAATAATGTAATTATTTTCCCTTTCGTGTTTTGTTGGCTGATCTTTTCAACATTTTCACAGATATAGGAAGCAAAAAAATTCATGAAACTCATTATTACAAGAATAAAGAAAGACTATCTTGCTCATGTTGTAGAAAATAAATATGTGGAGAATTTAGTTTAATCTATATGATAGAAAACACAAGAATGAAGACAAGGAGTTTAGGATAAGCAATTATATTCATTATATATATGTACTTTGATAGAAAACATTGTCAAAATGGATTTGCGGCCATGTGTTCAAATGTATGACTACATGTATAAAACTTGATTATATATATGCATGTGATCCTTTTTCTTTAGGTGTATATATACAAAAGGGAAAAATCATTTTAAACTTAAGGTATCTAGGGCACAAAAATTATCTTCATCGGGAGGGGCATTGTTAGGCGTAGTGGGAAGGTTATCAACAACATAAATGGGACCTAGAGGAACAACAGTGTCAACTACCAAAATGAGCATTGGAGGGACCACAACGATCCTAAAGTCAGTGTACCAATCCACGTCATTTAACAACACAATATTGAAGCAGTGCAGAAGAAAGTTACACGCAGAGGTGGCCCTTTCACAATGATCAATGAGTGAATGAAGTCAGAACCCACTTAGGAATGTCACCCATGGTACCATAGCATCTTCTTCAACATGCTTCCCCAGGTCACTCGCGACAAGAAGGCCCAAGACATACACCACATTGGTCATTGCTTCACCAAGGCCTCTGAGGTACCTCTTTGGAAAAATCATGAGCGTCAAGCACAAAATCAGATATTTTGGAGCCTGAATGTCAAGCAACGAGGCAGAAAAATGGGAGAATATATCAGTGGTCATGTGATAATTATCTTCATACTCAATACAATCCTTTCCCAAGACCCATTTTATGGCTATGATAGCCAGTTAGTGGTTGTTCTTAGTCATGTGTTTCAAGCACACATTTCGATATATTTCCCAAAAAGTTTGTTTGAGACTTGTTGCACACTAATCTTATGGGATTATTCATCGTATCAGTCTCTACTCGACTACCCAATTCTAGACCCTAGACAAATTTCATAACCTACTCAACTACCTAAATGATAATCCTATCTAATTGCCCAATGTCACTTTTGCTAATTGCTAAGTATGATTCTGCTACTATATTAGCACCCATTTATAGAAATATCTAAGTTAGCATGCATCCCAAGTATTGTGATAATCAAGTTTTAACTCAAAATTCCCACCAAAAGGACAACTCAATATTCCAGCCCAATTTCCTCTACACGTATGAATTTTTGCATTCAAGATCAAGGAGTGAAAATCAATTACTGAAAATTGGTGCCAAGCCCAATAGATGGCTCATACATACACATCCTAAGGTGTCATGATGCAGGCTATTTCAAGCTTGAAGTTTGAGTGTGAATCTTTCTAAAGTACTCATTGTGGTTTTAGCTTAATTATGCTTGAAGGGATATTAATGACAAAGACCTGTGAGAAGATGGCAAGAATTTCACTAGCAACTCAATTTCCAATTAAAAACATGCTGAAGGGATGTTATCACTAATGTAATTATGAATTGTTTTCTTTTCCAACGAGGCAAGTATTTCATTTTGCATGGACAAAGGAGCTAGCAATACATATCAAATTAAATGAAAAAGGAAACCATTGTCTACCAGTTGAAGGCAAGAAATCGAAGTAAAAGCTAAGGAGCCATGATGTAGGTCATTTTAAGCTCCAAGGTTGAGGAAAAATATTTCTAAAGTACTCATTGCGGTTTCAACTTAATTATTATTTCAGGCATATTAATGGCAAAGGCATACGGGAAGATGGCAAGCATTTCATCGGTGGCTCAATTTCCCATGAAAAATGCACTGAATGGATGTTATCACTAATGTAATTATGAATTCTTATCTTTTCAAAAGAGGCAAGTAGTTAATTTTGCATGGACGGAGGAGCTAGCATTACATGCTGAATTAAATGCAAAAGGAAACCATTGTCTACCAGTTAAAGGTAGGAAATCAAAGAAAAAGCTAAGTGTCACATGCAAAGGCTAAACAAAGCATAAAAATTATTAAGTATGCAAAGGGCATTGGAATTACCAAATTGTTAAAGGAACCAAGTGTGGCGCATCTATACAATTTGGTAATTCCAGGTGTGGGAATATATGGTCTCGTCCATACACTACTACCCTAAATTGGTTGAAAAGGCCATGAAACACTTCAATCAGGATACCAAAACCATTGAGGACCAGGAGTTGAGTGTCACTATCTACAAGGAGGCTATCTAGGACATATTGTGCATCCTAAAAACAAAACTCCGAAGTTCCTCAAATGGAGTCATTCACTTTGGAAAAAGGGGAGATCTATTGGAGGACTAGAGACCTTGCACTAAAATTTTATAACTCAAAGGCACAAAGGCCCAAAGAAGCTCAAAAGAATAAAATGCAAATTGCAGCAATGCATAAGAGCTTCAAATATGATATTAAGGATACCTTCTTAATGATGACATTTTTTTGTGGCCTGGACACCGAAAAAGAGGTCTAGGATTTTCAATTGCGCAAGCAACATTCTCTTTTCTATACGATTTCACAGAATTTCTCGTGCAAGAGATGCTTAACCAGATAGCAAAGTACCAAATTTGATAAAGTTTCAGGTTTTCATCTTTCCTAGCCCACATATTTTTACATTAGAATCCTAACTTATTCCAGAAGCATCTAGGGCTATTGCTTTTTGATGAAAACCATAGGAAGAAGTTTGTTTCCATGTGGACTCCCCTCCTTTTTGCAACATATGATTATTACACATTTTTGGATTATTTCTTAAATCCAGTTTTGTAGGATTTCATGGAAGACAACACTATCTTACAGTTCAACTCAAACCAGATTGAGTTCATGCAAAAATTCACTCCAAAATGTGACTGGTTTCTAGGAAAGGACTTCATATATTTCTGATTGTGTGGCTTCACAAAAGAGCCCTTCTAGCTTCCAACATTTCTTACAAACCGAATACTGGTGCTTGAAGTGTTATGCCAGGTATCAATTATCTGCTTCACGTTCTATAGTGGAAAAACAAAGAAGAACAAATGTTTTAGCTTCTTGATGAGCTTCTATACCATAATCATGGCCAGGAGGAAGGCTCACGACTCACTATAAGAAAATCTAGCTCATCTGTGGTTGGTATGGATTTGCGATTAGTTAAATTACAACCCTGATAATGACTTTCTGAATGAGTATTTCATGGTAACACACAACCCCCAACCTTACTCAAAGAAGCATCAGAATCCAATGTCAGATGCAAATGAACTTATAGTCATCCTAGCTCATATCCCTATCAAAATTGGTTAGCCTTTGTGGCTTAGATTCTACTACCGAACTAGGAAGTATGATAAGAAAAATTAGATTTGGGCTACTCTTTGCAACAACCTGATAAAAAAATACAATTGGAAGGAAGAGAAGATTAATGATTTCTAGATATATCATTAGGAGACCCGGTGTACTGAGGTCCCTTATGATAGCAAGGAGATAACAAGTTAAAAAATTGTTGAATGATAGGCATCTAGATTCTGACAAGAGTGATGAGAAAGAATCCAGTTTGGAGGAGGCCAAAGTGCAGTCAAATGAAGGAGTAGAACCAGAAACAGAAACACAAAATGCCTCACTGCAGCAAAAGGGGAAGAATGTGAATCAACCTAGCAAGGTTTCCTCTAATGTACAACTAAACATATTGGGTGTGAGGTCTTCACTAACTCACACCTAGACCTTAAGGAGGACCAATAAAACCTAACCACAACAACCTAAAACCATAGCGGTAGAATACTTGCCACCAACAAAGTGGCAGTGCATCAAGGCATCTTTTGGAGAGTGTTCACAGGACCCTGAGGTAAGCCAAGTGGCAGTCATAGGCTAAGGATCACAATCATCCACACCACAAGTATCTTTCCCTCCCTCTTCACTTATTTCATAAACCTTGCTCCTACTAGTTTTGGGGCACCTCTCATGTTTCATGCGCTAACCTTTTCCTTTTGGCCTCTGCTTTAATGGTTGTGGGGGGTTTCACTTAGTTCTCACAAATGACCCCATTTTCCCTTACTCCTCCCCAAACCCTTACACCATTTTCCTTGGCCCATTCCACATCCCAAAGCACCTCACACCCTACCTCAGTTTCCTTCACTAATGCATCTCCTACCATTTCCATGTCAACCCAAATCCTGTCTTCCCAACAGATGGAAACTACCATGACTCTGCTTCCTTCAAGTCCTCCTACTGGTTCGCAGTTTAGGTATTGGAATATCCCTCATTTCTCACCTCAAATAGTTAGTGTTAAAAGAATAATTCACCTGGGACCGCTACTCTCTCATTACATTTCTCCTTTCCTCCTAGTGCACCTTTTGTAGATAGACTCATTAGGTTGCCCTCAAAATTATTAGCAGAGGGCGACAAAACTAAGCAGGTGTGAGCAATCATAGTTGAAAACAAAAGAGATAAAGATGCTAAGAATCTAGTAGAGCCAATAGTACATACTGTTTTTAATGAGGCTCAATAGTCACTATATTTTAGGACTATCTACCCGACTATCAGAAAATCACAAGGAGAGATGCAACTGGATGACTACAACATATACACTATGGGGCTCAATTTGAGCATAGCCTGACCTCAAGACAAGGTGGAGCTCATGGAGGAAACTTAATGGGTGGTAACCACTAAATTTCTTAGGTTTGTTCCCTAGCTAAAGAAGACGGAAGAAGAGTTGAAAAGAATCAAGGATAGAGTGAAGGTCTTTCTTGCCAAGGAAAAGGCTAGCGATGTTGAATTTAAACACTTATGCCAACTAGTCGAGGTGGAGAAAATGAAGCTCCGAGAGGAGCTTGTGAAGTTCCAATATCTCGATCCTAACCTGGTTGTTGAGCTACAATAGAAGATTAAAGGATATCAAGACCAATTGGCACATTTGGGGAAAGAAGTGCAACAAAGGGATGAAGAATTTTTTCGCCAGCGTGCTCAACTAGAGCAACAGATACATCAAAAAGATGTGGATTTCAAAATCTGGTGGGCCCAACTAGAGAATGATGTTCAAGAAATGAAGTCTTCCTCAGAGAAGGAAGTATGAAACAAGGAATGAGTCGAGGCAACCTAGATCACAAAATCGTAGAACTTGTAGGGACAACTCACCGCAATGAACCAAAAGGTTGCAGAGCTCACACATAATATGGGATTGAGGGATGGAGAGATAGCCTTATTAAAAAACTCCACCCAACCTCTCATCATTGGGTCAGACCATCTTCAAGTAGCTGAATAGTTATATGTTTCATAGTAGGAAAAAGGGAAGGCCTTCTGTGTAACTCTACAACCGACACTTCAATTTATGGTTCATGCAACAAGTTTGGGCAAGGAGGTTAGTGAAGAAATCAAGTGGTTCTATTAATCCATTGCAGAGAGATTTCTCGAGGCCAGTAGATTATTAGAGGGCTTACCATCCCCATTTCTTGGAGATGAATCGATGGCCACAAAAGAGCACATTACAACAAGGATCGAGGAGAAGCAATAGGATGTATCCACTTTTTAGAGTTTTAGTTAGCCCCTTGCTATAGGAGATATTAAGAGAATCACTCATCCAATTGCACAACTCCTTTTTCAACTTGAGTCCCGAGCTAGTATATCAATGACACTACCTTACAAAGAAATGATTGATCTACATAGAGCGCAAGAAATTCTACGTGATATATTGACTCCATTTGAGGTTGAATGGCTACCTATACAAAATGCCCTCTCTAATATTTGATCGTGCCACTCTATGGATAAGGCATTGGTCTACAAACCAAAAAAAATTTGGTTCCTCATTCCACAAGCAAAACTCCCTTGATAAGTCGCCAAAAGCTATGAATATAAATTTCCCAAGGTACATTTGGGTTATTTTATTTTTTTATTAAATATGGGCCACGCCTCCTACTAAAAGCAACATCGGCTTCCTTTCACAAGGCTTTATCTAAATGTTTCCACTTTTTAGTCGGGTGCTACATGCAAGGATCCTTTCTTTTTCTTTGTAAAAATTTATTGTCATACTTCCACTAGTTAGAAATTGGTACTCTTAAGTGCTTCTTCTCATCGCTCCCCTTCTAGGCCTTGACCACATGCCACGTAGCATCGGTTCATGTACATTCCTTGCCGAAACCCACCTTCAGCATAGTATGTTTGAGAGACCTCCACATGTCTTCAAGATGCAATTTTTCATCACATGAAGAGGAGAATCAACCTCGTACCCAGACCACTTGCCACGTTGATCTCCTAAGGAATTCATCATGCAAGGGGATGAAGCAAGCAATAATCTCACAATAGTTTCCATGTATTATAGCTTCTTTCATGAGTGAATGACATATGTCAACATGCTGGTCTGCTAGGACCACTACCATCATTTGTAAGGGATGCATCCGGTGCACTGAGGTGCCCTCATTCATGGCTCAAATCTTTCTTTTGTTGCAATGACTAGGGTAAATCATTGCTCATGATCAGAGGAGTTTTTGTTACTTGCTCACTAGGATGGGATTTTATAATAAATATTGCTTCTTCTTTCAAAGCAGGGGTTAATACTTTGATAGAGAAATTTTTGAAAGAACCAGGCCTTTATCGCTTTTTAGATTATTGTAAAGAATTATAGACTGTGCCATTGTTCGGCCTCTTTGTTTTCTTAAATATTTTTGGTAAAATTTTACTATGTCACCATGGTATTGACTGTTTCATTTACAAAACTTCTATAAATTTAATGCATTTTTGTTGGTTTAGATCATGTCTTTGACTCCTCATTTCAGTAAGTATGTATGAATATTATGTTATTTCATTGAGTGAATCATGCAGGCTTCTATCTTTATTTTCTATCATTCTCGGACATAGCAGATTGTTGAATGAGCCCTTAAATCAGATCCAAAAGATAGATTTATCATGCCTTACATATAAATCTTAGCGCATTGCCCTAGTTGGATCCTTCTATTTTTATATTTTCTTCCTTTTCCCATTCAAAACCCTAGTTATAGTAGTGTACACATCTAAAAAATGGTCACGGTCGATCGAACCTATTAATTAATTAAATATGAATTATTTAATTAATGTTCTTAAGTCATCTACATATAAATAAATTTAATTATTTATTTATATTGTTCATTTTCTAATTCTTCTAATTTAATTAAATAAATAAGTTTATTTATCTTCCTCCTAATTAATTAAATAGATTTTACAATTTATTTACATTAATTGTCAAAGTTTAAATTCTAAATTTAAATAATATTCTTCTCTCCACATTTAATTAAATACTTTCGATATTTAATTAAAACATTTTCCAAATTCCCACTCCTCTCACAAAATTAAATATTCTTAATATTTAATTAAAAGGATTTTTCTCTTCTCGCATAATTAAATATTTGTAATATTTAGTTAAAGCCTTTTCATATTTCTCTCACACATAATTAAATATTTATTTATTTAATTATGAGAGACACCTTTCAAATTGTCTCTTCATTTTCTGTCTCTCAGAATTCTACCTTCTTTTCGAATTCTCGATCTCTCGCCTTTCATT
>CM021100.1:348253603-348371158 GCA_007115665.2 Sequoiadendron giganteum
CTGCCGATTTTGACACAGAAGGGATTAAGGAAAATCCTGAAACTCCTCTTGACGATTTTAGTGCCCTTACTCAACAGATCAAGGAATTACAAGGGAAAATAAAAGAAATGCAAGGGGGAGCACCAAAGAAGTATGTTTTGGAAGAAATATGTCCTTATCCATTCAATAGAAATCTTCGAATGATTCCTTTTCCAAAACATTGCGAAATCCCTAAGTTTGATAGATATAATGAGAAAGCTGACCCCATTGAGAATGTAAGGGATTTTTGAAATATGAGTTTAGAATTCGCTCATGAAGATACCTATGTAATGCGATTGTTTTCATGAAGTCTAGGTGGATAATCCATGGAGTGGCTTTCAAAGATCACTCCCCCCATTAGAACTTTTGAAGAGTTGATAAGTAAATTCATATCGCAATACTCTTACAAAATCCAATATTAGATAACTATGCTTGATCTTTGTAAGATAAAACAAAAAGTAGGGAAATCTTTCACTACATTTTTGCAAAGATGGAGAAGAAATTTTGCTAGGTATTCTCGTCCTGTTCCTAAAAAGGAAAAAATGGAGATCTTCATCGATAGTCTTAATCAAGAAATGAGTTATAGACTAAACGTTCATTGTCCTCCATCATTTGAAAAATTGATTGAAAATGCAATCACTATTGAAGGAGCATTGATCATGTGTGGAGTTCTAAAATTTGATACAGAGGGTTCAAATTTGTACAACAACAACAATCATGATAACAACAATGAAAAGTCATGATTTTGGACTCAAGATAAAAATGTTGTAAATGATGGGGTAGTAGGTGCTAACAACATGAATACAAAGCCTGTGGTTCTTAATGTGTCAGGTGTTCAACGTAACAATAATACCAGAAATTCTAGCACCTATGGCAATGTTTCTAATCAAGGAAACACAAATAACGCTAATGGAAATAATTTTGGCAATAATCAAAATTCAAATGCACCCAGACCATCATATTTTTCAAGTCGACAGAGTTTCACTCCCTTGGGCAAATCTTTGGAATCCATTCTCAAAGAATTATTGAATCAAAACGCTATTATATTGCCACCACAAAGAGACTATGAACCTTGAGTCAAACCACCATCATGGAATGACTCACACTTATGTGATTATCATAGGTGCAAAGGTCGTAAGACAAATATTTGCCAAGAGTTAAAGAATATTGTTCAAGATTTGATTGATAACTGTACCATCACAGTTGAGGGACACAATGTCAATAATGATCATCAAGCATTCAAAAATTCACTCCCTAATTATCACAAAGGGGAATCCTCGCGTGACAAGGGCAAGAATGTTCATAACATCCAAGACATTGTTATCAATCATATCTATACTGATGACCCTCAAATTAATGCTATCTGAATCAAAGGTAAGCCAGAATATTGAGAGGTCAATGTTACCACAAGGGGACAAGCCAAGATCATTGTCAAAGGCGGCTCATCTAAAGCAGCGATTCCCCCTCCAAGTCAATAGAATTTGGTTGAGCAATTAAGAAAAATGTCATCCCAAATCTCTATCTTGGAGCTTTATTTGTTATCACCGACACATAAGGACATACTAGAAAAGGCTCTCATCGATACAACTGTATCTCCTTATCTAGATATCAATAAATTTCAAGCCATGGTGGGACACTTGTCCTCCAACACATGTTTATCTTTTTCTAAAAGAGATGATTCATCCATAACCCATCCGCATAATTCATCACTCTATTTAAAAGTCATGGTTCACAAAGCCCGCATTAGACATGTTCTTATAGATGGGGGAGCCAGATTAAATATTTGTACTTTGAAATTGGTCCTAGCTTTGGCATATTCAGTAGACTCTATAGACCCACAAAGGAAGATTACAATCAAGGCCTATGATGATGAGGAAAGGACTTCCAAAGGTCTCATCGTGTTGCCAATCAGAGTGGGATCTATTGTGAAGAATACTTTCTGTCAAGTTTTCAATCGACATCTAACCTACAACATACTATTAGGTCGTCCATGGATCCATGACATGCAAGTAGTTCCCTCTACTTATCATCAATGTTTGAAGTTTCCATATGATGGACAAGAAGTAGTGATACCCGCTGATCACAATAGTATTCAAACTTGTTCTAACCTAAGAGCAACTCAGGACACATTTCTCCCACATAATAGAGAGGCTTTGGCCATCTCTACCTCCAAAAACAAAGAACAAGTGCAAGAAATGATAAGCAATTTTGGCCGCAAGCTAAAATTGAAAGATAATGGGGTAGGAGAATATTCTTTATCTCTCTCTAATTTACCCTTATCACCAAGATCTCATGGTTAGCCATCAACATCTACACCGCAAGCTACAACAGTTTTAGCCTCAACTTCAACCCCCATCACCAAGTTTAATGGGATGTTTATCAAAGAAACTAAAGGAGAAGATAGAGCTATTCTAGATTGGCTCTATAAAGATGAAGAAGAGTCCGTATAGCATATCAAGATACCCGCACAACAATATGGAAAGGGGTTATGCTATCATGCAACGGATGGGATATGAAGGAAATGTTCCTCTAGGTAAAAGAAAAGAAGGTATCATTGAACCTATCCAATTAAAAATAATGCACCCAAAAGATAAGAATAGGTTAGAATACAGTGAGGATACTAATGAGAAAGTAACACAAAGGCCATCTAATGAAGAAATAGCTGAATCAATTTTGAGAATTCAAGCGGATAATTCTAAAACAGACTCAAACAAATATGAATGGGATGACTTCTCAGACGATACTTTTATCTCAAAAAAAAGAGTGAATGTGATACAAAAATTCTCACCTAAATTCTTACAAGGAGAAAGCTCAAGACCTCCATTTGAATACGTCATACAAAACGATCATGACTCTAGTGAGACAAATTCGATTCAAAGCGAGATAGATCATTTTGAGGAGGATACCATCTTAGACTTCTCCCATGATAACATTGACAATAACATCATGGCCCTAACAACCAATGAATTTACTTATCCTAATGATCCATTACCTTTGGTTCATCCTGAACTCATTGATTGGGAACAAATCAAACCCATTGATGTTCCAACTTTTCCAAATGACGAAACCATAATAAACTTTCTTTGTTCATCTCATCTTGAAACAAGTTCCACTGGGGAATCACTAAATAATAGTTTTTGACAGGAAAGTGCCAAGTTTCTTAGCTACGAAATAAATAATATAAAAGAAAGACCTAATCGTAAAAACCTAACAAAGGCAGTATTAGGTCAAGAAAAAAGAAAAATGAAAGAAAGATCTAATGCTGAAAACCTAACAAAGGCAGTATTGGATCAAGAAAATAGAAAAATAAAAAGCGTATCCAATGTTGAAAACCTTTCAAAGGCGCCAGGGGATGGGAAACTTGACACTCTTCTAGAGTATTATCAGGAAAGATCTTCCATTTTGATCGAACCAACGGAGGCACTCAATATAGGTACCATAGAAAAGCCTAAAGTTTTGCAATTGGCTGCATCTCTTACAGATGAACAAGTACCTAAATTCATAGAATTTCTCAAAGATAATCAGATCAATTTTGCATGGTCCTACATAGATATACCTGGATTGGATCCGGATCTCATCATGCATCATCTATCTATTACAATGGGGGCAAAGCCAGTGAAACAAAAACTCAGAAAAATGCATCCACATGTTGCGTTGTTGGTTAAAGAGGAACTAAAGAAACTTTCAGACGTTGGATTCATCCGATCCATAGATTATGCAGAATGGATTTCCAATATTGTGACTATTTCAAAACCAGACGGAAGGAGCATAACTTGCATGAATTTCAAGGATTTGAACAAAGCATGTCCTAAAGATGGCTTTCCTTTACCAAACATTGATATGATTGTGGATTTAACTATTGGACATGCAATGTACTCATTGATGGATGGATTCTCTGGATATAACCAAATAAAGATTGCACCAGAAGATCAAGATAAAATGACATTCACATGTCCTTGGGGTACATATTGTTGGAATGTAATGCCATTTGGATTGAAAAATGCAGGAGCTACCTACCAACGAGAAATGAGAACAATTTTTCATGACATGATGCATACATTTATGGAGGATTATGTTGATGATCTTCTTGCCAAATCTAACACTAGAGAAGGCCACATCGAGATCTTATCTAAAATTTTCAAAAGAATGGAACAATTCAAAGTAAGACTTAATCCTAAGAAATGTGTTTTTGGAGTGAAATTTGGAAAGTTATTAGGATACATTGTGTCAAAAAAGGGAATTGAAGTGGATCTGGCTAAGGTACAAGCAATTCTTGATATGCCACCACCTAGGAACATTAGTCAATTGTGCTCTTTACAGGGATGATTACAATCCATTCGAAGATTCATTGCTCAACTGGTAGATAAAAGTTTACCATTTACGCATCTCTTGCATAAGAATATTCCTTTCAAATGTGAGCACAAATGTGAAGTAGCCTTTAATCAAACAAAGCAATACCTCATGAATCCACCAGTATTGACTCCACCAATACAGGGTGTGCCTCTCATATTATATATTGCTGCCACAAAAGTATCTTTAGGAGCATTGTTGGCACAAGAAGATTACTCAGGAAAAGAATGAGCTATTTATTACATCATTCAAACTCTAACAAGTCACGAGCTAAATTACACCTTCATTGAAAAAGCTTATTCAACAATGGTGTTCACTTCTCAAAAATTACGACACTACATGCTGACTCATACAATAAAGCTTGTGGCTAAGATTGACCCACTCAAGTATCTTCTAAGCAAGACAACCTTAACTGGCAGGTTGGCTAAATGGGTTATGATTTTAAGCGAGTTCGATATTCAGTATGTGGATCGAAAAGCTATAAAGGGACAAGTAATTGCAGATCAATTAGCAGAAGCCCCAATGCCAATAGAACATCCAATACATGTTGATTTTCCTGATGCTGACATTTTCACAGCAGATATCCAACAATCATGGTCACTCTACTTTGATGGTTCTTACACTCAACATGGTTGGAGAGAAAGAATTATTTTTATTACACCTCAAGGACACACAATCCCAAAATCTTATCAGCTAATGTTTCCTTGCACAAACAACATAGCTGAATATGAGGCATTGATAATTGGTATGAGGATTGCGTTGGATTGGAAAATCACAGAACTTCAAGTTTTTGGCGATTCATAACTTATCATAAATCAAATCAATGATGAATACCACACCAAATATGATAAGTTGATACCTTACAAAGGAATGGTGGAAGATCTCAAGAAATACTTTTTTAATATCCAGCTCATATAGATTCCATGCATTGATAATAAAGCAGCAAACACTATGGCTACAATCGCCTCTCTACTCCAATTGTCAAAGAATAAAAAATGGTATGATTTCCTGGTGGAACAATTGTTTTCTCCCGCCCATGACAATCCTAAAACACAAATCATTTGCCATCTAATGAGTTCTGACTCTTCCTTATATGGCCAAATTTACACTTACTTAAAAGATACTACTTTACCCTTAGGCTTGTCTAGGAATCAAAAACAAAATTTCATTCGCCAATCATCTTGTTACACCTTAATTGCTAACGTCTTATACCGGTGTGGTCTGGATGGTACCCTCCTTAGGTGTCTTGAATGTGATGAATCAGAAAAAGACTTACAAGAGGTCCATGGCAGAATTTGTGGGACACATTTAAGTGGACTAACCCTAGCTAAGAAACTTGTAAGATTAGGATACTATTGGTCCACTATGGAAAAAGAATCATTCAACTTTGTGAAGAAATTTGTAAAATGTCAGATTCATGGGAATCTCATTCATGCTTCTGCTCAGGAATTACAACCCTTCACCACAACATGGCCTTTCGCTCAGTGGGGATTGGATTTGGTTTGCAAGATACATCCATCATCTTCAAATGGACACAAATTTATCATTATAACCACTGAATATTTCGTTAAGTGGATTGAAGCTATTCCTTTAACAACTGTTATGGGTAAACAAATCCCTTCATTCATCTTGAATTATATCATTTGCAGATATGGCATTCCTAATTCCATCACCACAGATAATGGTAGACCCTTTAAAAATCAGGATGTTGATGAACTATGTGGAAAATTTCACATCCAACATAGGTTCTCCACACCTTATTATCCACAGGGGAATGGTCAACCTGAAGCTTCAAACAAAACAATTCTAAAGATTTTGAAGAAAACAATGAATGAAGGAGGTTGTGATTGGCATGTCCAATTAAATCCAACATTATGGGCTTATAGAACAAGCATTCACACACCAACAAGAGCCACTCCTTATGCTTTGGCCTATGGAGAATAACCTATTTTGCCACTTGAAGTTGAGATTCCTTCACTTCGAGTATCACTCAAAGGGATAATCAACGATGAAGACTACAGAGTATCAAGATTGCAAGAGCTAGAACTGCTTGATGAACGATGTCAAACTGTGGTTAATCACTTGAAGGGATATCAAAAAATCATGTCCCACAACTACAATCATAAAGTCAAACCACGAAGTTTGCAAGTGGGTGATTTGGTCCTCAGAGAAAACCCTAGAAATTAACAGGATCGGGAAAAGAAAGGTAAATTCAAACCTAACTAGTTAGGCCCATTCGTTATCATTGCAGCCTACAGATCAAGGGCATATCAGTTGTCAACAGCAGAAGGGGACCTATTTGAAGACCTAATCAACAACATTCATTTGAAAAGGTTCTACACCTGAAGAAAAATCAAAAACAATATAAAAAGTCCTAAAAAAAAAATAAAAAAATAAAAACATTGCCTTGATGAAAACCGGGCAAACATGCATCTTGGTAATAGCAAAAAAATCATAAAATTAGGAAAAAGTGCAATAAAAACAAATGGTGAAAACTTGGCAAATAGGCATTGTTTGTGATTTCATTTGGCTCTCTCATCTATTAGGATTCATTCTGCACATGCATCCTTTCATCGGCATCGCACACACACATCACCATCACATTTGCATTGCATCATTCTCCTTGGAATAACAAGGATCTCATCATGGATTGATGATTTAAGGATTATCCATCGCAATAGTTGTCTCTAGCAAGAGTCAGAGTACAAGGTCACTAGGGGGCAATTCGCTTTTCTAGGAGGTAGTCAATAGCATGTGTCTAACTCCAGAATGTCTGAAATGACAGTTTTGTCCAATTAAACTGAGCTTACATGATTATCTTGACAGATGATTTAAAAATAAATTGGATGATCTTAATCTGAATAAAATGAATGAAAAAACTTAAAGTAAAAGTTGCAAATTGTTGTTTTGATATTTGATGACATCATATCTTTGGAGTGGTTCAATGATGTACTGAACTAGAATCACAAGGAAGAAGTATGATTTTTCTTTGATTGTTGTCTATAAGTTAATCATTAGTATTGTGCAAATTGGTCGTGGGTCATGTTCTACAATGGATCATTGATGACATTTCAGAATTTGCATAAGAAAATGGTTAACTTTTGTCTATTTATGCAAGCAATACTCAGGTTATCTTGGTTCAGTTATACCTCGATGCTTGTATTAATTTGGTACATTAAACATTATGGAAGCAGTACTCAGGTCATCATTGGTGCTAACATACCCTTTGATAATTGTACTAACTTTAAATATATCAAAAGGCTCAATGATGACAACTAAACACAACAGGAAATGGCAAGAAGGAGAATGATTCATTATTTCATTTAGGTTTGCATAATTCATTTAGGACTGCATAATTCATTTGCGTTTTGAGGTTCTTTTTAAAATAGATTTTTGAGGGTGGATCACATTCTTAAATATCTTTTTCGACAATGGTTGAGTAAGACTGGACATTTGTTACATATCATCATCATCATTTCATATCATTATCATATTCCTTATAATGTCATTTTCCATCATTGCATCATAGGCATTCATTACATCATTGGCATGGTTATCATTCATCATTCATTAACATATACATCTGCATATTTCACACATTCATAAAATAAAAATTGCATTCATATTTTTCACATCATTAAATCATATATCATAAGATTGTTATGTGAGTGCATTTTCATTACATCATTACATCATCATCATAAATCATAATCTCATCTAAAATCATTTACATCTTGCATTTTGCATTCATTGCATACATCATCAAAGAAAAGAAAAATTCATTTAGAGCCTATCATATCATCATTTGCATCATCATCATACACAACATGGCATATTAAAAATCAAAACATACATAACATGTGCATTGATCATCTATAACACATGCATAATCAAATCGCCACTGCATATCATAGATCTCATCAAAACAAATGTCCAGGAATACAAGGATATCAAATGTTTCAAAAAGATATATCATACAATGGAATAAATGTGTACAAAAAAATGCTCATCACTGAGGGGCATCTGGCTGTAGATTATGGCTACGACTACCACCTGAGGTAGCGGGTCTCGTTGGATCTCTGCTCTTGGATGCTCTGATCTCTCATCTGACCGGTTGACCCACACTCCTGGTCGCACTCCTAGAGTGACTGCATGAGTGAGTCCAAGCCTGAGTACCTAACTGAGTGAAGGCTATCCGTCGCTCAGGTAGCACTGCCTCAAAATATCACATCCAGTAATAATTGGCCTCTCGAGTAGTCTCTAATCCCTCTGCCACAACCTCTCCAATAGAGGTTCTCTCCACTGATCTCAGTAATCTCTTGGCTAACCCCTCAGCCTATACACATCTCTCTCGAAAGTTGTCCCTTTCGGCCATAAGCTGAGCTACCTATGGGTTGGGAGGTGGTGGTTGTGCTATCTATCCCTACAGCTGATTGATAGTCCCCTGTGCCTGCGCTAACTGACTCTTAAGAGTCTGAACCTCAATCTGCAAGGAATCTACCTGTCCCTATGACGGAGCCTTGATGGTGATCCGTGACACTGAAGTACTGGCCTGACCCACTGCTCTAGATGTCTGTGACCTCATCCTGAAGGGAATGTCAAAGAATAATCTCTATCTCCCACCACCCCCATCATCCCCATCATTTGAGTCATCTAACTCCTCATCTATCTACTCGTCCTCGGAGCTCTCATCATCTACCTCCATGGCCACCCCGCTGATATCTACAGCTTGCTCTACCAATACTTGCCCCTGATCCTATGGCTGCCCTACTGCTGGATGTCCCTATGGCTGATGTCATCCCATCTATATAACTGGACCTCCCATCAATGGGGCAAGCTCATCTAGACTGGTGAAATGAGGAAAGGGATGTGTGTAGAAATATGCAGCATAGTCATCTATCATCCCTGCATCTGTGACCTCTAGTCGTATGGTCCAATCATCCAGCTACAACTCAAAGTACTCCTCTCTGGTGACCTCAATAGTCAAAATTGGCCCCCACTCTAGTACATCTCCCTGACACTTGACATAATGTGCCACCCCTTGTGGCATCATCTGTACCCATCCAAACTATCTCAGCACCCTCTGGCCTAGGAATCACTCAATATTGAATGGGGTGCATCCAATCAAGTATCTGGACCTCGTCACATATGGTAACTCTATGTCATCTAGCTACCATTGGTCACAATCCACATATGACCACCAGATGACCGTGTCCAAGTCATCAAGTACCCACTGCCAGTACTCCAATTTGCCCAACCTCGATTGGACAAGGGGCCCTGTATACGCATAAGCATAGGGGAATCCGATGGGGTGATCTCTCCTGACAATAGGGCGTGTAATCATGAAGTGCTCCCATGTGAATAACTGTAACAGAGTCACCCCGTAGGAAAGACTCTTCCCATCTGTGTACACGACCTGATGAAGGTCATGGTATAGATGGGAAAGCATGCATGACCCCCATGCATATCTGGTGCGGTGGAGAAGCATGTCCTCCAAGATCCTGCCCCACCCAACTGATAGTCCCTTTGACCTGCGATCAGGACAAAGGAAACCATGGATCATCCCTACTAAAACCGAAGGCAGTGGGGCATATCTCTCCGTCATCTCCTTCCAAGGAAGATCATATCCACAGATATGAGGATCCTGGAAGACCCGTCTTAAAGCATCTGTACCCCCAATCTCCTTGTGATCATAAATCACAAGCTCTCCAACCACAGGAATACCCAAAATCATGTAAACATCCTCTGGGGTCACCGTAATCTCTCCTGTCGGCAAATGGAAGGTGTTGTGCTTTCTATGCCACCGCTCTGCTAAGGCAGTCAACAAAGCCCTATTGACCTGATACTGCGGGATACTCAATAGAGCTCTCAGGCCACACTAGTCTATCACTCCCAAATCATCATGGGACAGTCGGGGAATCATCTCCCATGTCTACGAAAATCTCTCTCTGATCTAAAGGAGGCTAAAATCCTCCTTTACAAAATCATCAAGCAAGCATGCAAAATCAATTAGCAATGGATATCATCAATCAATCAGCACATAAAGCGAGTTTAAATCACATCTAGTTTGTTTTTCATATCGCATGGAAACAAATTTAGCAGTCATCATGACTCTATTTGACTTTCAATTAGGAAAACAAATTACCAATACTATTTTTTTTTCATATCGCATGGAAACAAATTTAACAGTCATTGTAACTCAATCTATTTGACTTTTCAATCAGGAAAGAAAATCTATCATTTCTATTTTGTTTCTCATATCGCATGGAAGCAAAATTTATCAAACCTATTTGTTCTTCAAGCACGAAGACAAATTTATCAACTCTATTCATTGATGATATTCAAATATGTAAAATATGTTGTCTAATCTACCAACAATCGTAAAGCATGCATCAATTTTTCTTCAAAAATTGAAAATTGGCAAAAATTCATTGATGCGCTAAAACAGTCAATCTATGTGCTAAAACCATGGATGCATGACTTTGTTCCATGGATGTGCTAAAACAGTCTATGGATGTGTGATTTCATGGATGCGCTATTTTATCATGCATATGCACTATAACAGTTCATCTATGCGCTAAAACACCTATGCGATAATCTATCATTTTCTGCAGGCAGGTTTCATGGATGCACCATTTTATCTATCCTATGCGCGATTATTTGGCCTCTATGTGCAACTATTTTATCCCTATGCACCATTTTGGATGCACTAAACTATCTACTGTATGCACTAAAAGACCTATCATATGTGCTAAAATAGAATATTAAAATTTGAAAAAATTCGAAAAAGCATCGAAAAATGCATAAAAAATTGACGGAGAGGTTTGGATCAACTTATCGGAGGTCCATACATAGGTGGTCTCTGATGACGGCGACCTCGCTCAAATCTGTGGTGCTCATATGGGATCTACATTACTTTTCTCTCTCTTAGAGCTCCAAAATCTTCAAAGGCTACTGTTCAAATGAAAGTGACTTCTCACCTTTTTCATCTTTTAAGGGGGTAAAAATAGCATTTATTACTATGCAAAGTGCTATTTTGAGAGTTAAATCACCGAATTTTCTCCGAAATCATTTGAAAATCTTCCAAATCAGTCTCATAATTATTCTCATCATGTGATTTATCTCTTGAGGGGACATATAGCATCATCAGTAATTTTTCAAAGTTAGGGGCAAATTTTTTGAAGGAATGCGTAAAACACATCACTTCAAAGAGGGGCAAAATTTACACATCTAAAAATGGTCACGGTCGACCGAACCTGTTAATTAATTAAATATGAATTATTTAATTAATGTTCTTAAGTCATCTACATATCAATAAATTTAATTATTTATTTATATTGTTCATTTTCTAATTGTTCTAATTTAATTAAAAAAATAATTTTATTTAATTAATGCTATCTTCCTCCTAATTAATTAAATAGATTTTACAATTTATTTACATTAATTGTCAAAGTTTAAATTCTAAATTTAAATAATATTCTTCTCTCCACATTTAATTAAAACATTTTCCAAATTCGCACTCCTCTCACAAAATTAAATATTCTTAATATTTAATTAAAAGGATTTTTCTCTTCTCACATAATTAAATATTTGTAATATTTAATTAAAGCCTTTTCATATTTCTCTCAAACATAATTAAATATTTATTTAATTAATTATGAGAGACACCTTTCAAATTGTCTCTTCATTTTCTATCTCTCAGAATTCCACCTTCTTTTCAAATTCTCGATCTCTAGCCATTCATTTCAACAGGTTTGAACTCGACCGTCGATCTTGGCCAATCAAATTCCTACCTTCAAAAATCTGTAAATACAACCCTTTCATGAGTTGAGAAGGAGCTCGAGTCTCATATTTTTCATGCGTAGTTATTATAGTCACATCTTAAGCATTTCATAGCATCTTAATTCAATAAGCTCAATCTTTTACATGCATATGCATTTTTGATAATCTCATTCTCTCAAGTGCCATTCCATAAGCTGTTGTTTGCACAACTGAGAGCAAACATCTTGAAGTGAATCCTTGGAGATAGAGGACAATGAAACGAATTTGAAGAAGTTGCGGTTTAGAGTTTGCATTTACTTTACTTTATTTAGTTTTCTTCAATCTAATGTTTCATTGCTGTACTAGTTTATATGCAATTTAATTGACACATTCTAACGTACACAAGTAGAATTCAAACTTCTTTAAAATCTAGAGGTTCCTTAGTTTGGTGCAATAGGTCCCCCCTTTAACCGAGTTTCCCAAAAAGGGTTGTTACCTTGTCAAATTTTGGCATCAAAACTATTATAGGAGGTTAATTAAGGACTTCAATAAGATTGCAACACCATTTTTTGTTGTGTTGACTAAAGATATAGAATTTGACTGCACATTAAAGTGCCAACATTTTTTTCAGGAACTTAAGGCAACCTTAACCAGATTACCTATTTTGAGGGAACTGAATTGGACATTACCATTCCATATGCACATTGATGCTTCAAATTTTTCTATTGGAGTAGTTTTGGGTCAAAAATAAGGTGCTAAAGAGTATTCTATTTACTACATCAATAAAAACTTGTAGGGAGCAAAGCTAGATTATACTGTTATAGAGACAAAATTGGTAGTGGTAGTATAGTCCATCAATAAATTCAGGCATTACATAACTAGATATGCAATATTTGTCCACATAGATCATATAGTTATAAGATACTTAATGAGAAAACCTATGGTAGGGGGCATTCTAGTTAGATGGCTACTCCTACAAGAATTTGATATCACAATAGTGGAAAGCCTAGGATGGCTAATGTAGTAGAATTTTTTTATCAAGTTGTCCAACACAATCAGCAGAAGGGGTAGTAGATGACTCATTTCCAAATGAGAGTTTTTTTTCTCTTAATGTACATACACCTTGGTATGCTGACATTGTGAACTATTGGTGACATGATATATACCAACACACTTTTCTTCAAGGGAAAAGAGACAACTAGTGCACAAGTGTTTCCCATATCCTTGGGTATCTAGTTGTCTATTCTACACAAACACATAAAATATCATGAGAAGGTGTATAAGAGAAGATGAAGTCTTTGATATAATAAAGGTTTCCATGATGAGCCCTGTGGGGTCACTTTGCATCCAAAAGTATATCATTCATAATTCTCACAATAGGTTACTACTGGATAACTTTACAGAAGAATTATATCAAGTATACAAGAAGTTGTGATAGATTCCAAAGAATGGTAGGCAAATAAAGATTGATGAAATTCCTTTGTAGCAAAAATTAACACTAGAACCCTTTGACAAATGGGGTCTAGATTTCATTGTCTCAGTTTCACCTATATCTAACAACAAGGAGTATATTCTAATTTGCATTTATTATCTAATAAAGTGGGTGGAAGTGAATGTATTACAACTTTCGAAAGATGGAAAATTTGCTAAAGTCTTGTATAAATATATTTTTACTAGTTATGGAGTACCTAGGGAAATAGAAAATGATTAGGGTCCATAATTTACTTCGGATCTCATTAAAAAATAGGTTGAAGAGTATAAAATAAGCCACAAAAACTATACATCTTATCACCCTCAAGACAATGGCCAGGTGGAGGTTACCTATAGGGAAATTGAGAGTATTCTAACCAAGAAAAGTAGATACATAGAAAATATTGGGCAACTAGATTACTAGAGGAATTATGGTGCATACAGAATAAAATGGAAAACATCTACTGGTTTATCCCCCTATGAACTACACTATGGAAAAAATTTAGTTCTCCCAATATATTTTGAGTAACAAATGCTCAAAACAAGAATGGAATTAGACATGGACCTCACAACAACACAAAAGGAGAGATTGCATAACTTAAATGGGCTAGATGAAAATAGGATAGAATTAATGCATCATACATTGATAGTATAGAAACATAGGACAAAATGGCATGACCAATATATAAAGACAAAAGAATTCAATGTATGAGATTGGTCCTTATTGTATGATTCAAGATATAAATATTTTAAGGGAAAACTCCAATCTAGATGGTTGGGACCCTATGAAATAAGCCATGTTTTTCCTAAAGGGGTAGTCTAGTTGGTGACCATAGATGCAGTAAGATTCTCACTGATGGTTAATGGCCATAGGTTGAAACTTTATAAACAAACTAGTACAAAAATATTATTTAATTATTTTCTAATTTAATAGTATGGTATTATCAGTTATTCAGATGCAACAAAAAAACCACACAATGATGATTCAACAGAAGATGTACCAATTCCTTCTAGTGAATCAGTGGTTGAGCTAAAAATCTTGATGCCTAAGGTTGCACAAGTTTAATTTATTGATCCACCTCACATACATTCACACAACACAACTACAATGATACATATTTATTTTGCACCAATCTCCATATTACGGTAGGGACTTGTAGCTTCATGTATTAAACTTACTATATTTTTGTCAGTGACCTCTTATAGTAAGGACCTATAGCACAATACACATAAGTTGTCAAATTTTGGAACCACATTAATTACAACTGATCACCTTTCACTCCACTATTTCATCACACATGCAACAAATAAACGTGTCATATCAGTACATGCAACATGCTAATTTCATTTCCTCATACTTAATTTTAATTTCAAGAATTCATACTATATCTTCAACTTCCCTCATGTGTACATTTCACCCATTTCAAACCATACACTAATTTGTCATTAATTTCACACACCATACAATAATTAATTGCAATTAAACCATATCATATCAACATTATCCAACAGATAATCTCCAAATAACTTTCACATGTGTGTAGGTTCACTTCATAATATCTACTAGGTATGCATACTAGACAACCATAATTAACTCAAATTTCCATTATGTCCAATACGTACTTGCATTATATCTAGCATACTTTGTATTGATTACTTCTATCTCCATACTTTACAATTATTACCTTCACCTATTTTTCCTAACTTGAAGAGAGGACACATCAAGAACTTAATTTGGGAGGAAGGGTACTAAATAAGTTAAAATTTTAGTTTCTATCACCAAAAATCCAAACATGAAAGACATACAAACCATTTTTTCATACCCTGTTTTGCACCTAAAACATTTTCCTATTGATTCTAAATGAAATTTTCCTAAATTTTAGTTAATTAATTTTTTTTAAGTTTGTAGAAGTTGAACAGAGGAGAAAACATAAAAGTGATTGAAGTTGTTGAAGGAAAGGTGCATGCAAGAGTAACAAATAACATGGGTTGGTGGACTATTGAGATGGAAATTGGGGTTGAATTTTTAGATTTCTTAAAGATTTTTTTATCGCACATAGAATACATCACCACGGGAGGAGACATTATTCGAAGGGAGCCAACTGGAAATAAACAAATATTGGAATATGAATTAGTGGTTCCCATTTTCATAAGGGTAGGATGGCTAGATTTTATTTTCAAGTTGAAAGAAATTGATGATGATATGGCCAAGAGGTTTCCAACTACATTATAGCATGACAAAGCCATTGTAAATTTATTGTCAGTCAATGCATTAGAAGAAGCAATTTCATAAGTATCTGGTTTGTCGAGGACTAGAGTTGAATTTATAGTTCGAGCACATGTAAAGGCTACAAGAGAAGAGTCTTATGAACAAGGATAAAACTTGGATTCTTCATCCCAAGGTAATAAAATACTTTCACTTCCTTAGGTATGGGCTTTCTATGTCTCATATTTCATTAGGTACCTCATAGGTGATGGTAGGTTAAATATCTTCTTTACAGTGTGCATTTTAAAATTTTAAGCCATCTTCATCATAATAAAGTTGTTAATGAGACAAATTTCATCCACAAATTCTTAAAAAAAGATGGGATCCGAATGTCAAAGCAAATAGAATGATTTTACTCTTTTTCATCTTTTTTTAATTTCCCTATTAACAAAAAAGAGTCTTAGAATTCAATACCCACAAGTATCTTGGGAGGATTTTGTGAAATATCAAGACATTAATAGTATACTAGAGTGACATAAAATTCTTGAAACCCTAGAACCATCAGTTGTTCCTATAAGAGAAACCCCTCTTGTTTCACCTATTACTTCACCTACCTATATCCAACGTGAACCCGAGGAGAAAAATGTGCAAGGATCATCACCTGTGGAATCTAGGAAGCCAATAGAAAAGAAGACCCCATCCACCTATAAGACACCTAAAGCTAAGAAAAAGGGAGTTAGGCCTTCTAAACCTTCAAAGGTGTAGAAGAAAAATGATACATAGAAGGAGACATCTACTACAGTTAGGAATTTAGGCCAATTGAGACAAAAAAAAATTATGATGGGAAGCATAGGAAAATCAGAAGAGGAATTGATGGGTAAGGAGACAAAAGATGAAAAAATTATTGTGGTTAAAACTAGCTTCAAAATAAAAGAAAGTGCTCCTAATAATGTGTATGTTCCTCTAAAAATGAAATGGTATGTATCCACCTTTGAATCAAATTTAAAGGATGTCTTTTTTTCTTATAAAGCCAAGAGAAGAGCCCCAGACAACCCTCACAATGAGGGTTTTGAATACACAGAGGGATACGATGATCGGAATTTAAGGGATGATGAAATATTTTTAGAACAAAGGAATGTTAGGAAGGAATTGGAGGAAGCATAAGAAAGAATCAATAAATTGGAAGAGCAAGTGAAAACTTATGAAAAAGGGGATAAAGAGAGCGAAATGAATATTCAAAAGATGGAAGAGAAAGAATAGACATATTGACACAGGGCCAAATTGGACTAGTTGGCACAAATTCCAATAGTTAAAATAGGGTATACATAGCTAGCAATAGAAAATAGCAGACCCCTCCTATAAAGAATCGAACTAATCATACAACTCTATCCATTGGGTATCAATTATCAAAAATTGTTAATCAATTTTCACAAGAAAATGAAAAATGGAGAAAAAAAAAAAAGCCCTAATTGCAAATCATACCAAAGTGCTCGAGGGGAGGAAATTGAATTGAAAAATTTAAAATTCAGAGTGGGGGAGGTAGAAAATAAAGTTTCCCAAATTATTAGATGAAGACCGCCAACAAGAACTTATACATTTTTTTTGCAAGAAAAGTTTAGTAGTTTTCTAGTTTAGTAGGCTAATAAGTAACTAGCCATTTCAAATGAGCAAGAAATATAATTTCCTTGATTTTTTAGCTGACTCTACACCATATGAATATGTCCATCTTTGTGAGTAATATCTACATAACTATGTAGTGCTTGAGGAGACAAAATGGAACCCCTTGATGTTTATGGGTATTTTACAGATCGAAGCACTAGCATCCTACTCTAGGAATGAAGGATTCTGGGGTGAAACTATTGAGGAATATGAGGAGAGAGATAAATGTATCTATCCCAATAAGAAATGAATCAAAGAAACCTAATGCCATCATAAATGAATGGTTACAACTTCTAGTGTATAATAGACTAGGAGGAAAAATTATGAGATTGAGGATAAAAGATTATAATAGAATGTAGACATTGGAACTTGGATTGGTTTATCATAGTTACAATTATGTATAGTAAAGATGGGATAGTTTGACTCTACAAATACAAAGGAAAGAATCACCTTTAGTGTATAACTTCATGGATATTCTGAAAAGAGTGTGTAGGTATATGGATATTGCTACTAACCTTGCAATTAATTGGATGCAACTAACATTCCAACCACATATCCTTATTTATCTAGTGCCACATTAGATAGGGGATAAGATGGATGAATGTGAGCATGATGAACTTTCCTAAAAGAATAGGATTTCATGTTATGAGGGATTCTACCCAAAATAGATCAAGGGATTAAACACTGCCATGTACCTTGGAGAGATTACACTGAACTATAATCTATCCCCCTAGCTCATTTTATTGAGGGAAAGAAAAAGGGTAGTTGGAGGGAGCGATGAGCCCATTTATTAGCTAGTTTTTTGTTACCTTTATGTTTCTTATAAGAAATTCCTAAGATAATTATTCCTATAGTATGTGATCTTTTATATTTATTATGTAGACCTTGAACTTGGTTAAATTATATGGAAATGAAGTTAGGATATGATGGTGTTGCATGATTTATATGTGAATATGTATGAATTATGATTGATATATTTGTTTAATTAGGGTAGTTAGCATTGTGTGTGTTCTTTATGAACTAAGCCCTTACATCCTAACAAGACATTGTAGCCTACAACAAGTTCTGCAAAATGTAACCTGTAATCAAAGGAGTTCCTCAATAAAAAAAATAGGGGATGTTCCAAAATACACTGAATGCAATTACTACAACATGGTGATACCTGATGAAGACAATTTAGTATCATTCTAAAAATCAATAAAGGCATTAAAGAGGGAGAACCCTCTTATCATTAGGATTCTGGCATAACATATTCTAGATTCCACATTTCAATTTTTTTATTGCAAAGTTCTAATCCTATTTAGATTCTTATTTCTTTTCAATTGCAATTAGGATAACTAAATCTTAATTACACTTTGATATCTAGGGATTTGTAATTAATGGTTTTAGTTTAGAGTTGTGTTTTGAATAAAACCCCCATGGATCTATATAAATGATGGTTGAGTCTTTAGGATAGTAATTTTATTAATATTTTAGTTGTGTATTTGGTTATCAAAAACTTTTTAGTCTTTAGTTGTTAGTACATGAACATATTGATTGTTCAAACATGATTTTTCTGAATACAATCTTTGAGAAATATTTAATGTGATATTTTGGAATGTGTAATGAATGATCTTGATTTTATATGATTGATTTGAGTATGAAGATTTAGATTTGGGTTAGTTTAAAGTGAAGACAACCACCTAAGAAATGTCCACTCAAGGTGCTATCCTTCACTATGTTTACAATTTTTATTTTTGTTTAGTAGTTACTTCATAATAACATAAAAATTTAAGATATATTCTCTTATCAAGTTATCAATAATTATTATTTATATTCATGATTGCATTCATTTAACTTGTAGTGCTCTAGAGTGTAGAATAGGTTCAGTTACTAGTTTCTAGTCATTTTTAGCATTTTACCTATTAACAGTAGTTTAGTCATAGACTATGTTGTAGATACCCATAGCCAAAGCACCCAGTTCACTGCTTTCACCGTTATTCAATTTTTTTAATTTTATAGTAAGTGTCATACCTTCACTAGGATAGTTTAGGTAACCTTAGGTATTTCAAATCATATACACTAGTACTACCATTAGAATCCTACTAGCCTCAGTCGATTATTTAATGGAAGTCATTTTTAAATGTCAAGTGGACTATTTAGCCAGGTTTTTCCCTTAATTATTTGATTGCAACAAATATTATTAGGCATTAGAAGGGACTCTACAATGATCTCTCAAGATTCTAGAGCAGAATGATAGAAATTTTGATGAGATATGTTACTTTGGAAGGTAGGTTTAATTATGTCAATGCCCACCTTTTTCTCATGCTTAATCACTTTAGTTATGGTGTGAAAATGAATTTTGTGTTCTAGATAATGTCCTATCTAGAAAGATCTATTAAGGTTTCTCAATATAAGGGGAAGAATTTACCCCTTAACTGGGGGTTGATTTTTAGACTATATTATTCTAAGGTGGTACTTTCCTCCTCTTTGGCCTCTAGCAAGAAAATCCCTCACAATTAGGGATTCTATTAATTCTTTTGAGGGCCTCCCTTCTACCTCGAGCCTTGGGTTGTTGTCATCCCAAAATTCCCAAAGGGTCGCTAGAGCTAAAGGTAAATCCCCTATTTATGAGGTCTTCACCCTATTTCTAAATAAATGTTTCATTTTCTAACCCCACCCAAATCTATATTTTAGATAATTCCTAAGATTCATGGTGCCATCCTATGATGGTTTCCCTGCTATCTTCCCTATTCGAGATGAATTTTCTAAATCCTCCAATTCACCCCTGTCGACCAAACCTTCTAACCATTTTTATTCTGCTACCCTTTTTTTTACCTAGATAATTCCCCAAAAGACCCTCCTTTTGATTCTATTGTTTGTGCTAATTGCACCCCTCTCAAACTAAAAATTACTAATATGAGCAAGGCTATGAATTTTCAAAATAATAAATTCCAAAATTATTGCTAGCCTAATTAATCATAACTAAAGATATAATTCAAAATATGAAAGATAAGGTGCTCAACCATAAGGATGCTAAGCTAGGTGAAGTTCATGGTGAGGGCCACTCCACTCTTCTCTCTTCTCTTGCTATGTCTTTTGACAAGTAAGACAATTGGAAAACTAGAGTTGAAAAATTAGGGCTCTGGTCGGAATTGTGGGTGAGAGGGAAAATTTGTAGGAAAAGATGGCTACTATGTGTAGGAATTAGGGAAAAAAATGTGGTACTTATAGGATATCATTGACTACACCAAGGAAATAGTGAAAAAAATTGTGGTAACCATTTAGGTTTTCCAATACGAGCTACACAATAGTCATGAAAAGAGGGTTTAGGAGGATGGTCAAGATGCTACTCAACCTAAAAAGAACGACAAAAAGTTGATTTTTTCAACTATGCCCAATACTCAAGAGGGCCAACCCATCCAAAAAAAATCACTGTGTTTTGAAGAAAATCAGAATTTTTTGGTGAATTAATGGTAGGTCATTAGTGGTATCAAGCTATTGGGCAACGTGTAGCTAGTTTGGTTCCTTGTTGGTCTTCTCATGTGTTTTATTTTTCTACTTTTGTTGTTCTCTATTTAGTTGATTTTTTTTTTCTCGGGTGCCTCATGTCTCTTGGGCTCACCTATTTGGCCTTCACAACTAAATTGTAAGGGTATGGGCCCTTCTTGACTTTAATCTAATAAGAAATAACATAACCAATCAATTCATGATTTGAGTGCTTTCGATCTAGGTATGGAATTCTAAATACCCACATAAAGAGCTATGTATCTATATTTTTTTAATGTGAGAAATTCAATTTAAACTTAAGTTGGGATAAAGTAGGTTAATATTAGGAAAACAAATTGATAAAATGATAAAAAATAAAAAGTTTGGGAGGATAATCAACATGCAAGTAAGAAATAGAAGGGAAAGGAGAAACAAGATAGTCATGAAAGTTAAAAAATATATGTAGCCTATCAATTTTTTGTTCAATACCACTATATAATGATTCCATGTGAAAAAATTGTTAGTGAATCACAAAAAATGAACTAGGGGAGAGTGGATTCCCTAATAGTCTCCTAGGGTTTTTCACGTAGGAGCTAGTTGGTACAATGCCTATTTTGCATTTAGTATTCTTGGTGTTCATCCAAGATTACAGGCTTAAATTTGTGTGGTGTGTGATATGGAATGCCCTAAATTCTAAGAACTTATAAAGTAAATTAACTATTAATGTAAAGCATAGAGAATGCAACTATGTTTAAAAAAACATAATGATATGCAAACATAAACTAAATGACCTAAGAAACATAAGCAAATGATTACAAAAATGAATAAAACTGGAGAGGTGCACTTGGAAATGGAATGTGATGCAAAGAGGCTCTAGAGAACTTTAGAATTTGTTGCCGATGTTGACTAGGAAACAAGTGCCAATGTGGGTCACTTAGTCCAGTTTCTGACAAAAGGGTACTCAAATCTATAGAAAATCCTTTTTAGGCCTGGTAGTGGGACTAAGTCACCACTAATGGTGACTTAGTCCACTTCCAAGCCTAATATACAAATTTGAAGGTGCACTTTGAAGTCCTTGATCTGCTCTTCTCTTCTTGACAAGTTTTTGGACCTAAAACTAAATAATCTAGTCTGCGAGTATTCTCCAAGCCTCTTTTATGGTTTTGACCACCTTGAAGAGATTTTAAACATTGTTGAAGACTTTTCTACCTTTTTTCCTTACCAAATATACAAACAAGACTTGTAAATCATATAAAGAGGGAAAACTTGTTGATTGTTAGGGATTAGAGGTTTACCTTGGTCAAAACCCTTTTGAGTAATTAAACCAAATGAAGATGTAAATTTAATGAATAATGAAACAAATAGAGTTATTACCTTTCCATGATGACAACTCTTAGATTGTTGCAGCAATGGTTTAGGTTTCAACCCTTGAATACTTCAGAAATATGTCTTGATTACTTAGAATACTCAAACCCTAAGTTTCTTGAGAAGAGTAGTGGATCAGAGACGAGTGAAGGATGAAAATGAGACTTAAGAGATGAAAGAATGATGTTAAAACCCTTTATTTATACATTTTATGACATAATTTCTCGAAAATTACACCTTACAGGCCAACCTTGGGGTTTAGGGGACAAAATCCTATCACAATTTAAAATTAAATTTTATTTTTATGCCACATGGGGGCGACTTAGTCCATCTGGGAAAATTTGAGTGGGTGTCAGGAATTAAAATATGATTAATGATGCTTGTCATTATTGTCCTCCGAAACACACTCAAATTGGACTTGTAAGAGCATTAAGGTGTCATTTTTAACAAAAGAAAGGTTTTATTTAGTGATGACAAGACTAGGCAAGTGTGAGAGTTTTGTTACAACTCTTACAACACTTGGAAATAAGGCTTGGTAGAGGGTAAAACGAGGTCCAAAATCGATAGGAAATGCCCCAAATAAGCGAAAAGTGTCAAGGCTACACTTTTTGGCGATACATTTAGCCCCCACTTTAGTAAGAGAATGAACTTGCTTCAAACTCACACTAAAGTAGCCCAATGCAGAGGGTGAATAATGACAAAGATAAAAAAGGCAATTAAGACCCTAGGGTTCAAGATCCTAAGTCAAACGAACATAAGTGCAAGAAGACATGTTCAAGGGTGAATGATACGTAGGAAAACAAGATACACAATTATGCAACGAAAATAACTAAAAGAAAGAAGAATGACGTAGAGAAGATGCACTCACTCTAGGGCCACCAAAGGTCAAGTCGTCCACGGTGTGAGTTGTCCCAAAAACGTGGTTTAGTGAGAAAGGCATGCCAATGTGTCAGCTTTCCACCACATAATGAGAAATTCATGCCAGTGTATTGGCTTCCCATTATATTAATCATACCAAAATTACCTCACTTGATAAATTTGATAAGGCACCATAATTATTTTGTAAATTTTATTGAATATTATGTGAAGATTTTGTTGAAAGGAGATTTTTCTTTGTTCATGTGAGGTCTCACCTTAGGGAGAATTGTGCCTAATGTCTCCAAGAGAGGACAAGTCAGGGTGTCAAATCATTATCCATGGGATGCCTCATTCACATCAGGCCACTAAAGTTGATCGTACACTCTTGGAAGACATCAACCCCAAAGACACCACCAAGGAGAGGACACATCACAAGAAAAAGAAAAATCACACCATGGAATTTTGTAAAATTATGTTGTCTATGTATGCCCCCACTTTAAAGTAGTTGCTACATCATTACTTTGATCAATTTATTTAAAGTAGCCAAGGAGAAGGGAAATAAGACATGAGAGCTAACTTGGAAATCCCTATGCCAAGTCATATGTTTCTGAAGTAGGCTACATCATGAAGATAGATAGTATGTCACATACGAGTCAACTTAAGACATGTCATCCACGTCCCAAGATTGTTCTTATAAGTTTATGAAAGGTTAATCACTAGTCGAAAGAGACAACAACAAGTGGCATACGAGGACAAGGCTACTGAACCCATTGCCCCCAGTTAGTGCAGGGAAAAGGTGATTTGGGAATGGAGGATGGTATGTTGCTCCTCACAAGGGATGTAAACATGCAATATTGAGTATTATATGAGCCTAAAATATTACATGGAAAGGAGCAACAACTAATGTTATTTATGTTGATAAGTGAACAAAGTTTTAGCAAAGTTATCCTTTATGGTATGTACACTTTGTCATATATGTGAGTAATGTTATTGTAACTAGGTTGAGGTGAAACATTGTGCTTGGGTGGGTAAAGTATGATAAGATTCTTAGGAGGTCCAATAGTAAATGGGGATCTAATATACACTTGTGTATGCATAACCTTAGTGGGTTTGGGCTGATGTATCTCTAAGAAAGGGAAATTGAGTATCATCATTTTACTATTACCCAAGGAAGACACATTAATATTCCTTGAAAGGAGTGTAACCATGTTGTTTATTTCTTGCACCATGATGCCTTCCCTAGTAGGAGAGTGTTTAGGAGAGCTACAAATAAGATGTTCAGGACATGCATTTTTGGTTCTACACTATTGACTTCATCACAAGCAAGGGAATAATCGATGGTTTAAATGTCATGTGTCATATTAAGATTCTCATGATTTTAATTAATTGAATTTTGTAACCCCATAATATATTCTTCACTAATAGGAGAGATATTAGGAGAAGGGGAAAGTTGGTTGTTGTGATTGTGGATGATTCCATTATTTTCCTCTAAGGTGTCATTCTCTTATGTCATAGTATCTATCCTAGGAAGAGAGATTTTTGGAAAGTGAAAAACAATAGGTTCATCACATGTTATGATTAGATTTGGTGAAGTAGCTTAATTGCTCATAGGAGAGGTATTAGGAGAAGGATAACTAGAAGTTACATGGTTACCAATGATTGGATTGGTTTGTTCAAATAGAGCCTTCTGAATGTGAGGAATATTAGAAGAGAGATAGATAATGCTATAACTCTCAATCATTGGAGTTCTTGATACCAACATATCCTTATTTATTAAAGAATGATAATAAATAGGGGAGGTGTTGGGAGATGATTGAAGACTAGGTAAGGTAGTAACAATTATTTTAGCTTTGTATGTCATAAATTATTTGCAAGGGGGAGAAGGAGGATGAAAAGAAAGACTTTCATGATCTTTAATGATTGTGTCTCCATGCTACAAGATACCTTCTTCACCAATGGGAGAGATATCAGGAGAAGAACAATTATGATTATCATGATTATCGACGCTTGCATCCTCTTCTCCCAAATATTTAGTGGATGATCTAAGTGAGATGAATTTGTCAAGAGATTCATCTAACATGTCAAAGTTATTGCTACTAAAGGGTTGAAGGATTTTATGAGTGGGTGCTTGTGATGTTCTTAATGTTTTTTTTTTCATTTTCTAAATAATCTGATTTAAAGGATCTAGGAACTAATGCGGAAAAAAAAAATGGCAAAATTTTAACACTATCCAAAAGTGCCATGAATGTTATTTATAATAAATGAAATGTAATAGAAGCTATGCATGTAATGTAAATACATAGAATGAAATTCAATTTTTAGATTTCAAACAAGGTAATTTACTAATTACACTATGTAATGATCTAAAAATGAAATGTCGTAAATGCAAAATTGAAACCAAGCAATGCATAAAATGAGCTAATTTAAGCTAGATATCGTGAAATGTGTGCTACATAAAATTATCCAAATGATACAGATAGGTTCGAGAAGCAAACATAAGCCTAAAAATAGGGTTTTGAACTTTGTAAAAAGCTATTTCAGGTGCAAAAAGGGACTAAATCACCCAAGGTGGTGACTTAGTGCACCTCGGGATTTTTTTAGAATTTGTAGATAATTTTGATGGTTTTCAGGGAATTTTTTGTTGGGTGATGGAGACCTCAGATAAATGCAAAATTGCAAAAGTGTTGTAATGATTTATGATTCAAAAATGCAACATATATGCATTTTCACTAATGCAAACTTTGTAACCCTAGAATGGAACTTAACTAATGCAACATGGAATGTAATTTAATTCTAGTATAATGAAGGACTCTAAACAAGAAAGGAAGGGTATTCGAAGGTCGGGTTCACCAAAATGAACCGCCAAAAATGATCTAAGGGAAATAGAAATCCCCAATATGCTCCTAGGGTTTTTCACCTAGGAGATATTTTGGTACAATGCCTCTTTCATGCTTAGTATTCTTAGTGTTCATTCAAGATTAGGGGCTTAAAGTTGTGTGGTGTGTGATATAGAATTCCCTAAATGCTAATAAATGATAAAAGAAATTAATTATTAAGGTAAAGCTTAGAGAATGCAACTATGTTTTAAAATATATAATGATATACAAACATAAACAAAATGACCTAAGAAACATAAGAAAATGATTATACAAATGAATAAAACTGAATAGGGTTCACCTAGAAATGGAATCTGATGCAAAGAGGCTCTAGAGACCTTAAAAATTTGTTGCTAATCTTGATTGGGACACATGTGCCAATCTGGGTGACTTAGTAATGTTTATGAGAAACTCCATCGGAACCAATTTCTAACAAAAGGGCACTCAAATCTATAGAAAACCCTTTTTAGGCATGCAAGTGTGTCTAATTTTCCACTAATGGTGACTTAGTCCACTTCCAAGTTCTGATAAATCTCAAGGTGCACTCTAAAGTCCTTGATCTTCTCTTTTGTTCCTGATAAGTTTCCGGAACTGAAATTGAAGAATCTAGTTTGGAAGCATTCTCCAAGACTCTTTTAGGGTTTTGACCACCTTTAAGGGTTTTGAAAAATTGTTGAAGGCTTTTCCACCTTTTTTCCTTGCCAAATCTACACACAAGACCTGTAAATCACATAAAGATGGAGAAATTGTTGATTGTTAGGGGTTGGGGGTTTGCCTTGGTCAAACACCTTTTGAGTAATTAAACCAAATGAATAATGAAAAAAATAGAGGTAGTACCTTTCCATGATGAGAAATCTTGGATTGTTGCAGCAATGGTTGGAGTTTCAGACCTTAAATGCTTTAGAAATATGTCTTGATGACTTAGAATACTCAAACCATAACTTTCTTGAGAAGAGTAGTCGATGAGAGATTAGTGAAGGATGAAAATGAGGCTCAAGAAATTAAAAAATGAGGGGAAAACCATTTATTTATACATGTTATTCCCTAATCTCTAGAAAATAACACCTTACAGGCCAACCTTAGGGTTTAGGAGACAAAATCCCGCCAAAATTTAAAATTAAATTTGATTTTTATGCCACATGAGACTAAGTTGCCCAAGGTAGTGACTTAGCCCACCTGGGTAAATATGACTAGTTTTCAAGAATTAAAATACGATTAATGATGCTTGTTCAAATTTTCCTCCGCAACACACTTAAGTTGGGCTTGTAAGAGAAATTAGGGGTCATTTTTAACATAAGAAAGGGTTGATTTAGTGATGACAAGCCTAGGAAAGTCTAATATTTTTGTTACAACTCTTAAAACACTTTGAAATTAGGCTTGGTAGAGGGTAAAAAGAGGTCCAAAATTCATAGGAAAGGCCCAAAATGAGTGAAAAGTGTCAGGGCTACAATTTTTTGTGACATAGTTAGCATGACTTGAATGTATACAATATAAAGGATCAACATAGCCTAAGGAGAAGAATGAAGAAGTGATATAGAAGGTTAACTTTTTTTCCTAAGCACTCTAAAACTATAAATTATTTGCACATCCTTGTCAGAAAAAGGTGTAACTAGGGAATATGGTCCCTAAACTATTTTTGTCGGGGAGGAATGGTGTATGGCTCTAGACTATATAGAGGAAGTATGAGAGGCTTGAAAAGGAAGAGATGATTGAGAGTAAGATTTTCTAGAGAGGATTGCTTAGAGTGAAGAGATGGGAGATAAACAGAGTCTATTTTTCATGATCATGTAGTCACATATCAAATGTAATTATTTCTGATATCAGAAGCATGGATTAGGCTTGTTTCTATAAACTACTAGCTTGTCCATTTTAAAACTTAGAACTATTAATTTATTTCTGTCTAGTAAAGACGCATTCAAATCAATTTTCATAAAATATAGTAGAAACTATTAGAATAAAAGACATCCAAATAATATTTACATGAAAATATTCTATGTAGTTACACTATAATATCTCTCAATTAAATATAAAATGTTGTTTTGAAATAAAAATCTTCTATCCACATGGGATAGTTTGAATAAGATGTATCTTTAGGATGCAACACAAAAGTACAAGTGTAAAGACAATAAACCCATGTATGAATAATTGACTTAAACATACATGATACATAGCCTTTTCCCAATTTCTTAGTTTGTTTTAGTTCATTCCTTAAAATTTAGTTTTTAGACCCCCCCCAAAAAAACACAATAATATATCAAATTTTTCTTAAAATGATATTGTCCACTATATCATCTGATAAGTAAAATTCTAAATATTTACCCTCTCTCATGTTATCATTTAAGATTCTATTTGTTTGATTAGTTTATTTCTCTTCCTTTTATTAGTGAAGCTTATTTTGGCAGTTTTGGCTTCCTCATCATTCCTTACAAACTAATGAATCCCTAGATTACTTTTGAGCAACTCAAAGTTCATTAATGTTGACATCTTCCATCATTCCTTTTGAAGTAGGTACTATATTTTTTCTCTTCCTACCTACCCTGCTACATGATTTACCCACAATAGAAAATGGAAATAAAATCATGCTTACAACTTTAGGATTAAAAAGCCTACCAGAAGTCACTTTGCTTTTAGTCATTTGAACTATTTACCACTATATTCAAAAGTTGTGTTTAAAATTTGAGATCCTTTTTGTTTTCACTCTATTTTCTCATCTCCCATTCACTTCTCTCCTTCACTCCAAAGTGAAAAGTTTTACACTATAAGCAATAGAATTGATGCATAGATTTCACCCCTTTTGGTATTGTAAAATAAATGCTATTGCTTTTTTGGGTGTTGGGTTTATGAACTAAATTTTACATTGTAATTGAAAAGAGATGACTTAAGGAAATCAAACCTTAGAAATCATGGTGATTTAATGAAGTATTTCTACTCAATAGAGCTAACTATATGATGGATGGGTATATTTGTGAAACTTAACATTTTTCATCATCAAGAGATAATGAGAGTTTAGTAGTTTAATGATAAATGGGGGCAAGCAATTTAGACTTTTTCAAAAGGGAAATTAGAAAAATGTATTTATTTTAACTATTTAAACGCCACATTTTTCAATAAAAATGACCAATATCAATTTTACACTTCATCCTTATCCAAAAAAAATAAAAAATAAATAATTTTCCTATTTCTATTTGCGAAAATATATTGTGGTTAATGAATAGTTCTCTATTTTGTAGGCAATGTTACTTTCCATCTAATAATTTTTGTGTTTATAAATGGTGGATGTCACTGTTCGGTACAGTTATCTAATTTCATTCCCGCGGAAAAGCTGTTTCAAAAAACTTGAGTTTAACATTTTCGTACATTCCCTTGTTAACATCATAACTTGCAGCTTTACAACGTGGTGGTCAAGCCAGAAATGGCAGTCAATTTCCCTAAGTTGGAGCGGTTAAAGGTTGTTAAAGGTCTTAATATAAAGACATCAACATATACTGACGGAATGTCATGCCATTAACCTTTGCACCAAGTTGAATATGGCTACTGAATTTGACACAACACTGTCTCTATTTTCGGCAGTGGTTGAACTGAATATTATACAATGAGAAGATGATATTCATATGGGTTGATTCAGTAACATCATATTATATGCCGTAGTTATAATCTAGAAACATATTGTTATACTGATTTATATTGTTTCTATTGTGCGAGCTCATAACATAGTAAACAAAGGGCTAAATACAAGGAGCACGTTGGCCTTGGTGTTTCAAAGTTCAGAATCTTATTTGAGCTTTTACGAATTTACATATTTGTCTGTCAAATCTTAGTTTATTTATACTTTGATCCAAGGAATTAACAATGGACTGCTATCGAAGAAAGACGAATGCATACGTTTTCGAGATAGGCGATATTTTAAATAACAAGGTTACTCTAAAATCCAGTAAATACCTTTCTACCCTCCTGCGTAAAGAAGCTCATTTTCAAGAGCCACCATAGCAAAAGAAATCCATAGAATGAAGAGCCTCGAACAAAAGTCCACAATGTAAAAAGTAAGCACCATATAAATGAAGGAATGAGGTCTTTAATCTAACAATGAAATGAAATCTATAGAACGTTACATTCCATGAGACTCGATAACTTTATATATGCTTGCACAAAATACGACAGTGGAAGAAAAAATTAAGTAATTAATCAACAGACACCAATATATATAACAGGAATTGTTCCAAATATAAATCTGTTCAATGTCCAACCCCTGGACTATGGCCTTCTGGATAGTTCATGATGGGTGGTCCTCCACTAACGTCATCTTCGTTTGCTTTATAATCAGCATATTTTCCTTCATTACGTGTTACAGCCTCAAAGATTTCATCTGTTACCAAATACGTATAACTAGCCCTCTTTTTCTGATGACCAACAGCTGAGGCTGCACTTAAGCTGGGGGCAGGAGCAACTGCAGTATTGAATACGTTCATTGGACGAGCTTCACAAAGTAATATAGCGCAGGAAAGCCAAGACAAAGAAAGAATTAAAAGACAAGTTTTCATTTTGCAGTAAATAAAAGCTACTCAGACTGGGTATATTAGGAATGGCAACAGGGCAGCACTTGAGTGACTAAAAGCTTAAAGACGTCACAGACTAGCGGTTGTTGCATTTATGTATGCTCCAACTGTTAAATATGAAACCCAATATTAATTATATTTCCTTTCCCACCAACCGTATGACTGTTCGGCTTCTTTGTATACGAAGAGTTGGTGTTGTTTTATATATGCTGTTGCATATTCTTCTTGTATTCATTCGAACTGATAAGTAATAAAGTATTCCTCTACTTTTAGTGTGGACGTAGCCTATATGGTGAACCACAATAAATAATGGTGTTTGTGTGATTTGTTTTTGTTTCTCTTCATTCTGTTTTCTGTGCTTAATTGATTACTTTCATAATCTATCAATTGGTATCAGAGCTCGGTTACCAGAGCTGTTTGGAAATCAGAGAGGAATTTCAATAATTATGGAAGAATCGGATAAATGGAAGATCGAGAAATTCGCAGGGCAGAATTTCGGTCTTTGGGAAGTGCAGATGGAGTCACTGCTGATCAAGCAGGATCTCGCTTTAGCATTAGAGGGGAAAACAAAAAAACCAGCAACCATGAAGGATGAAGATTGGGAGAAAACCGACAAAAAGGCAAGAGCTACCATCTTCCTGTCGCTATCTAGTAATGTACTATTCAATGTTTCATCACAACCGACTTCGAAAGATTTATGGGATAAGCTTTCTTCAACATATGAAATGGCTTCAGCATTTAATAAGGTATTTATCATGAAAAAATTATATAATTTAAAGATGAAGGAAGGAGGAATTATGGCAAACCATTTAAATGAATTTAATACCTTGATAAACCAATTGGTCTCAGTAGGCATCAATCTAGATGATGAGATTAAAGCCATACTATTACTTTGTTCATTACCTAACAGCTGGGAAAGTGTTATAATGGCTGTCAGCACCTCAGTCGCTACCAAAAGCAAGTTGCAATTTGATGATATTGCAGGTACTCTTCTCAGCGAAGACATGAGAAGGAAAAATTAGGATTATTTTGGTGATGCTTTAACGGTCGTAAGTAGAGGAAGGTCTCTAGATAGAAGCAAGGATCACAACAAAGGAAGATTCAAATCAAGAAGGAGGTCAAAGTCAAGAGGACGAAATGGTGATTGTTGGTTTTGTGGCAAGGTTGGCCATACAAAGAAAATTGTCGGTCTTATAGAAAGGCACAAGAAAAAGTGCAGGACAACGAAGCTAATATAGCTTATAATAGTGATGATGACATTTTAATTCTTTCTACTACTGACACCATATCTAGTTCTTGGGTTATTGACTCTGGAGCCTCTTTTCATGCCTCTTCATGCACGGAGGCTTTCACAAACTATGAGGAAGGTCAGTTTGGAAAAATATATTTAGGTGATAATAAAGCATGTGATATAATTGGGAAAGGTGATGTTTTGTTACAGCTGCAAGATGGAAGCAAATGGTTTTTTAAAGGATGTTTGTCATGTTCCTAAACTCAAGAAGAATTTAATATCTATAAGTCAGCTCTATGCTCAAGGTTGCCATGTTTTATTTACTTCCGATACTTGGAAAATTACTAAAAAGGCTTTGGTAGTAGCAAAGGGAAATAAAGTTGGAAGTTTATATGTTTTTGAAAATCATAATCAAGTGGGAGCTGCCATGACTGTTGAGGACAGTGGTACAGAACTTTGGCACAAAAGGCTTAGTCACATGAGCAAAAAAGGGCTATTGATTATGCTCCAAAGAGGACAACTACCGGGTCTAAAATTTGTTGATTTGGATTTTTGTCAACATTATCTTTACGACAAACAGAAGCGGGTTAGCTTCGTGAGAACTAGTCATGAGAAGAAGGGTCACCCCTTGGAGCTGGTCTATTCAAATGTCTTTCGATGCACTGAGGTAACCTCCATTGGAGGAGCTAACTATTTTGTCACCTTTCTTGATGATTGTACAAGGAAAGTTTGGATTTATATGCTTTCTAGAAAATCAGAGGTGTTTACTAAATTCAAATTATTTAAAGCTTATGTCGAAAATCAAATTGGGCACAAGATCAAGTGCTTGCAAACAGATAATGGAGGAGAGTTTTGCTCCTCGGAATTTGACAATTTTTTGGCAGAAAATGGTATTCGACGGATCAAAATTGTCCCCTTTACTCCTTAAGAGAATGGTGCAGCTGAAAGGCTCAATCGACCAATTTTGGAGAGAGCTTGTTGTATGCTTTCGAATGCTGGATTAGGCAAAGAATTTTGGGCAGAGGCCTGTAATACGGCAATATACTTGATCAATCGAGCACCGTCATCTCGATTGAATTTTGATATTCCAGAAGAGACTTCGTTGGGTAATCGAATTTCTTATAGTTATTTACGTGTTTTTGGGTGTGAAGCCTTTGCTCTTACTCCCAAGGAAAAACAGACTAAACTTAATCCGAAATCAAAGCATTGCATATTCATTGGCTATGGTGAGAATAGTTACGGCTTCAGACTCTGGGATCCACTTGAACGAAAAATTATTCGGACTCATGATGTAGTGTTCAATGAACACACCTTTCCAGCCTTGCAAATTCAATCCATGAATTCCAAGGAATATGTTCCTTTGTCTGCATTTGAGAATCATACTTCACAGAACTCATTTGTTTCTTTGCCTCCTACAATGATTCATTCACCCACCTTTGTTTTACAGCATGGGCCTCTTGATTCCTATCAGAATGATGAAGAGCAGTCTGAGAATCTCAAACAGGCCGAATATGCAACACACACCTCACCAAGAAGCACCGTACCTTCCTCTAAGGACATTGATTCCTCTTGGTATCCTGCGCAAGCCTCTCCTCCAAGGAACGCGGGTCTTCTTGACCACTCGCAGCACCCTGACACTCCCAGCATGGATACACAGCAGTTGGGAGAACACCCATGGCAATCAACAGTTGGAGAATTTGACTCCAACATCCAGACACAAGGGTTGGTCCAAGAAATTGGGGACTCTACTGCCTCTCTTGGATGCACAGCAGCACCTCTGTCCATGGACGCACAAGGCATGAGGCAGCAATTAGTAGTTAAGGAATTTGGCTCCCCTATCAATGATCACTGCCAGAATCAAATTTGGTTTGCCTCTTCTCCAGTGATTACTCCTCCTATTACTGGTTATGGCAAAGATGTAGTCTCCCAAGATAGAGAGCAGGGAAAAATTGTAGAGCAGCCAGGTTGATGTCTTGGCAAGAATCAGAGTGCTCTACAGGACACTCAAACAATGACTAGTAAGGGCACTGACATTGTAACTTCTAATGTGCCAACTGAGATACAACTTTGGTGGTCTACCAGGCAGAAGAAACTCCCTGATAAATTCAACGATTTTGAATTGCTACTGACTGATTACCCAGAATTATTATTTTTTGATTAAACTGAGCCAGTAAATTTCAAACAAGCTTGCAATGATCCTAATAATCGGAGATGGATGGAGGCAATGCGGGAAGAATTGGATTCTTTAAAATCTAATCTCACTTGGGATTTAGTTACACTTCCTTCTAATAAGCGAGCCTTAAAAAATCGATGGGTCTATCGATTGAAAGAAGAAGAAGGAGGTAAGAAACATTTCGAAGCTAGATTGGTTGTCAAAGGCTATGATCAGAAAAAAGGGATAGACTTCAATGAAATTTTCTCTCCTGTAGTGAGGATGACTTCTATTCATGCAGTCTTGGGTTTAGTAGCTATTTGTGATCTTGAGCTCGAACAACTCAATGTTAAAACCGCATTCCTTCATGGAGACATTGAAGAAGAACTTTACATAGAGCAGCCTGAAGGTTTTGTCAAAAAAGGACAGGAACACTTATATTGCAGACTGAAACGAAGCTTGTATGGGCTCAAGCAAGCTCCAAGACAGTGGTATCACAAGTTTGATTGGTTTATGACTGAGCATCACTTCATCTGTTGTGGGTCTGATCCATGCGTTTATTACAAGAAACTTGATGATGGTGAGTTTGTTTTATTATTGCTTTATGTTGATGATATGCTAGTTAACGGCTCTAGCATGAAAGTGGTTGGAAACTTGAAGCAAGTTTTAGCTCAGAATTTTGCCATGAAAGATTTAGGGGCTGCTAAATGAATTCTTGGTATGAACATAATCAGGGATAGGCAAAAGAAAGAAATCAGATTGTCTCAAGAAAAGTATGTTGCTCAAGTTTTGGACAGGTTTGGAATGAAGGATGCTAAACCCGTTGTCACTCCTTTAGCTGATCACTTCCGGTTGTCCTTTGATATGTGTTCCCAGACACAAGAAGAAAGAGATTCTATGAAACATATTCCTTATTCATCCGTAGTTGGCAGTTTAATGTATGCCATGATTTGTACACGGCCTGATATCTCTCATGCAGTGGGAGTAGTTAGTAGATTTATGAGCAATCCCATCAAGGCTCATTGGGAAGCTATTAAGTGGATTTTGAGGTACTTGAAAGGTACTTCTAATTATGTTTTATGTTTTCGCGGAGAGGGGCTTCAGTTACAAGGATATATTGATTCTGATTTGGGAGGTGATTTGGATAAACGAAGATCTACATCAACATATGCCTTTACATTTGCTGGGGCAGCGATCAATTGGGTTTCTAGGTTGCAACAATTTGTTGCTCTTTCTTCTGCCGAGGCTGAGTATATAGCTCTATCTGAAGGGGCCAAAGAGCTGATTTGGTTACAACAGTTGTTGAGTGAGTTGGGATGTAAACAGAAAAAAATTGTTCTTTTTTGTGATAGTATGAGTGCCATTTTTATGGCAAATAATCATACATCTCATCGTCGCTCCAAGCACTTTGATTTACGCCATCATTTTATTCGCCATGTGGTTGAAGAGGGCAAGTTACAGGTGGCCAAGATTGATACAAATGTGAATCCAGCTGATGCTCTGACCAAGATCGTGACGAGAGAGAAGTTTGAATTTTGTAGGACTTCTCTTGGCCTTGTCAAACTTTGATAGTAGGGCTAAAGTAGGGGAATCTTTGATGCTATGCAGCAGTGATTGGGTTTCAAGTGGGAGATTGTTAAATATGAAATCCAATATTAATTATATTTCCTTTCCCACCAACCGTATGACTGTTCGGCTTCTTTGTATATGAAGAGTTGGTGTTGTTTTATATATGCTGTTGCATATTCTTCTTGTATTCATTCGAACTGATAAGTAATAAAGTATTCCTCTACTTTCAGTGTGGACGTAGCCTATATGGTGAACCACGATAAATGATGATGTTTGTGTGATTTGTTTTTGTTTCTTTTCATTCTGTTTTCTGTGCTTAATTGATTACTTTCATAATCTATCACCAACACGGTATATATAGACTTATTCGGCTTGAGATTTTCAAGGGAAAGTTCATAAATTTCCGAAATTCGGTAATCAAAATTCTTAATCTATGGGAACTCGGTCCTTTACTGCGTTTGACATTATTAAAATCTAACATTAATTTTGTCTTCTTTACCAGTATACAGATAGATGTTGAAAAGCCTCAAGTTCCAAGGTTGGAATCGTCACAAGCCTACAATATCTCAAATATAGTTTATAAGAATTAAGAGCTGTGAAATGAATACGAGCCTCACAGTGGTCTAGCAGGAACACAGTACTTTTTTCAGTTTATGTTTCCGGTAACATGCATCCCACACACTTCTGCGAATTCTAATATAATTCCTTTCCGAAGAATATCTATAAAATTGGAAAACCGATTATGGTATATGCTTTATCATCTATTTGCTGTTATTTATTTCCCTTGCATGTTCGAACTAGCTCTTTGTTATCACTGCAGAGCAGGGTAAAGGACAAATGTTTCTGTACAGGCTATCTATCGTTAACATCGATGTTACATTTTCTAATTAATCTTGTCAATTTATTTTCTTAATTGTTTTATGTGTGTTCCAAAGGAGTGCTCTATACTTTGCATACTTTAAAATAAAAGTTTTAACTTGCATACCCAAAATAAAAATTTAAATTTCTTTAAACAGCAACTGGGTACTTTTTGCTGGACGAACTTCCTACGAACTCTTTTATATACGAGTATTCAAGTACGTTTGCAGTCTATCGCTAAAGGAATTTCATATTTATAACGACGAACCGTTATATTTCTTTACTTTAAACTTTGACAACGTATTAGCAACCGTAAATAAATATAATCAACACATCAACACTGCAGCTGCAGTTTCTATTAAAAGTTGTAAGAATAGTTTTCAGTGCCAGGATGTTAAGTACAGAGTGTGATAGTAATAACATTGTTTTTTCTCAAATATTTAAAATACCAAAAAAATACAGGTATATTACCTGAGTTTCAACAGGTATGCACTGCATGCCAGAGCTCTAAAACAAGGGAATGGAAGAATCATTTGTCATGGAATTACAGCTAGGCAGTATCAGCAGTCTCTCGAGATTTTATGAATGTTTAGTCCAACACAAATTCCTGTTGGAATATATGTTCCAACATAATGCAGATGTGTCATCAAATAATGTTTAGGTGTTAAATATGTTTTGTTATGTTCAGTTTTCTATCAAACAGCTACAATTAGCTGTCAAACAGTTAAGATAATTATAAGAAAGTTGAATAATTCATTGTATATAATTTTATCAATCAATAAACAATTGAGTCTGAGGTTTTCAGCTGTTCTCTGTTCTGTTCTACAAATTCTAATTTGGCATTTGCCATGAATCCTCAAGGGATTATCAAAGAGTGCTATGTTGGGGATGATGAGGTGGTCGCTATGGCAACAGAAGAATCTGTTGCAGAGCTGCTCATTTTAGAATACGCAAAGGAGATCAAAGGAAAGTCATCTGAATATTGTTTATGAGTTGTTTCTGTTGCGGTGAAGCTTGTTGCTGCTGAGGTGACATTTGGTGCTTCTGTGATCTATTTGAGTTTTGTTTACGAGTCTTTCCTATTGTCAAATAAACAGCAACGGTGAAGCTTGTTGCTGCTGAGGTGACTTTTGGTGCTTCTGTGATCTATTTGAGTTTTGTTTATGAGTTTTTCCTATTGTCAAACATTTTTGTTTGAGTTTATGTGATAGTTTGAATGTTACATGTGGTTTTTTTTAAGGAGATTTTCAAAGGGAGACATCTATCAGGAGGTTTTGTGTAGTTGTCAGAATTGAGAGAATGTTAGTTGTTGTTGAAGAACCATTAGATGATAGAAATGATGATTTCATTGAAGATGAGACGATTGATCTATTTTGAAGAGGGCAATACTTTGAAGATAGGGAAGGATGCAGTAGAGAATGGTTAGATTCTCAATAGTCTGAGGTGCTTGTGGATCAAACAAACTATACCTCATCGGGGCTATGAGACATATATATGAGGATTGTTATCCAATAGTTTAGAGGGGGATTCCAAATATGAAAGTTCAACATCGTACCTTTACGATAGTGATGAGACACTTTATGTGCAAATGGTGTACAATGATGTTGAGAAAATGGATGATAGCTAGGTGACTATACCTATAATTGAGAGCAGCTTGAAGAAGTCTTATTGGTCCCTGAATTATTTTCAAAGAACATCTTCTGCATATAAAATTTTCTATTGTTTTATGTTTCATGTTGTAGCATTAATAGGAGTGTTGGAATATATGATCAAACATATCTATAAATGTGTCGTCAAATAATGCTTAGGTGTTAAATATGTTTTGTTATGTCTAGTCTGTTGTCCTTAGTTCATAGTTTCTTATCAAACAACTACAATTAGTTGTCAAACTATTAAAACATAATTATGATAAAGTTAAATAATTTTTTGTATCTATAAATATTTAATTTTATTAATGAGTTGTTTTCTGTTTTATTTACAAATTCTAATTAATTCAACAAGAAAGATTTTTCTAATGACATTCATTAAAGGATAACCACTTTGAAACATTTTATTTCGAAAATCTAAGTAATAAATTATAATAATTAAATAGATTTTAGAGGGCTATAATTGTATGTTGAGTCAAATTTTAAAATAAAAAAAATAAAATCAAAGCAATATAATGTAGATGTGTAGTGCCTCAAATTATCTTCATTTTATATATAATTATACTACCAATGCTAATATTAGAATAAATTTCATTGAGATAGCTCACAATATAATAAGTATGAGCTTCCACGAAACACACGCATGTGCAAAATTAGATTATCCATATGAAATATGTTCTATTAAGTTTAGTTTTGTTATTTAAGTCCAGAATATAAGAGTATAGGTTTGCATTATGTTACCAAAACCACTAGATTATTTTAATTAACAAAGAAGCATATAAACTAAAGGTGCACAAATGGGTAAAAATGAAAATGCACTCATTTAATAGAAATACATATAGAGCAGCATGGTAGTAGGACTATTGAATAACCTACACACTCATCGTGGAAGGAATATAGATAAGCATCTAAATACATTTTTGAAACTTTCAATAGCAATCTAAGATGACACATTCAAAACCAATTAAACTAAAAGTGTTGTAATAAGTATAATTAAAAGGTATGTAAAAGTCAATAGACCAAATACATGTCCATAGAAAAAGAAAGATCATAAGGAATTTCCTGTTTAAATTCTTTAATTTTCATCACTCCTCTAACGTTTCATATATTTTTCAAAATTTATTACTCTCTCCTTCCAACTAATTATCTAAGATCTTTTTTTAAATGATTGCAAATGAGTTTAAGATCAATATTATTTTCCACTTCATCTCTAAATAGATCTTTTTGTTACAAATCACAATTCTATATTCATAAGAACATTTACATGTATGCACAAACACACACACCAACGCAAAAAAAAATGCTAGCAAAAAGTTCTTGAAAAAATTCCCTCAAGTCTATCGAAAATGAAATCAAACACCAACACCACACTCAAAGAATAATTTTTAATAACAACCATATCACACTCAAGAATCATTTTATAAGATATTAAAAATGCTAATTCTAAAGCAACACCTAGTTTTCAACCCAAAGTTCGAAAAAGGATTAAATATAAGATAATTTTTAATTCTAATAAGTCCCAATAAAAGTGGTGGATATTTTAGGTGAATGGTTTATTATGGTAAATATGTTTACATTTGGTATTTTTAAATGTATTTAGCTTTAACACTATAGTTCACAACTTTGGCCATACACTATCAATAACCATCAACTATCATAATGTATGAAAAAGGTGTTTAAAATTGATAGTATATAAATAAAATCTAGAGTTTCATACATTAGTAATGATTCCTATGATTATTTTCCCTTATACTACCTTGAAGGATAACTATTTAGAGAACATTTTGACAGCCTTCTTTTTTCACTTCATGTGGCAACAAAAAAAGTATCCCTCTACATTTGTTATGATTGTTTAGGCCCTCCCCATTAAATTGAACTTAAAGTTTCCTTTATATTTAGTGTTGTATTGTGTTTAACACATTCACATTAGGTCTTGGGCCCTTGTAGATTAAATTGATTTAATTGTGCCTTATTTAAGGTGTTGTAAACTGTTGTATTACATTTTCACACTAATCTAGGGTTTTCATTATTAATTGAGATTTGTATGCCTTATTTGGCCTTGTTTTACATCCACAAGCTCTAAGTAATGCATCTTTTTTCAGGATAATTCTAGCATAAACCAGCATCCAATCATAATTTAGGTGTTTTCTAGATTATATGGCCTAGATTTAGTGATCTCAAACTCATACACCACCTTGGGAATATGGATCCCACCTAAGTTTTGGGGCTTTTATATGTATTTCACATGAATCCAAGCATTTCTTGAAATATGTGTCCCAAGATAAGACTAATGGGACTCATACGCCACTTCTAGCGTGTGAGTCCCACTTAGCTTAGACCTAAATAAAATTCAAATTATTGTCAAAATTTAATTCTCCTAGATCTGATGTTAGTTTGTAGTGTTGCAATTTCAGGAAATTTGGCATAAACAAGTATAAATACGTGGTTATTTCACTCATTTTTCACCTAAAAACAAATCAAGTTACCTAACAAGTTGAGCAAGCATCCTTATAAAAAAATTGAGATTACAAGAGTTTACAAGTGCATTCAAAAGCCTTCAAGAGTTTATTATTTAGAATTTTGGAGCATTATTCAAGTATCAAGCTGCATTATTTCAAAGTCATCATGCATCATGTTTGTGTTTGAGCTAATATTCGTGATGTAGGGTTTCATGATTCAAGAAAGCACTCAATTCAAGATTCAAGATCCACATGCATTGGAGATCCTTCATACATATTTTTAGTACTTTATTTCTAGGGTTTGGTGAGTTAAAACAATATATTTTTCTCATTCATCATTGCTCCTTTCAATTTGATTTCATTATAGGGTTTGATTACCAAAATGGGGTTTGACCAAGATAAACCCCTTTCCGCTAACAAAACAACATTTTACACTCTCTTTAGTGTGCGATTTGTAGATTTAGGTTGAAGAACCTCTAATGAGAAAGATTGGAAAGAATTTGTCAAGTTGAAAAGTTGTCCAATTTGTCACCTTGTTTATAAGATCACCAAAAGGTATCTATAGAGAAAAAATCAGCAATTCTTATTGAGAAATCAGGTTGAGAAGATAGACCAGAGATTGAAGAGTAGATTTTGACTTTAACTTTACGAAAGGGCTAAGTAAGATTGATACACCACTTCTAGCATATGGGTCCCAGTATAGTGGATTTTCCAGTTTTCAAGAGTTCTAGACTTGTCTCTGCTAGATTTATGTTCCTCCCTAGAAATCATAATCTACGACTAAATCACCTAGTTGTTGGTAGATGGTCAAAGCTCCCCTCGGGATTTCTTACATGGACTAACAGCCTCTCATGGATCCATTAACTCAGGAGTTTGTATCAAGCATTGACAACTCAATTTTTTGGTACAACAACAACTATGTTTCAAGCAATTTGTATCAGAGCCAAATGTGTCGGGTTTGAATCCCCTCAGCTAACATTGAGGGGGAGATTGTTGGAAGATGGTCAATGCTCCCCTCACAATTAATGACATGGACTAACTGCCTCCCGTGGATCCATTAACTTGGGCAGTTGTATCGAGAATTGAGAGGTTGATCTCTTGGTGCAACAACAATTGTATTTCCAACAATAAGTCCTAGTGTTCTTTAAATTCAATATTTCCAATATTTTTTGTCTTCATTTAAGCTGCTACATGTTTCTAGGTGGCCCTCTATACTTTTCTAGTTCTCTATTCGATATTTCATTTATTTCTAGGTCATTTGTTGTAGTCTTGCATATCATTAAGTTTCATAATTAGATCTTGCATGTTACTAGTCCTTCCAAGCCTTAGCTTGGTGATGAACCCCTCTTCAGTTATTAATCATACTCTAGGATAAAATTTAGTAGATCTCTTTCCCTCATTCCATCCTTGGATTGATATCTCTAGGGTTTCCTCGAGTGAAATAAGGGTGTGAAATATGAGCCCTTGCGCTCCATCTCCTCAAAGGTAGAGACCCTTAGTTTCGTTGTTTCATTTTGTTCAACCTACATTTATAACATCTTAGTTATGATTTTAAGTGCATCACAATCCTAGATCTAGCTTGCATAGGGTTTGCATTAGTTAAATTTCATCTAGGGTTTCTAATTCTAACATTAGTGAAAGTGCTTATAGGTTGCATTTTTGCATCTCGCATCATTGATTTTCATTTAAAAAAATTTATGTGCAGTTAGCTTAGATATCATTCAAACCAGAAAACATAATGTCATTCACATAGAATTTACTGAAAATGGTGCAAAAACCCTAATCTAGGACTCATACGCCCCTACGTTTGATTTACTCCTAGTATAGGTGATTTTTCCTAATTTTTGGGTATTTTATGCTCACTGTTATTCAAAATTTAAACCTCTAAAAGTCCTTTATTTGGACTCATACGCTCCTCCAAGAAATTTAGTCCCATTTCAGATTTTAGACTACATTTTCTAGCATTAAAAACTTTGTTTCTATGATTTTGTTTGTTGTTGTTATTTATCTATTTCACTTTACAAAGTTTGTATTTTCTTCATTTCAGTGCATCTAATTTAATTTCATTTGAATCAAAATTAGAGCATAGCATTTATCTTGTGTTCATTGCATCTTGTATTTCATTGATTGTCCCTTCCATAAGCTTTTCAACTTGATTTCATATTGCTAATTGGTGCAAGGCACCTAGGTCTTCATGAAAAAGTTACAAAATGTTAGTGTTTTGGTGTGATTGAGTCATTTTAGTTTTTAATAAGGCCTATTTAGACCATGTTTCATGTTCTCGGTTGGTTTTGGTCATGTGGGGTTGCCTTCGTAAAAATATTTCAAGTTTTGTAAAAGTTGTAAAAAGTTGCTCAAGCAACTTTGCACTTTTTACTTTTGAGGGAAGTTGAACTGTTGAATTTCAAAATTCATTTGGAGAACAGATTTTTTAGTTTTTAAAGGTTTAAATATTCATTTTTTTGCTTGAGGTAGTTGTTAACTCTATTTTTTTGTGTTTTCCTTGGTGTTTTTTCTACTACAGGAGTTAGTACGGCCCTCTATGGCCTAAAAATGTTCTAAATTTTATTGGGATTGATGGAGTGAATTAAATATATATATTTTTTTATTTCATCTGCTTCCATTAAAATTGGAGTTAGCTTGAGCCATTTTGTTGTAAGCTTCTAGGCAACCCTAGCTAGTGAGGGTTTGATTGAAGAAACATGAATTAGAGGCAATTCCAATAGTGGAAAATATGATAATTAGTGGAATGGGAGTAGGAAGGATGGATTTTATGTTTGACATATTTTTAGGAGCAAGAGATGGAGTTAGGTGTGAGTGTTATGTTTCCCTAGCCTGATGTCACCATGATTTAGGCTTTAGGCAATAGGTAAACTTAGGGTTTTGTGGAATTTTTGTTTGGAGATTGTTCTAATAGATACAAATTGCATGTGTAGACCCGAGGTGGCACATTGGAATCCTTGGAATAGGATTTAGAATCTGGTGATGAATTTTGACACAAACCTAGCATCAAATAAGCCTAATTAGGCCTTAATTGTAGCGTTGTCATCTAATTTTGAGGAATTTGTTTCAAAAAAACCATACCTACAAAATTTATATGTTTTCAAGGGGCATAAAGGGTAATCAAAATAGTTTTTAATTTTTTTGTATTAGGTCTACCCAAAAAATTATGTGAGAAAAATCTTGTTTGATGTCCTCCAAGGTATAGTGGAAGTTTTAAAAGTGAATCACCTTGTTTGATGTCTTAAGGATCTTAAATTGGAAAAAAAATAATAACTGAGATTGTTTCATACCATCCATCCTACTCTACATCAAATTGATATCAGAGAATAGTTAGGTTTATAAGAGGGAAAGTGTGAAGTAAAAGAGAGTAAGATGCCTCCAAAAGGTAACATTGTGGCTAGGAAAATGAATGAAAGGGGAGAGAAGACTGCAAGAGAGGTTAGGAGATTGAAGGAACTCTAACATATGATGATAAAAAGGCTTGAGGTTGTTGAAACAGGTCAGAGGAGAGGTATGGTCATGGGTGATGTGAGTGACCATTAAGAAGAAGGGGAAGAGGAGAATCCCCAAGAAAAAGAAGAGGAAGAGTTGAATCCTGATGAGAAGAGGATGGCCAGGCTATTGAGAGCAATCAAGGAAGATAAAAACAAGGTAAAGATGGAAGTACCTATGTATGGATGTTATTATAATGATGAAGAGATTTTAGATTGGATTGCAACATTGCATAATTACTTTGAATGTTAACATGTACCTAAGGAGAAAATGGTAAAGTTGGCTAAGTCAAATTTGAAAGGGCATGCCCTATTATGGTGGGATTATGAGCAAACTGAAAGGAGGAAGAAAGGTAAAATTAAAAATGTTGGGAGAGGATGGTGGAAAATCTTAAGGTTAAGTTCTTACTAGCTAATTATGCAGTTCAAATGCACAAGAAACTTCCAAGTTTGAAATAAAGAGAAATGGATGTCAAAGCCTATACTGCTGAGTTTTATAAGTTGAGGATAAGAGCAGGTCACATGGAGGATGATGTGGAGAAGGTAGCTAAATATCTTAGTGGGTTAAGATTCAACATTCAAGATGAGTTAACTTTGGAAAATCTAAGAACATTTGAGGAATGTTATCAAATGGAAAGTAGAGTTGAAGAAAAGATAAAGAGTAGTCAAGAAAAACAAACCAAGAGTAGAGGTAGCAATTCCATAGGAAGAGGACAATTTTCTAATGCAAGGCAGTCATGTGAGAGCCAAGAAGATGCAAGTAAATTTCAAGACCAAGCTTCAAATTAGAGAGGTAGATTTGGAGTTCAAGGGAGAGGTTGACAAGGATTCTTAGAAAGGTGTTACCAACGAAACAATTTTAGACATCAAGTATGGAAGTACAATGAACTTAAAGACTCTACTTCACATGGAGGAGAAAGAAGAGCTCAATTTCTGCAAGAAAATGACAATGAGAGTGTGGGCTCAGTATCACAACATGTTCATCTATAGGTTGGTGAATCACTCATGGTAAGAAGGAATCTCATCAAGGCATCAGTAGAAAGGGAGTCACCACAAAGGAAGACTCTCTTCAAAACAACTTGTAAGTGCTTGGGTAAGGTATGCAAAGTTGTAATTGATTCAATAAGTACCAATAATATGGTTTTAGTTGTGATGGTTGGTAAACTTAAGTTACCTATAATACCACATGATACTCCTTACAAAGTATCTTGGTTGAATGAGGGTCAATATGTTTTGGTACCTGAGAAAATTTGGGTGGATTTCAATATAGGAGGGTACAAAGCCATAATTTTATGTGAAATATTATTTATGGATGTATGCCATTTTCTTCTAGGGAGGCTTTAGCAATTTGATAGACATGATATGTATGATGGAAGGAGAAATACCTATGAGATAGACAAAGATGGAGTTTCCTATACTTTGACACCATTGAAAGAGGAGGAAAAAGGAAAAGCAAAGGGATCTAATGTGATGATGGTAGGTAGAGAGGAGTTCATAAACATAGAAGAAGAGGAGCACACAGACCTTGTAGCCACTCCTAAACCTGAATACATTATGACAAAAAGCATGAAGAATGACTTGATTTTGGAGGGAAATGATATTAAGTTGAAAGTCAAGGATGAATTGATTTTGGAGATTTAGGATTGGCTTAAGAAGTATGTTGCCATGATGGTAGGAGAAGTGTTTCACTCATTTCTTTCAAAAGGGGATATTCATAATTCAATTTATGTCATGCTAGAGGTTAGTACACCTGATCAAGCTACAATTACAAGGGCACAACAACAAGAATAATAGATGGGAAGATATAGTGAGAAATTGAAGGATAAGTTGCAAAGGGATCATGTATACAAGCTCAAGCACACACCTAAAGTGGAGCAAAAGGAGTTTCATTACAAGGATGGAGGAGGTATGGTATAAATTAATGAGGCAAGTTCAAAAAAAAATTCAACTGGAGAATAGGTCAGGGATCATCCATCAAGTAGCCCTCTGAAGTTGGAATATATCCAAGGTGCCAAAGAATTCAGAAACAAAAAGGAAAATTCCTATTTTCAGAATTTGGTTCATTGGAAGGGTTTACCAAATAAAGATGTCACTTGTAGGTCAGAGAATGACATGAAAAAGCATGAATTTATTGTTGTAGCACTGTCCTCAAGGGGACTTGAGTCTATTTTCCTCGGGGAGTATGATGCATGGCACATAGGTATTAATGAAAAAGTTGAAAAATATTAGTCTTTTGGTGTGATTGAGTCATCTTATTTTGTAATAAGCTCTATTTAAACTATGTTTCATGTTTTAGGTTGGTTTTGGTCATGTGGAGTCACCTTTGTGAAATGTTACTCAAGCAACTTTGCATTTTTTATTTTTCAAGGAAGTTCAACTGCTGGATTTCTAAATTTAGTTTCAGAATGACTGTTTTAGTTTGTAAAGGTTTAAATATTATTTTTTTTTGTTCGAGGAAGCTCTTGGTGTTGTTTTGGTGATCAAACAATAAAGAAAAACTATATTTTTTTATGTTTTCCTTTGTGATTTTTCCTTCTATAGGAGTTAGTACGGCCCTATACGGCCTACAAATGTTCTAAATTTCATTGGGATTGATGAATGAGTGAATTAAATACCATTTTATTCTGAATTCATCTATTTCCATTAATATTGGAGTGAGTTTGAGCCATTTTACTGTAAGTTGTCAGGGAACCCTAGCTAGTGAGGGTTTGATTGAAGAAACATGATTTAGAGCCCATTCCACTAGTGGAAAAATATAAAAATTTATGGAATGGGAGTAGATAGGATGTCTTTTATGTTTTGGGTGTTTGCGTGAGTAGGGGATGTAGTTAGGGGCGATTTTGATGCTTCCCTAGCCCGATTTCACCTTGATTTATGCTTTACGAAATAAGTAGACTTAAAGTTTTGTGGAAAGATTGTTTGAAGATTGTTCCAGTGAATACAAATTGCATGTTGGAAGCCTTGGAATAGGATTTGGAACTTGGTGAAGGGTATGTGCAGGATCATCATGAAAAAAAAGACCCTTAACTGGCGATGAAAATTCAAATAATAATATTTAGACAACTTGACGTAAAAATTTGAATAAGTTATCTATATTATTTCAAAAATATGTAAAAATAGAATTTGTAGAAAATTTAATTTAGTTTCTAAAATACTAGGTTTATTTATTTATTTTAAATCTATTCGGAAAAAATTTGAAATTTCAATGCAGTAGTACTTAAATCTCAAGGAAAAAATAAGAAGTAGGTGTTTGTCTGACCACCCTAACCAATATAAAATGATAGTATTTTTAATAATATTTTAGATATAAGTAGAGAACTCATGTCCTAATGTGATGCATATTTTTTGTAATTTTTTTCAAAGTAAATAATTAATTATGATTTTTTTGTTACAACTTTTTAAAAATATAAAAACTCATATGTCTGACCACCTTAACTTGGTTAAAAATTTAATGCATGTTTTAAATTTAAAAAATGTGATACCATTTGAAAGCTATAGATGGTTTTCAATCAGCCTATCAATCAAGAATTTAGTCGTAATTCAAATAGCACATGAATAATAATTATTTATTAAATTCAAAGTAAATCATTAATTATATTTGTAGAAAGCTGGGAATATACTTAAAAACCCTTTTCATTTAATCAATACTGGGTAAAAAAAATGTCGTCAGCCACATGGGCCATCATATCACTTATATATCACCATATTTTGGCTTGTCATGATCCTACACATACACTGATGACTTTTGATATAGACCTAGCATCAAATAAGCCTAATTAGACCTTAATTGTAGCGTAGTAGTCCAATTTTGAGGGATTTGTTTTAAATCAACCATTCCTACAAAATTTAAATGTTTTCAAGAAGCATAAAGGGTGCTCAAAATAGTTTTTATTTTGTGGGTTTGAGGTTTTCTTTTCAAATTATTTTAGGAAAAGCTATTTTGTTATCGTACTAGGGAAATAGGATATTGTGAAGGCAATCACCAAATTAGGATTGTAGAAGTGATAAATTTTATTGTTTTATTGTTTGTAGAAGTTCTCCCCCCTAATTTGCATCACTAATACTCTAGTGAGACGAAGCTCGAGACTCATGTCGTCTTGCGATAGCACAATCATCATGGATCTTGGGTTATCTAGCTCTTGCACTACTAGTGTTGACACTAGTTCACTAGGTATGGACCATACCCTTAACAAATATTTTTCTTCAAGTAATGTGACAAATTTTGAGATAATGGTTGCTAGTATTTCACAAGAAAACATAATCCAAATTCATGAGGACTTAGCAAACCTACAAAATAAAATAAGTATTGAGAACATTTCAACCATTGCTATCCCTACCATAGATAACATACATCACATGATTTAAAGTGAAGATAAAGTTTACCTTGTGCGTAACATAGTTCATTTTTGGAAAATAGTTTACCTCAACTACTAGTTGTGCTTTAACTTCAAACAATGTACAAAACCAAGGAGTAATTCAAATTCCTCATCCCACAATAATTACCTCTATTCCTACCTATACCAACCCTCAAGTTACAACAACAATCCAACCTACTAGTAATGTGATTCCTTCCTTTGGTATTTTGGCTAGCATCCCTAGTACCTTTATGGAATTGCATGTCACATCTCCTACCACTTTACCTCTTATAAGCCTTCCATTCACTACTCCCTTGAATACATAAATAGCTCCACCTTATTCACTACCATCTCAAAACACAACAAATGGCACCCTCATAGATCAACTTGTGCAAATTGTTTCATCCTTTCAAAAGTAAGCTTCCACCATTCCAAACCAAAATGAAAATGGCCAACCTACATATAATGCCAGAAAAAATCCCGTATCCTTGGAGATATTGAGAATGTTAATTCCACAAGGTATAAAGGTTCCTAGATTCAAGAAATATGGGCTGAAAGGATATCCTTCTAACCTTGTTTCCTCTTATACAACCCTATGTAGTGACTTTACTCTTGAGGATAAGTTGTTGGCTAAGATTTTCCCTAGATTCTTGAAGGATACTGCATTAGAATGGTTTTATTAGCTATTGACCAACTCAATTTATTCATTGAATTAACTTTTTGAGGAGTTTATAAACCATTTCCAAGTGCATATGACCCCTAATATGACCCTAGCTGATTTGATGGGATGTAAGAAAAAAGATAATGAAAATATTATGGACTTTATTTGATGCTACCAATCACTTTATTCCAAAATATATGTAAAGATTACTGAACCTCACCTACAAATGATGTTAATTGAGAACTTGAAAACTAAGATACAAGATAATCTTGCAACGATGAAGCTCCCCTCCTTCGTGCACTTGTGTACTACGCTTTGTGATTGTCAAAATTCAATTAGTAGTCGTGAAACAAAACCCACTTCTCGTTGACCTAAAAAGTCTAAATCCACAAACCCAAAAAATTATCAACCTTTTATAAAATTGAATAAATTCATCCTTCAACTTAATCCCCCTCAATAAAAAACTCAACGTGTTGATACCCAAGTGGCTGCTATAAAGAAGATAATTCCTTCCACATTTATGAATTTGGCTAGGCAATTCACTCCCTTATCTGATACCCTCCATAATACAATGTCCCAGCTTTTAGAATAGAAAATGATCACCTATCCTCCCATTAGAACTCTCGATCCTAATAAGCCTTTACCTTCAAAATTTAAACCAAATTCTTATTGCCATTATCAACAGCAAAATGGGCATGATACAAAACATTGCAAGCATCTTAAACATCTTGTGCAAGACCTCATTGATTCTGGTCAGATTTTAGTTGGAGGTGTTAATGATTAAGGAAATAAGTTTGTTGCCCCTCCTAACTAAAAATTGCAAATCTTTACCAACCCCATGCCAAATCATAATATTCCATTTGTGAAAGCTAGTGAAACTACTAAGAATGATGTGATGAATGTTGACACATATGATGACAACATGGATACTAATCAACAAGATCCTATAGAACAAAATCCTATCAATAATTTTATTGCATTGGTCTAAATTGAACACCATAAGGAATGAACTAAAAAAGATCTTGACATTGGTTTCTCCTCACAAGATATACTTAAACATGCACTTGATGGTCCTCTTTACATAGCAGGTTGAATCAATGACAAGCCCACTAATGGGATATTAATTGATCTCATTTGTGGACAGAATGTGATCATAGAGAAATTTCTAATTTTTCATGAGCTCTATAAAGAAACATATGATAAATAGAAAGCATGGATAAAGACACATAATGGTTTCACTTACCCTATAATGGGATCAATCACCTTACCTTTACAAGTAGGACCGAAAACATTACATGTCTCATTTGTCATCATCTTGATGTTGGATCAATTTCATGTGAAGCTTGGTTACCCATGGCTATGCTCCATGGAAGCTATACCATTGGTTGTGCATAAATTCTTAAATTTTCCCTTTGATAATGAAATTTTCACTGTACTTCATAGTGGCTTTAACCCTTTGTCTTCCCATGGAAACTTTTCATTAGATTTGTTTTGGCCCAAGCCTATGGAACCTATTAAACCTCGTGAGGATTAATTTTTCAAATCCTATCAAAATTTTGAGAAATACATAGAAAATATATCCCTTACAACCTATGATCAAGACTACCATCCTTGATGATACTATTATTGAACCTAAAGAGATTGCAAACAACCAAAACTGACCTAAGATAGATTATTTTCCTATCTCCTATAAAAGACCAAGAGAAAACAATTTTTTTTTGTCACACCTCCTAACATAAAGAAATTTTATAAATATATAGATAAATTGGTCGAATAACCTTCCATGGTTCCTTTTGTTCCTCCCCTTAGGGTAGAAAAAAATCCTATGGTTGATAAACCCGTTCCTACAAAAATGAAACTTGAAAATTGTACTAAAGGAAATAGAAATTCTATAGAGATTAGGCATAGACGTTGTGCTCTTTCTTTAAGGGTAAATGAAACAAACAACAAAGAAAATAAAAATCCAAAATTTATCGAAGAAATACATGATGATTCTCCCTCTTCACCAAAACAAAAATATATTATAGTGCAATTGTAACAAGATTCAAACCCTTCTTTTGACATTATCATTAGACCATCCTATTCTACTTAATTTAGATTATAATGAGGAGGTTGCTAAAATTGATGAGGAGGTGCATAATGAATTGAATTCATTTTTTTCCTCTTCTATGAGCTTGCATAATAATTATCCTAGGAAGAGTGTTAAACTTGGTCATGGCCCTAGTTTGACACTTTCAATTGTCCCTTTGGCTAGATTTTCAGCTTCTATATATGATGAACATGATTATGATGCAAATGAACTACTTATAGGTTGACTCACATGTGCCTTACTAGTCTCTTGCATTATTTTCTTGTTCTATGTGTGATTGCATGTGTGTAATGTGATCCCCCATGTTTTTTTTATCTCTCTCATTTTGTGAGATTAATCTATTTGTACCTACATTCATGTCTCTTCCATGTTGACCCAAAAGGGTTTTCTCTATTTTCAATCTCTTTGTGTCACTCTTCCTATTTCATGAGTGTTTGAGGCCTATGTGTAGGATCATCATCGAAAAAACAGGCCCTTAAGTGGTGATGAAAATTTAAAAAATAAGAGTTAGGCAACTTGACGTAAAAATTTGAATAAGTTTTCTATATTATTTCAAAAATATGTAACAATAGAATCTATATAAAATTGAATGTAGTTTTAAACTACTAGGTTTATTTAAAAAATAAATAAACCTATTTGGTGAAAATTTAAAATTTCAATGCAGTAGTACTTAAATTTCAGGGAAAAAATAAGAAGTAGGTATCTGTCTGCCCACCCTAACCACAATAAAATGATAATATTTTTTAATAAGATATTAGATATAAGTAGAGGACTCATCTCCTAATGTGATGCATATGTTTTTGCAAACAAATTTCAAGTAAATAATTAATTATGATATTTTTATTACAACTTTTTAAAATATAATAACTCATATGTCCAACCACCTTAACTTGGTCAAAACTTCATGAAATTTATTTTTAATTTTTTTAATCCTATAGTATGTGAAGCATATAATGTGACACATGTTTCAGATTCAAAAAATGTGATATTGTTTGAAAGCTATAGATATGTTTCAATCAACCTATCAATTAGGAATTTATTCATAATTCAAATAGAAAATGAATAATAATTATTTATTAAATTCAAATTAAATCATAATTTATATTGGTTGAAATCTAAGAATCTCCTTTAAAAACCCTTTTTGTTTCATCAATTTTGGGTTAAAAAAAAGTCGTCAGCCACATGGTCCATCATATCACTTACATATCGCCACTTTTTGGCCCATCATGATCCTACACATATCTTGGGGAATGATGACAATTTTTATCTCTCTAAAACATTATAGAAAGAATATACTGACCCCAAATTCATGGATCCCTCATGTGTTTAGAATTTTTTTTTGGGGGCAACCCCTCTTTTCTTTTTCATGATGTAGCTTTATCTGGTAAACATATGAATTGGCATAGGGATTTCCGTGTAAACTCGCATGTCCTCTTTATTGCTAGCATTTATCATTTTCTACTTTAAAGTTATTTCTCACACCATGGTGTTTAATAATTTATTTAATGTGGGGACATCCATTGGCATTATTATTTTTGCATTTTCCATGTTTCATGGTGTAGTCTTCTTATTTCATGTGATGTGTCTTTTTCTTTGTGGTTGAAATTGTGTCATATTCCTCAAGAGCCTGATTGATCTTAGAATATTATCTTCCTCTTATTGGCTTGATGTGACACATTGCATCCCCTAAGTTGTGAATCTTCTATTCTTGATTGGCCCTCTCTTGGATAAATTACAAGAACTAAGTTAAGACATTACATGAACTAAGAAAAACTTTGAATGTTCCTTACACTACTTTGCATTTACAATTTTGGTTATATGGCCACCTCGCATAACACTCTTTACTTTCTTGTGGTTCCATCTTGTTTATTCATGAGTTTCAAGAATACAAAGATTTTCTTGCCTCATGAAGCTCAAAGTTTATTGTTTTGTGGCATCTTATCAAAGTCATGAAGAGGTATATATTTGGTCTATTTGAATGGGAAGCCAAACTTAGGCATGAATTTTCCATATCCACTTGATTGTCTATGTGAGCATATACCAGTCGCATGCAAGTGTCCCACCTTTTCGATAGTCACCCAACAGACAACCCAGAGTTTTGTTGTCTTAGAGCGAGTGTGCATTTTTTGGAAAAACAACATAGATCTGATCCATAACATGTGGGACAAATGTTTGAAGCCCTATCCACCCCTTTCTATTTTATTTTTCTTCTCTTTTTGTCTTTGGTAGTGTATGATTGTTCATTGTTGTTGCTCCTTATATCATTTTCATGTGTGTTCTATTTTTCCTATGTTGGGTTTTCATAGCATATTTATCTTGGGGGCTTGATCATCCCTCTTGATTGTTTTCATCCTATCTTACTAGTATTGGTACACTTGGATCCCTCTTGATGCAATTTTCTCTACTTTAGTGTGAGTTTGAAACAAGTTCCTCCTCTCACTAAAGTGGTGGTTAAATGTGGCAATGGAAAAATTATCCCTCTATATTCCCATTCTTGTTTAGGCCCTCCTTGTTAAACTGAACTTAGTGCTTCCTTTATTTAGTGTTGTAATTTGTTCAACACATTCACATCAAGTCTTGGGCCCTTGTAAACTAAATAGATTTTTGTGCCTTATTTAAAGTTTTGTAAGGTGTTGTATTAAAATTTTAGCCTAATCTAGGGTTTTCATTATCAATTGGGCTTCTTTATGCCTTATTTTGCATCCACAAGCCCTAATTAATGCATTTTTTTAGGATAATCCTAACAGAAACCAACATCCAATCATAATTCGGGTGCTTTTTGGATTGTATAGCCCATATTTAGTGATCTAGGACTCATAAACCACCTTGGGCATATGGTTGCCACCTACGTTTTGGGGCCCTGATCTAGATTTCACATGAATCTAAGCATTTTTTTAAAGATTTGTCACAAGCTTAGCTTCATGGGACTCATACGCCGCTTCTAGTGTATGAGTCCCACTTAGCTTAGACCTAAATTAAATTCAAATTCTTGGTGGTATTTTATTCTCCTCGATTTGATGTTGGCTTGTAGTGTAATTTGGGGAAATTTGGCATAAACAACTACAAATACAAGGTTCTTTAACTCATTTTTCACCTAACAAGCAATCAAGTTACCTATAAAATTGAATAAGAATCCTTATATCAAATTAGAGATTACAATGATTTACATCTTGAGAATTCAAGAGTCTTTAAGAGTTGATTTTAAAGCATTTTGGATAATTATTTAAGTATCAAGCATGATACTTGAAATTCATCATGCATCATATTTGTGTTTGAACTAACATTTGTGATGTAGGGTTTCATGTTTCATGTAAGCACTCAATTCAATATCTACAATATTCAAGCAAGACTCAAGGTATACATCCATTGGAGCCACTTCATACATGTTTGAAACACTTTATTTCGAGGGTTTTGTTAGTTACAATACATTTTATTCATTCATCATTCCAACTTTCCATTTGATTTCATTACAAGGTTTGATTACCAAAAATTTGTTTTACCAAGGCAAACCCATTTCCACTAATAAAACAACATTTTCCCCTCTTTAGTGTGTGATTTGTAGATCTATTTTGAATATTCTCTAAGGAGAAATATTGGAAAGAAGTTGTCAAGATACAAAGCTTTCTAGGTTGTCACCTTGTTTAAAAGATCACTAAAAGGCATCTACATAGTAGAATTCAACAATTCAAATTTGAAAATCAAGTTGAGAAGATAGAGAAGAGATTGTAGACTAGATTCATACTTTGACTTTCTAAAACGGACAAGTAGGACTGATATGCGACTTCTGGCATATGGGTCCCAGTATAGTGGATTTGTTAGTTTTCAAGAGTTCTTGACTTGTATTTGCCAAATTTCTAATCTTTCCCTGAAACCATAATATGGGACTAAATAACCTAGCCTAAAGTATGAGTCCTAGTATGCTTTATATTTAGTATTTCTAGCATTTCAAGTCTTCATTCAACCTATTACAAATTTCAAGGTGCCCCTCTATACTTTTTCAGTTTCTATTGTGTATTTCATTAATTCTATGCCATTTATTGTAGTCTTTCATATCATTAAGTTTCATAATTAGATCTTGCATTTTACTAGCCTTTCAAAGCCCTAGCTTTTTTGTGAACCTCTCTTCAGGTATTAATCATACCCTCTAGGACAACCTTTAGCATGTCTCTTTCGCTTATTCCATCCTTGTATTGAAACCTCTAGTGTTTTTGCTAAGTGAAACATGAGTGTGAAATGGGAACCCTTGTGCTCCATCTCCTCAAAGTTAGAGCCCCCTATTTTTGTTGTTTCACATCATTATAAATAATATGAAATGATAAAATTGCATCTCTCTAAAAAATTCATCCAAATTTGTGTTATAAATTATTGATAAAGATAATATGTCAAGAGATGGAGCCATGACTAGGAACAGTAACAAAAATTAATACTTTACATTAGAAATCTATCGACTAAAGGAAGGGTAGTGTAGAAAAATATAACTCTATACATTTTCACACTTGTTTGGGTCATTCCTATTAAAATTTGGCTTATTTATGCCTTAATTGGTCCTATTTTATATACAAAAGCCTAGTTAAGATTCATTTTTCTAAGGATAATCTCAACATATAATAAATAGAAAAACATAATTTAGTGTTTTTTGCTATGTGTTCGAGATTTAGGGATCTAGGACCCATATGCGCATTTGCGCATATGGGTCATCCCTAGGTCTCAGACCCTGATTACAAATTGGGTATGTGCAGGATCATCATTAAAAAATAGGCCCTTAAGTGGCGATAAAATTTAGAAAAATTAGAGTGAGGGAAATTGACATAAAAATTTGAATAAGTTATCTATATTATTTCAAAAATATGTAAGAATAGAATCTATAGAAAATTGAATGTAGTTTCAAAACTACTAGGTTTATTTTAAAAAAATAAAAATCTATTTGGTGAAAATTTGAAATTTCAATGTAGTAATACTTAAATTTCAGGGAAAAAATAAGAAGTAGGTGTTTGTCTGACCACCCTAACCATAATAAAATAATAATATTTTTTTATAATATTTTAGATATAAGTAGAGGACTCATGTCCCGATGTGATGCATAGTTTTTTGTAATTTTTTCCAAGTAAAGAAATTAATTATGATTTTTTAATTACAACTTTTAAAAATTTAAAAACTCGTATGTTTGACCAACATAACTTGGTAAAAAATTCATGAAATTTATTTTTTTTCTTTTCAATCCTATAGTATGTGAAGGATAGAATGTGATGCATGTTTCGGATTCAAAAATGTAATACCGTTTGAAAGCTATAGATGTGCTTCAATGAACCTATCAATCAAGACTTAAATTGTAATTAAAATAGAAAATGAATAATAATTATTTATTAAATTCAAAGTAAAACATAATTTATATTGGTGGAAAGCTAAGAATCTCCCTTAAAAACCTTTTTCGTTTCATTAATTTTGGGCAAAAATAAAGTTGTTAGCCACATGCACCATCATATCACTTACATATCACTACTTTTTGGCCCATCATGATCCTATACATACCCAAATGTCACATTAAATATAACACTTCTCGAAGTCTTTGTCATGGGTTTAAGCCTATAAGACTCATATACAAAACCTGGTGTATGAGTCTTGTTTTAACATATGACCTATTTTAATTCAAATTCTTGGTGAGATTGTATTCTCCTTAGATTCAATTTTTGAATGTCGACTTGTAGTATTGTAATTTTATAAAAATAGGCATAAACAAGTATAGTTACAAGGTCATTTCATTAAGTTTCTCCTAACAAGATAGTAATTTTATCCAAGTATTCTAGCAAGAAATATAAGAGCCTTCAAGTATTCATGCAATAGTTTACAAGAGCATTCAAGAGAAAATCGTCAAGAATTTAGAGCTACATTTAATATTCGTACATCATGTGAAAGTCTTCATACATCATGTGTGTTTTTGAGCTAGCATTTTTTATGTAGGTTTCATGATTCAAGCAAGCATTCATGAAAAAATTTCAAGCATTCAATTTGGAGTCACGATCCACATTCATGTTAGATATTTCACACAACTTTACAACCTTCATTTCAAGGGTTTGGTGAGTTACAACATTGCATTTGTTCATTCATCTTTCCTTCATTCTTTTGTTTTCATTTGAAGTTTTAATTACCAAAACATGGTTTGACCAAGGAAAACCCCAATTCCCTAACAAAAAAAAAAAATCTCTCTTGATGTGGGTTTGCAGATCTAGGTGAATTGGAGCTTGAAGATTGTTTGAAGATAAAGTTTTCAAAGTTGTCAAAAAGTTGTCATCTTCACATAAATTCACCTATATACCAGCATTCATACTTTCACACCTAAATATTAGATAAGAAGGAAGTTACAAAATATCACTAGAGGCTATAGAAGTATCAATCAAACCCTAGCAAATAGGAATTGTACACCAAATTTATGGTATTAGTCCCATTATACTTCTTGTTGACATCTTTTTGTAGATATAGATTAGTCACCAAAAGATTCCATATTTTTCCTAGAAACCCTATAGTAGGACTAAATCAACCTACCTAGCGTATTAGTCCCAATATACTTCAAAAAGTATATTTTCAGAGTTGCAAACCTTGTTTTGACTCCATCATTCATCCAATCACTTTATTGTTTGATTTCATTTTATCAATCTTATTTCATGCCATCAAATTTCTAGGTCAAATAGTGAATTTGCATAGTGCATTCAATTTCTTCTTTTAAAGAATTTTTTAATCGAAAACCCCCATCTAATCACACTAGGAATCCACTAGCCATCCCTCAATTGAGTCACTTGGTTGAGGGATATAGGTTTCCCAATGAACTAAAGTGTGAAATAGGTCCAATTTCATCTCGCAAAAGGTTGAACCACCTATTTCCCTTTTGTTCATTTTGGTGAACCAAACCATTGGACCCTTGAATTTATAATTTTGAGAACATTGTATTCCTAGATCTATTTTACATTAACTTTGCATTAGTTGAATTGCATTTAGGGATTCTAAATATTGCATTAGTGAAATGTGCATATAGTTTGCATTTTTGCATTTTGCATCATTCAGTTTAATTGAAAATCTATAATTGCAAACAATCAATTGAGTATACAACCTAGACACATTAAAATAAACTTATAATTTTCTAATTCAATCATAGAAAACCCTAATTGGGACCCATTCACAGACCTAGGCATATTAGTACCTGTATAGGTATTTGTTACAGATTTCTAAGTAATGTTTTCTCTCTATCTTTCACTCATTAAACCTATCGAAAACCCTAATATGGGATCATACTCAAACTTTTGTGTATTATAACATGATTAGGTATAGATCTACATTTTGGTTGGACACTTTGCAAAAAAGTGGGACACTTTGCGAAAACTTGGGCACACTTTGTGAAAAATTGGGATTGATACACCCATTCAGGTGAATGAGTCCTTGGAGACCTAAAAAGAACCAAAATTTTACATTCCTAGAGCTTTGCATAATTTGGATAAAAGTAATTTTCCATTTTTGATACATATTGTTTTCATTCTTGAAACATTGCATAAGCTAGATAACTTACTTTTAATTTTAGGAACACACTCACAATATTAGTATCCTTCTTTTCAAAGTATGCCAAGAAAAATCTCATCAACAATAATGTTAGTCACTCCTCCAATATATTTCCTAGTTATGAGAGTCTCTTAGTGCAAGAGAGTGAAAATGTTGACACAGTCCTTAATTTCATACCCCCTAATATCTCTCCTATTTATGGAAATGATGTAGATGTAAGCATAGATAATCATGACAGTATTAGTTTCTCTTCTCCCAATACCTCTCCTACTTGTGACGATTGTATTTTGGTGTTAGAAGATACACCCATTGAGAATCAAGACAATGCTCAAAGATCCTCTTTTATAAAATCTCCTACATTGGAAGATATTATGGCACAAGAGAATGAGATCATCAACACATTTCTAAAATCACTTTACCTATTCTCCATTCATCTTTTTCTTGTGATAATTTTTTATTGAAAGAGGATGAAATCATGGATAAACATCACAATCATATTTATTCTTCTCCTAATATCTCCCCTAGTTGTGAAGAAGATAGTTTGTTGTTAGAATATACACTCATTGAGAGTCATGAGAGTCTTTTTTCTCCCTCTCCTAATGCTTTCCCACTTTCAAAAATCTAATTTAACAAAAGAAACCAATCAATAAAAATTATTCTTCTCTCGATGCCTCCCCTACTTGTGATGAAGCTACCTTAAAAAACATAACCATGGAATGTGATAACATCTTGTTTGCTACTTTTATAAAAACTCTCCTACTAGGGTGGATATCATGGCGGAAGAGAATGATATAATTTATGCATGTGTTTTGAACAATAGTAATTTCACTTCATTTGATAAAAATAATGATGTAAGCTATTGGTTCTCAAATCTAAAATCAAATTCAATCCCAAAGGCATATCAGGCATAATTTTTAGATTCAAGGAGAGATTTGGCCAATGAACAAGAGATTGATATAAAACCTTTCTCCCCTACATTTCAGAATCTATTAGAATTGAGAGGGTGAGCCTAATAGTTTAATTGTACATACTCATGTGGTAAAGTATCTAGAACACTATAAACAGATAATTCTCCTTCAATTGTAAAATAGATATACTACCCTTAATATTTGGCTGATTTTCATGGTAATGTCTAATTTAAACATGAGAAATTTATAGAATTAAACTCCACACAAAATCTTACTAAGATATAAAAGTAAAGTTGATTTTAGTTTCTAGCTACCACAAACAATCTCAGGAGACTGGAACATTAAAAGAACACCTAAACCATGTAATTTAAAACTTATCACAATATTTATCATATCATAATTTATGCCTACTAAATGATGCCTTACATCATTTATACCAGAAATTCAACCATTCATACTTAGTAATCCCAACACATAGTAGCATAAATCTCTCTTTATGTTAATACAGTTTGACTCATTCTTTGAATGAGAGTAATAACATGAAAGAAACATTCAAAGAAAGAAAAGAAGTGAAATACTAGCATTCTTTGATTACTCATATTCATAGTCTATGCAATGTACACTATGGAGAAAACTATATCAAAATATTTTGTCATTTACATACAAATATGACAATTTCCTAATTAAATTCTCCATTACAGGACTCAGAACATTCTAAAACTTGAAACCAACACATATTCACTCCAGACCTGCTACAAAATTTTATCTCCCTATAAGACCCAACTGTGAGGAACTCTCTTGCAAATGAAAAAGAAAAACTCATTTAAGGGAAGAGAAAGAAACCCCAAGTTCAAATCCCTATTGAAAATCGGCATCATTCAGGTCTTTTGATCAATATTTGCCTCTCCATCGAAGAGAACCTTCTTCACTTTATTTCTCCTCCCTCCTGCTTTCTTTCACATCTACTTTATAATTGGAAGATTTGTTTCATTCATGAAATCATTCATTATTTTTATCGAGCTATAGAAAACCCATTTAACCATGAACTTCCTTTTAATTCACTTTCTCATTGTCAAAAGAAAATCCCTTAGACAATTTAACGACCCCACCATCACTTTACTCCATCATCGTGTATCGCTGAAATAATTAGAAAAGGGAGAAAATTTACAATGATGGGAAATAGATAGAATGTAGAATCGTTATTCGTCAAAATAAGTACTAAGGAGGAAAAATTGGAAACCAATGATGGGTGATGAACAGGTAATATCATTGCTAATCTCCAAAAACACATGGGAAACATCAACCCTTTTAGCGATGGGCGATAGGAAGCAGGGGAGACTTCAAAGTTCATCGCCAACCACTTCCTTGAGAACTGCCTTCATCATTTTAATGCCTTTATAGTTCTTCATCATCTTTTCCTTTCACTTCATCAGCCAAAAAAAATTGGTGTGCTAGTCCCAGTTCTCGATGGCTTTTCTACTCTTCATGTTTTGTTGCTTCTCTATGAACCTTGGCGACATCGAGAAAATGATCACAATATTCAAAACGCAACTCTACCTTCTTCTCATCAAAACCATGCGTATGCAGGCTTTCCACAATAGGAAGTTTGCTAAACATAGGGAATGCATTCATTAGTTCTGATACTGCTCGACAAACCTTATCAGTAGTAAGTTTTTTCCTTTTGAAGTGTTGAAGTCGAAAACTTCTACATTGAAACTGCAACATCAAAGCGTAACATATAATTTGAAGGCACAAAACACACTACTCTTAATAAAGATTTGTTACAGTCTTCCCACTCTTCGGCTTCATAATGTGTTCAAGTTAAATATAACAGAATTTCGGTGTTAGTGTGAAAAATAGAATTTCTTCAAATAGTTTTCATACATTTTTACTTCAAGTGTAAACTATTCTTGCGCAAAGTAAACATGTGCTAGATTTACCCATACATTAGGCATCTTAACAAAGATATTTCCTACAAAAACTTCTTGCACCTATGTAAAAAATTCCTTTGTAATATCAAATTGACCCCTTTCAGCTAGAACAATGACTACCCCATTTGTAGCATAAATATTTCCTATTCTTTGTGTCAAGACTTTACAAGATAACTCTCTATCCCTTCAAGATTTGTTTCCTCTTTCTATGGATCCCTCCTAGACCAAAATATAGAAGAAAAATAATACCAACCTTCTCTCTTGAGACTAGTGGGTATTCTATGGAGGAAGTAGCACATCAAAATTCATGCATCACCCTCTCAAAGGCAACTTCTCCATGAAGCTTCAAGATAGCATCTATAGGTTTAACATCCCCAGTCAAACCAGACCACTTACCAGAACCACTCTTTGACCTTTCCACCACTGACAAACTAGTGAACACATTTTATGGATAAACACTACGAACTCCACTCTCCAAAGTTTCTAGAATTTGAATTCAAATACATAAGGTAGTTAGATTTCATAGTGTGCATTAGAGCACAAGAAGTTTCAGAGGGAGAAAAAAAATTTAGGCATCCTCGTTTTGACCTCTCTATGCTATTGATAATACTACTCTTACCAACATTAGGAAACCCCATTAAACCATCAGTAATATATTTTTTCCAGCTCATGTCTCCTAGAGTAATCTTTCAATAACTTGATAAGTATGTCATCTCCAAGATAGTCAATAATTTGAAGTTGTGATGAATTTTTGAGGGCCTTTGATGCTGATTTCTATTCATTCTTTGTTCTTAGGTTTCAACTTTCTTTCCATGTACCTCATTTACATTACTAGGATCAAGCACAATATGGGACCCTTAGTTTGGTTGAACCTGTCCTAAAGCATATTGTTCATTAAAAATGCTTCACAATTTTGAGAGTTCCATTATAACCGTAAACTCTCCTTCACTAAAAGATCATCCCAATAAAAATGAGTCTTTTGAGGTTATGCACATTATTAGATATCCCTTAAAGCGATCTCTTGAGCCAATTCTTATCCTTTATCCACCCTCAAAACAACCACAAGCTCAAAATAAACCCGTGCTTATCTTAGAACCACTAGAAGGCAGCTTGACAATGATAATGTTTCATAGTAATTAAGATACAATATTGTTTCTCACACATAAAATACAAGGAAAAACAGGCAACAAAAAATCACTCATGTTTCATTACCATTACCTCAACCTATCTTGCCTACTACTCCTTTTTTTTCCTTTACAAAGTGGAAAGGAGTATGATCTTGTTGAACAAGTTAAGAATACTCTTGATAAGATGTCCTTATGAAACCTTATTCAAGCCTCACCTAGTTATCATAATATGATTCAAAATGCATTTCGAAAAGTTGTGGTTCCCCCTAGTGCGAACGTGAATGATTTATCATCCCTAATTCAAGGAATGAATGTAGGCATTGTTTTCCACCAAAGTTAGTTCGCTCCTTTAGAAGTGAAAAAAATTATGCTTTATGATAATAGCTAAGATTAATATATTGAGGATAAAATAAAATCTGATTGGCAATGGTTCAACACTTAATGTGTGTAGTGTAAACCTTCTTGATAAGATTGGAGTAGAAAAAAGACAAATTCAACCTGATTCTTTATATGCTTTTGGGTTTAATAACATAGGGAAATAACCACTTGTTATGATCACATTACCTATTATAGTTGGAAATTACACATTGAAAACTACTATCCATGTTATGCCTCATGATACTTCATATACTCTTCTTTTAGGTAAACCATGGATTCATGAAATTCAATCAGTGTGCTTCCACTCTTCATTGTCAAATGAAGTATGTTTACAACAATAAAGTTTACATAGTCTACATTGATCCTAAACCTAAAATTCATTTTCATTTTGAGAAAGATAAAAAAATTCCTTTAGAAATATTGACACCCACAACACAAGTGGAATTTGTGCAAGAGAAAGAAAAATAAAATCATAATGAAGAAGCTACCAAGATATTGGAAGATGATTTGGGTTCCTTAGATTCCACACCTAAATTCATGGGAAAATACAAGATCAAAACATAAGATTTTGAAAATAGAATAGAAAAAGTGGTAATTTTGACATAAGATTTTAAATCATCCACTTCAATCACTTAACAAGAAAATACAACTTACACAACAAAATTTTATGATGTTTATTATTAGCAACCACCGAATCCAAAAGAAACGAAAAAAATTTGTGGAAGAGGTTATGAAATTTTGGAACAACTTGGTTATAGTGGAAAAGGATGTGGTGTTGGATAACAAGGTATATGTGTCCCTATAGAGCCTAACACATAGAAAACCACTAGTGGTATTGGTTATTTTCCTTTAAAGGAAATGAAACAATCAAAGAAATCCATACTTAATATCAATTTCATCACACAAAACACTAATGGATAGAATTTGTTAGATTTTACACCCTCCTATAAAGGAGAGAAAAAAATATCATGATCTAAAGAGTCTTGTGTAAGTATGACACCTTGTACTAAGCAAGAGGTATCTTTGTCGCAAAATAAAGGAACATGTTCTACTTTTGATATAGAGAGTATCTTGTTGAGACTCCTCCAAGATCACTTGATATCTCTCCTTCCAAGAAAATGAAAGAGATGGTACAATAACAATTCATTTTGTGCATATCATAGAGTTCATGGTCATTCTATTGTTGACTGTAAGCTTTTAAGTGATAAAATACATTTGAAGGATTGTGGTTCTCTTCTTTGTTTAGAAGAACCTAGTTCCTCTAATTAATACTAATTTTCATCAATCATCTCGGCTCATCCTTGTCATACACTAAGTGGGGGAAAGGATTTAGGTATCCTTGTCCTTGTATGAAACTTATGATTGTCTCTTTTGGCTAGTTTTCTGCCTTCCATGTATATATAAGATCAACCTTGGGATATGGACAACATGCCTTTTAAGTTGGCTCATATGAGACATACTTTTCTTTCTATGTTTAGCAGTACATTTTGGGGGAAACCCCTTATTCATGATGTACTTTCATTAAAGAACATATGATGTCCCATAAGGATTTTAGAATAAGCTCTCATGTATTATACTTTAAATAAATTTATCATTGCAATGGTGTTAGCAAATGTTTAAAAGTGGTGGCATACATCGACACTCGTGTTTTACCGTGTGATTTTCTTTATTCTTGTGATTCATCCTATTCTTGGCAGTGTCATTGGGTTTGATTTCCTCCGAGAGTATAATATTTATTTGTATTTTCCTCTATGGGATACATTAGGCATGATGTTCCCTATGAAGATACCTTACATGAACTAAGAAAAATCCCTTGAAAAATAGAAAATCCTTTACATGCATGTTCATAAGTACGTAAGGAAACTTGTTAGGCCTTGTGAAGCTCAAAGTTTCATTTTGTGGCACCCTATTAAAGTGATTAGAGGGATATTTCTAGTAAGGTTAGTATGGTGAGAAGCCTAAATGAGGGCATTCCTTTTTCATTGTATGGTGATAAGCTTATACAGAGGCGTGACTTTCCCATTAAGCCACACTTTTTGGATACTCACCCAATGCACAACTTGAAGTTCCATTGCCTCAAAAAGAGCGTGTTATTTTTGGAAAAGCAACTGAGACCTAGTTCACATCGTGTCAATAGACTATGAAGGCTTGATCCACCCCTTTTTATTTTGTTTTATTTTTCTCTTTTCTTCCTCTTTATGTTTTTGACAATGTATTCTTGAATCTTTTTGTTGCTTCATACATCATTCACATGTGTGTTCCTTTGTGCCTATGTTGGTCTACCATATGGTCCTAATCTTTTGGGCTTGCACAACTATCTTGATCATTGTCATCCTATCTCATTAGATTTAATACACTTGGAACCCTCTTGATGCAATTTTTTCTACTTTAGTGTGAGTTTGAAAAAAATTAATCCTCTCACTAAAGTGGGGGCTAAATGTAGTGTAGAAAAATGTATCCCTTTACATTTTCTCACTTTTTTGTGTTCACCCTATTTAATTTTTTCTTATTTATTCCTTAATTGGTCCTATTCTACATATACAAGCCTAGTTAAAATGCATTTTTCTAAGGATAATATCGACATATAATAGATAGAAAATCATAATTTACTATTTTTAGCTATGTGTTCTAGATTTATGGATCTATGACCCATACAACCATCTAGGAATATGGTTCCTCCCTAGGTATCAGACCCTAATTACAAATTTCACATTAAACATAACACTTCTTGATGTTTATGTCATGTGTTTAAGCCTCTGAGACTCATACACCCAACCGAGCGTATGAGTCCTGCTTTAACCTATGACCTATTATAATTCAAATTATTGGCATGATTTTATTCTCCATAGATTCAATTTTTGAATGTCGGCTTGTAGTATTGAAATTTTATGAAATCAGGCATAAATAAGTAGAAATACAAGGTCATTTCATTAAGTTTATCCTAACAAGCTAGCAATTTAATCCAAGTTTCCTAGCAAGAAATATAAGAGCCTTCAAGTACTCATGCAAGATTTTACAAGAGAAAATTCAAGAGAAAATCATCAAGCATTTGTAGCTAAATTCAAGAATCAACAGTAATGTCAAATTCTTCATGCATCATGTGTGTTTTTGAGCTAACATTTATGATGTAGGTTTCATGATTAAAGAAACCATTCTAGAAAAAATTTCAAGCATTCAATAAGAAATCAAGATCCACATTCATGCTAGCCATTTCACATAAGTTTATAGCCTCCATTTCAAGGGTTTGGTGTGTTGCAACATTGAATTTTTCCATTCATCATTCCTTCATACTTTTGTATTTTATTTAAATGTTTAATTACCTAAAAAAGGTTTGACCAAGGGAAACACCTATTCCCTTACAAAACAACATTTTTCTGTCTTGATACGTGTTTACAAATGTGTGTGAATTGGAGCTTGAGGATCCTTTGAAGACAAATTTGCAAAAATTTTCAAAGCTTTCATCTTCATGAAAACTCACCAACATACCAAAATTTTGACTTTCAAACCTTAAGATTGGACATGAAGGAAGCTACAAAAGATCAGTAGAGGCTACAAAAGTATTTTTCAAACCCTATAAGTAGGAATCATATGCCCAAATTGGCGTATTAGTACCAGTGTACCTCTTTTTGACATCTTTCTATAGATTTTTATCAATCGCCAAAAGATTCTAAATTCTATCGAAAAACCATATAGCAAGACTAAATCACCCTACCTTCCATATTAGTCTTAGTATACTTCAAAAAGAATATTTTCAGAGTTCCAAACCTTTGTTTGACTCCATAATTCATCCAAGTACTTTACTATTTTATTTCAATTTATCAATCTTATTTCATGCCTTCAAATTCCTAGGTCATATAGTGAATTTGCGTAGTGCATTCAATTTTTTCTTTTAAAACATTGTTTAATGGAAATTTTTTGTTTAATTGCAGTAGGAATCCACAGTCCATCCCTCAACTGAGTCACTTGGTTGAGTGATCTAGGTCTCCTAATGAACTAAAGTGTTAAATAGGTCAAATTCTATCTCCCAAAAGGTGGAACCACCGATTTCTATTTTTTTCAGGAGGGATAGTGTAAGTAAATAGAAACATTTTGAAGTAGTGGCTAGTATTTTTCACACAAAACCTTAAACCCTCTTTATCATGTTAATTTAGATAATACCCAATGTATGAGAAAATTAATATGAAAAGACTCTATGTAACAAGAATTAGTAGTAGTAATAAATCCTTTGGAAGACTAATTAATACTTTCTAATAGAAAAGTCTTCTTGTATTTCAATAATTTTATACAATCACTTCTAACAATAGATAAAAAATTAAAGTATCTTCTAGGGGATGATTTTCTCTAATATCATTGATTTGGTAGGATCACCTACAAAACTTTTTAAAAATAGATAATTTCCTCATAAATTTATTTTTTAAGTTTTCTCCTTCATGATGTCAACCTAAGAATTTTTTTAAAGGCTCATAATCAAACTTGTTCTTTTTTAGAATATTCTAAGATATTTATCTATGCATCGAGATATTTACAAGAAACATTTCATATAATATTGATCTCTACATCTAGACTTGTAATACATATGTGTAATAAAACATAAAATTTTGAATACATGCCTTAAGTAGAATATATTCATATTAACATAAACAATTCATAATATTTCACGATATCTAAATAGAATTACATATGCTCTAAACCAAGAATCAACTCTCAAACAAGTATTGAATTTAAATAATAAATAGGGTAGGAGGAAGTATAAAATAATCTAGTTATCACCTTTTAATCAAGGGAAAATATAAATTAATTAATAAATGTACAAGTAGAAAAACACCTCAAGAATATACCCTACAATTAGTCATAAGATCCTTCAAAATTCTTCTCTTTTTCCACCATATGGATTTGTATCCATTGGAGGAGTGGATACCACAAATTTAAAATATTGAGGGTGTAGTATAAATTTGTATCATGAATACTGAGTGAAATGTACTACAATATTTTCCTGTGTATCTAGATACTCAATAAATGTACAAAATATAATGTTGGCCTATACTATAGATTATAGATCCTCAAATAATTTTAATTCTTTTGTTATCCTTAAAATATCTTTAAGAGTCAGTATATGTGAGATCTAAGATCTTCTAGAATAATGATGGCACTTGGTCAAGCCAGGAAAGATGAACAATCAAAAAATCCTAAAAGAGTTAGAAAGAAAAAGAGTATCAATTATAGACAAGAAATAAAAAAGAAATAGTTCAATGAATTAATATTGCAATATGTTGTACATATATAGAAAAGGAGAGAAACTACCATCTAGATTAGTGGTATGAAATCTCTATGTGAAAAGCCACACCTAACCAAGCTTATGTCCTTGCAATATTATCTACTAGTAGCAAGCTTATATACTATCTCCAAATAGGAGTAATCCATGCAAAGTAGGAATATTCTAGACTAACACCCCCCCTTAAGCATAACTTGGTCAAGGAATAATAAATTGGATCTCAAAAAATAGGATTGATAAGGTACCTAAGTACAATGTAAAATATCAAAAAGTGGAGAAAGGGGAAAAATCCAATGTTGAAAAGATCCTACCCAAAAGTGAGAAAATATTTAGAAGTGTATTAGACATAATAGAAAAACCACCCAAATATGATAGTCCTAAAATCCCTATAAGATAGAGCCCTTGTGTCCCTCAACAAGGAAGAGAAATAAACTCAACATAGAATGTGACATGGTGAACATTGTAGTACGTTCCTCTACAATAAAAGGATGCCTCTTCAATTTGGAAGATAGAAACCTTGGGCTAATAAATTAAAAATTTCCTTCTTGGGTGGAATGCATGAAGGAATCTAGATGTATGGATGTGTAATGTTAATACATGTCATGTGGCTACAAAGAAAATCCCACAAGATGTCCTCTTACAAATAATCTCTAGATATCCTCAATGAAGCCTCTCTAAAATCATCCACAATATTTTGGTCTTCCAAGGAAACATCACTATCACATGAAGATGTAAAGTATCCATATATCTCTTGGATGATGGTACAAATAGTTAAGGGACACTTAGTGTGATCTATGTGGTGTAGAAATTCCTTAGAAATAGCAAGACATATTATTCCATAGTTTGTGTCATTATTTTTAATCCATGTACTCTTTTATTCATAGTCACTTGGCTTAGGAACAAATCCAAGGAGATAGGGTATTAGATTCTACTATGGGAAATGATTTGTTATCCATTTCTTCCAAGTAAAATAGTTCTTTGACGTTAGTTTGACAACATAACAATAGAAATAAATACCAAAATCCTTGATTAACCCATAAATAGTGGAACTTTATCTTAGTTCACATGATTATAATATACCATAAGAAAACACCCTTGATTTTGCACTTTATAAATTGAGTGTATATACATAAATAATCCCACCATTTTTTTTCTTAATTTTACACTTAAAAAATTGAAGTCACCTTTTTAAAGGAGGTTAAAATGTTGAATTCTTAGTTGTGCCACTATATATTTTAGAGCATAGGCTTCTCAAATTGGAATGAAAAATAGAACTTTATATGATTAGTGAAAAATGTTTCCATATAGTAGTTTTGGAAAAATAAGAACTTTTGAAAAAATAACTCTTAATTTAGAATAGCCAATCAAAATTTATTACAGTTATATTTTTCGTACTTTCCTATTTAATTATAGTTTCTGATTTGTGCCTTTAAATTGTAAACGAAACTCCTTCCTTAAAATCACATGAAAAATTCATATTGAAATAATCACATGTAAAATCCACATGAAAAAGTCACATCAAAAAAGGAACGTATGAAACTGTCCCTCTTCAATGAGCCTTCAATAAGAATCAAACATGCCATGACTATGTAAATTCATGTAGATTGCAAATGCTTTTCCAAAACCCATATCCTGTCAATCTTCGACCTTGCCACGCAAACCTTTCAACTCACAACATAGGCACGAGAAAAATGCCAAGTGTTATCATAGTGCCTATTTTTGCATACCATAAGTTTTCCTTGCATAGGTCACACATTTCAATTGCCTTAGCTCTCAACTATACACACATTTGCATAGAGAGCTTAAAGTAAGAAAAAAATCTATTATATAAACAAAATATGTATTTTCAAAAAAAATATTATAATTTTATCAATTCAAAATTTCAAGCTAGAACCTTGTTCTGATACTATATGAGAATTGAGATATTCTAGAAGAATGGTTGTATTTTTTTGAGCCTAAAAATATGAGTAATTGAACACTCTCATAAAATTTAGAAAGTATTAAAGCATGTAATATAGATACTAATAAATGAGGGTAAAAGTATAAAGTTGTGTCACACTTTCAACCAACTTATCAACACAAGTAAATTTAATTATTTCTAACTAAAAATATATTTTGGTCAAGCATATGCTCTTGTAAGATTCATTCTAGCTAAGTTAGATATATTCACAACTTTTCAAAAAAAACAGATTTAGTTGAAAAAAATGATTTTTTAACAAATTTTACTCATGTAAACCTTTATTTTTTTAATAACCCAGACCCTTAATTTTTATATTACAAAAACCAAAATGAAAAAGAATGAAAACATTACGACACTTACTAACTATAATATTCCAGCTAAAATTCTATAGAAGTATCTAGATATCATATATCTTTCTTCATATAGATCATAGATCACATTAAATTTATATTTAATTAATTTTTATAATGAATACCAAATTTCCTTAAAACACCATTTAAACTATTTAGGTGTAGAAAATGTCCTACATGACCACCAGATCTCCTTAGAATGCCCCAAACTACTCATGTACAAAAATAACCTAATTATCTAATGATACATATGAATAGAGATATACTCAGTTCTTCAAAAGTATGCCACCCTTCCTATGAATCAATATATATTCAATTAGCTATAGAAAAAACACTAACCAACTATGAATTGGGACTAACTTTGTTACTATCTATAGTAAAACTCCTACATTTGTGAATTGAGACATGTTCAATTATTCACTTGTCATACAATTTATAAATCATGTAACTACTAGGGCCTTTTTACTTCATAAAGAGAAACATAAATAAACTACTACTTTTCATGAAATGTCATTTCTGATAATATTCCTCCAAACTCTAATTCCTCTAGCCTTCAATATGTTGCCTAATTACATATAAGAATATTACTTCTCATTATTATTGTGAGGATAATATTGATCAGGTACTATGAAACCATACCTTCTATCTCATTATTAATCTTCTAGTTACTCTAAATAAGATCCTTAGCATGTTCAATATAATTCAGTAGAATATGTCCTCTTTCATTATAATAGTAAATATTAAAAAAAAAAAATCCAAATTGAATTGTTATCATCTTTATAAATAAATAAGTTTGTTTGGTAATTGTGTAAGATTTAATGAATCTATTATCTTCATTAATGAAGGAGTATAATAATATTTTAGAGATTGGATTGAATTTTTATAGTAAATACAATTTTGTCAAGGCAGGATACTAAATAAAATAGATTTTACATCAACATTATGAGTTGTAAAATTTATACCAACAAGTTGATTAAGAAAAAATGAAATGTAATAATACATTGAAAAATAATTTTACCCTTTTTAATCATTATGTTTGATTTTTTTTAATTGACAAATAAATAATTAAGACCGTCACATATTTTCTTTTATTTTTTGTAAGAAGAATAACATGCAAATATGCAAACCATATCTTGAAATTGATCAATGCTATTGTTTTTCAACAGTTTTTTTTACCTATTGTATGACTTCATCTACATATTATTGTTTTTCTATGGTTCTACTTATAATATTCCTAACATATATTTCAATAAAAATAATTTTCACATTATTTTTTTCATGTATGAATGTCATTCCCCTCAAACATAGATTGAATATATGATTTATCCTTTAAAACAAATACCAATAAACTTCTTGTAAACTTTCAAATTACACTTTCCTGTACATACTCAATTTTTATTTCTAAATAATAATAATCAACTTTCCAAAATAAAAATCTCAATTTTTATTTCTAAATAATAATAATCAACTTTCCAAAATAAAAATATCGACCATACATCAATAATAACCGAAAAAAGTAATTTAAATAAAATGAAGTTCACATGATATTTTATATATATCTAAAAATAAATTTAGAAATAAGTAAATCATAAGGCCCAAACATTTATCAAAATTGTGCCCTACCTTTCTTCCCAATGATTGGGGATTCTTTCTTCCAACTACCAATTCATCATAAGAATAGAAAATTTCACTAAAACTCAATCATATTCTCTAATTCTAGTGAAGCCAATACTCACCTCCATAAAAGCAACAAAATAATTCATTGTTTGAATCCATTTTCATACAAATTGGCAGCACCCAATAGTTGTTCACTATTAATATTCTGCCATGTAAGAAATATGATATAAAAGAATCAATTAAATTTGTTGTCTCTCTTCAAATTTTCTCTATTATGGTTTTGAACATGACAAGGCATGATCATGTAGTCAATAAAATAGATAATTTCGCCACCAACATGTTTTATTAATTAAAGAAAGAGTTCATGGGGGTATAATACAAGCATATGAGTGGATATGGATAAACAAGAAAGTGTCAAATATCATGAATAAATGATAAAATAAAAGAATAACTTAGAGAAATGGATTAGACAACAACAAGCGTTTCCCATATGACTTTAGAAGGTATGAAACAAAAGATTCTAGTAGAGGAGAAATTTACTTTGGATAAGGTGTTGCAAGAGAAGGAAGTAGAAGAAAAATTAGATAGTTTCACCATATGAGTAAGGCATCACATATATCCTTTTATATGATAATAATTTCGTAGCATCCAACTTACTAGTAGATTACATAAGCCAAAGGAAAAAAATTAGGTGGATAGAAGGAAACCATACAGTTACATTTACGCCATGTTTTAACTTGTAGCCACTAAAAAATGAGTAATTAAAATGGAGAAGTAATATTAATAAATGAGGTGGCTACTCATATCGAGAATATTTATACTAACAAGTAGTTAGAGTAGGATAGTTTTATCATAGTAAATAGAGACTACCTTTAGAGTGATGGGAAATTTGTTAAAATAAGGGGAGGAGCCAATTGTGTGGGTAAACTTCAAAAAATGGGGAGATCAAAAGATTAGAGGATATTAGGAGGATGATGGTACAAGTAGGCCAAGAGATCACAAATGATAGGTTATGATGTTATAGTGTTAATTCAAGGAGTTGAGTGTGAAACTATGTGAAAGTTTATAGCGGAAGTAGAAGCTTTTATAAGTAAGAGAGGAAATAAATTTGAAGTAATAAATTGATTTATTTATTTTTATATTTAAATGGTGTGTAATGGGCATGTTTAGGAAAATATATATTAAGAATCCATAGATATATGTTGATTTTATATGAATAAGAAGGTTGAGTACTTTTTACAAGTGGGTGGTAGTCTTCAGGTGTAGATTATCGCAACATATTAGTTTTCTCGTCTTGAGTTTCAAACAAAGAGGGAATTCTAATTACTTTTGATAGTTATAAATGGGTTTCTTAGGAAATCCATAACATAGTTGGGTGAAACTTCCTTTTTATTATGTTAAAGAATTTATATGGGGTGGTTTGGATTAGTTTCTTTAAATAAATTAAATATTGATGAGATTAATAAATAAAGCTAAATATTGTTATTAATGACTCTAAGTTTATATCTCAAATATACTTTTCTCTCTGATTTTTAGTATCATACAAGATCCATGATTTAAGTATTATTTATTTTATTACTTAGTTTTTTTTCTTTCAATTATTCAAAAGTTTATTTATTTGGTCTAGTAATTTCTTTGATCATTTCTCCCCTATCTTGGATTTTGAACATTTAGCTAACATTTTTTATTCTTTGTTATTCCTTATAGATTTGTATTCCCCTAGATTTCTTTCTAACAACTTAAGTTTATAATATTGACTTCTTGTGTCACTCATTTTAAAGTATATGAAATATCTTTCTTCATCCCATCCTACATAGCTAGATCATTTATATTCATTAGGGTGTGACAAAATAATATTGTTGAAATTTAGGGTTAAAAACATTAGTGAAAGTCTCTTCATTCATAGTTCTTAAACTTTTTTACCAATGCTTACAAAATTTAGGAAAATATAGGAAAATAATATTGAAGAAATGAATAACCCATCTTGGCAAAATACATATAAAGTAAATATTATTAGTGCTCATATGGCCTATGTTTTATAATGACTTGTCAAAATTCTTACAAATAATTATATGTTCCTAACCTTATCAAACTATGTGACTAGGAAAAGGGGTCTAGGATATAAATCACACTTATGCTCATTTTTGGATGACGATTAAAAATAATCTTGAATCCACTTGACTACAAAATTAGTAGAAAGAGTCAAAATTTTAGATCGGGGTTCTAATCCTTTTTCTTTTTGTGATGATGATGTGATGTAGATTTATAAATTAACTAAATTTGAAAGCTACAAGACAAAAATAAAATATAAAAGTGTAAAAGACAGACATAGAGGAACCTAGTGTATAAATTTAAAATTGAATTCCCTGGTCTAGGGCATGATGTGCCCCAAATTGTCCTCTTATTTTGGAAGATATGAAAACATTAGATTGAGGTCACTGGTTTGTAGCACTTGTTCTTTTGGGGTCACTATTAGAATTTCATCTATTGATGACAAAATCTAGTTTTTGTGTCTTGATAACTTATAGGTTTGAATGCATGAATGAGAAATTCAACCCTTATCTTCATTTATATTTCTTTAGATCATAAAACCAACACACATGACATAGGGGGAAGGGTTGTGCCATATAGGGGATTCCTTAATTCAAACCCCATTTTGGTATTTCTACCTCCATAATGGCTATGATGATTTATAAATAGAGCTTACCCATATTTGGTCAAAGGCTAAATGATAACGAGTAATGAATTAACAAATTACTCCAACTCACCACTCAAATCTTCTTTCCTTGATGGATTGAATTCATGTACTCATCACCTTTAAGGTGAATTTAGTATCTTGATTGATGTCCTACAAGTTTTAGTACTCACAAAATAATGATCATAATAGATGAAAAACCTTACATAAATTCATGATTGGAACTTGGCATCATGCTTGACATGAATAAATGATGCTAAAATTTTGATAAGTCTACTCTTGACTACTCTTGAATTATTTTTAGGATGCTCAATTTTCTCGATTAATTTTCCTTCTTTCTTCTCTATGATTTAAAATGACTAGTATTATATGCAATTCTTCTAATTTTTTAAAAATAAAATGCTAATAGGCAAAAATTGAAATGAGAAATTTAAATATTAAAATTTCAATACTGAAATGTTCAAATTGGATCCAAAAAGATGTGGCCAAGGGCATGGTGCACCTTAGACTAACCCATTATTTTTGAGAGCCCAAGGTGTTGGGGGAAAATATTAAATACTCATTCTTATTTCCCCTTTGTTTGATTTTCTGAAGATGTATATTAAATGGGTAGTTAGCTAACATAATTAGGTTTAAGCACATAGAGGGAGCTAAACCTAATGTGAAATTGTCAAGGGTGACAGTTTTTTATGCTAAATTTAGCTCCCACTTTAGTCAAAGTAAGAAATTATATAGAGACTCACACTAAAGTATGGATAGGTTAAGATGGGTTCAATTATCTAAATATCAAAGAGATAGGATGGCATGGAATCTATGGGATGTGATAGCCACTAGGATTTAAGATCCTATGGCAAGACAACATAATGTAAAAGAAACACACATGTAATATGTAATTCAACATGATGAAAATATTAAAAAAAACATAATGTAAACATAAACATGAAATAAACTAACACAACTCAAACACAAAGAAGACACATAAAAGAAACAAATAGTTAAACAAAAACAAAAGGTTCTTACTAGAAGGATTTGAGTTGTTATGGAAAAGAGACATTAGTCTTACATTTATCTCAAATACCAAAAGTCATTTCTTGAATATATGTTATAAAATATTGTGGCATCATAATGACTAGAAAGTTGTGTTATTCCAAGCTACTCATGAGCTACATAGATCCATTGGCTAGCAAGTTTTATTATTCTTGCTTTCCATGGAATATTATGGGTTTGATAAGACTAGAAAGTTGCATTATTATAAGTAACACATGAAACACATCGATCCACTAGAAATAAAGTTGTTTTATGCTACGTGGCCATGTTAAAAGGTGCTCACATTCATGAATCAACAAGTTACACTATGATAAATATATGGGCTATTTTACAAATCATGCCTCAAGGAGTGCATAAAATTTTAACATCTTAGGAGACCAAAAATTACCTCAAGGGTTGTACAAGTTTAATATCATGGGGGATGGACAATAAAAAGGCCACATCTCAAGGGGAATTATAAATAACACCACTACTAAGGGTGTATGTAAATATATAGACCATAATATGTCAAAGGACACTACTCAATACATGGAAGGTCACATCGTAGTGAGTATCGCACTTACCTCCATTTCTAAGAGAGGAAAAATCATGGAATGAAGGGTCACACCTTAGTAAGTACCAAGCATAGTACTACAACAAAGGGGATATAAAATGTCATTAGTAGTCACTATTTTAGGGAGCATAAAGCCTAATATGATCATAAAGGGAACATTGCATAGATTGAGGAGACCACAATTCTATGAAAAACCATGTGATATTAATACTAAATATGATGCAATGCAAGAATAAATTCCATACCTCTAGGGGATGTATAATATCATCACCAAAAAGGGACCATATTATTCAATAATTAGAATATGTGGGGTAATATGCCCCTATTAAAATGTCAATGTACTTGCTACACTAATATTTTAAAGAGATAATAAGGATCCCTTGTTTAAAGGAATACTCCTTACATAAGGCTAACTACCCTTACCCCCCAAGTGTAATGGAAAAGGTGAGCCTATATTTATTGCATCACATTGATCCTTATTGATGAAATAGAGTGATCGTACAATACTAGATTACAATTTTTGGCCAAACCGGACACTGAAATCATTTTTTCTAACTAAATCTTCACTTTCAGGCACCTATAGTAGCTAAACCATATGAAATTTGAAGATGACTGAAAACTAGTGATCTTTGTGACATTTTTTCTATAGATTGTAAATATATATTTAAAAAAAAAATTGGAATCATATTGTACTTCTTTTTCCATCTCCTTTTAAAACTAGTTTTTTCAGTAAACAACATTTTTAAGGAGTGGCGCTCACCCTATAGAACATAAATTTTTTCCCATGAAGGATAAAATTCTATTTTTTTCAAATTTATATTTTTAACTATGCTATCTAGTGCTTGCAATTGATTTCATAGTGGTTTATTGAATATTATTTCCTTAATCAAGTTTCGAAGTCAAACCAATTACAAGTGAAAAAGATTTATTTTTTTGCATGGGGTCATTTTTTGCAACTTTTCCTTCCTCATTCGAATTGCAAACCACTTTTGTGGGTATACCCAATATTATTTCACAAGAAATTTTGTGCTCACATTCATGGTAATGAGTATCTGACGATACTACAACAACCCCATAGCAAGGAGCAAAGCAATAGATATGTATTCTATAATTTTATCATATTCATCCTTGCAAGGATCAATGTCATCTAATATATTCTTTAAAGCACAACATTCATCAGTAACATCACTAAATAATCTATGATACATGAAAAAGCATGAATTTTAATTCTTGTGTTGATAATCTCTTTTTTCTTGCATAGGAGGTATTTTAATGAATCAAGCAATTTTAAGTGTTTTGAAAGTATGATCAGTCTCAAACAAAGGATGCAAAGTAGTTAGGAGACCCTTTTTTATTGGTCTATGACTTTTATATGGTTTAGAGGATGGAATAAATGTTTTATGTAATGGTGGAGGACCTTTGTAGTTGGTTCCTTTTGTATCTTCAGACGGTATTTTTTCCAAGAGATTGTGAATTTTTTAGGCATTCTTTATGTCACAACCTTGTTTAGCAATAATCTTAAATCCTTGGCCATAACACTTTTATGAGCTATTGGGTGTATGACAAATTTTTTTTTAATAAGATGGAAGATTATTTCTGGGTATGGGATTATCTTTGTTAGCATTGGTAAGGGTTTCCATGCATAATGGTTAAGGTATAAATTGTAAATTACTTTCCGTATGTGAGGAAGAAAACATTTCAAGTGGAGGTATGGTACGTGTTGTTAATTGTTAATAAGGATGAGTAGTCTATAATGTTGAAGGATAAAGGAAAATCTTAGTTTCAAGGTTAGGTATTGTAGTGTTTAATAATTCATCCATGATTCCATCATCTTGCCTCAATATATCCTCATTAGAAAAATATGGATTGGGAGATGAAGGAACATGAGTCTCATTATGTGAAGGAGAGTCATTACCAAACACACAACATGAAACATTAACTTTTAGTGTAAGAAAATGTACTCCTTTATATTTTCACACTTTGTTTGGGCCCCTCAATTAAAATGGACTTAATTATGCCTTAATAAGGCCTATTTTACATCTACAAGCTTAAAAATTTACATTTTCTAAAGGGGAAACTTGACAACAATTAATGCCAACATATAACACTTTACTTTGAGCAATGTGTGTTCCAAGAATAGGGACCTAGGACCCATTTTCACATGGGTTAATGGGTCCTTTATAGGCCTTTTAACCTAAATTTAAAATACATTTTTGGTGTTATTTTAATGTCCTCGAGTTCAAAATTTAATATCAGCTTGTAATGTTTAATTTCTGGGAAATTAAGGATACATACATATATATACAAGGTTATTTTTTCCAAATCAACATTAAATTTTTTGAAGAAACTTCAAAAGACATAATATTATTTTTAAAGGTGTAAAAAAGTAGATTTACCAGTGATTCATTGTTTCAATCAAGATATCAGGCATCATGTTATAGACTCTTGCAATCATGCATGTTTTTGGAGATAACATTGTGATGTAGGTTTCAAAGATTCAAGTCAAGAATTCATGTTATACTCCTACCATCAAGATCCACATCCATTGAAGCAATTTTATGCAAGATCAAGATCAATATTCCAAAGGTTTATTCAAGGTTTTGGTGAGTTGTAACATAGAATTTTTCATTCATCATTCCTTTCATATTTTATTATTTCAATTCAAGGTTTAATTACCCAAAAGGGGGTTTGACCAAGGAAAACCCCCATTCACCAAAAATTTAAAAAATTCCATCTTGTCTTTGTGTTGAAGATCTATTGAAGACAAAATTTGGAAAATTTGTCAAGTTGCAAAAGTTGTCGTCAATTCACAAAATGTCACCTACAAATCTCATTTCTAACTTTTTGACATAGAAACCTGGATCAAACAAAAGCTACATACTAGCATAATATCCTCTTGAAAGTTATTTGAAACCTATGTACAAAGACCCATTTTCCTATTGGTGAATTATTCCTAGTCATCCTCTTGAATCTACATTTATTTGATAAGTACACATCGCTTTGAGTTTTCAAGATCCGTCAAAAAATTGTTGCTTTTTTCTATATTGAGATTTAAATTGATGTTTCAAGTTTGAATGAGAATAATTGAGTTGATTTTCTATTGCTAGTTTTTCTCCCAAAAGTGTTGTTTAGGCTGATACCCCATCCTTAATCATAAGGAAATCAATAGATTCCCTCATTGAGTTTTCTCACCTAGGGGTTGTAATTCAATTCTTTGTGTGGGTCTCATTTTCCAATGAAATAGCATGAAAAATAGGTATAAATCATATATTATTTTGGTGAACCACCCTTATCCCCCTAATCTCTATTTTTCATCAGTTCATTTTGTGAACCTCACATTCTTGTAATATATTTTATTAAAATTTGGAGTCCATTCAAACCCTATATCTAGGATTTGCATTGAATTTATTTTCATCCCATTTAGGCTTGTTTACTTGCATCTCATTTAGGGTTTTAAGTTTGCATTTTGTATTCTCTAAAATATAAAAACTAAAACGTTAAAAAAAAATGTTAATTTTACATAGTGCTTACATAACAATGCATGATTATTCACTTGAATAAAAAAATTGAATCCAAATTGCATATAAAATTAGGTCTTTTTCCTTTTCATTTACGAGATCATTTCACACTTGCATTTAGATTTGATTTTACACAAATTGTAAATTGTAAATACCTATTTGCAACTAGAATTTGAAAACATAAACATTAAAACATAAATCTATAATTTAGATTTTAAAAACCTTCATAGAAGACCCATTTGCCCATGGGCGAATGAGTCCTTGATCAGACCTATTTCTAAAGTTTTGGGCATTAAAAACTCCCTCTCTACATTTTTTTTTTCTTTATTGACCTTTTGTTTTAGATTCAAAAATTTATGTTTTCTCCAATGATTTACAATAAGGTTAATTGATCAATTCAAGTGCATTTCAAATTATATAAATTGGACTTACAAGATATCATTTTTCAGGTTTTTGCATAGTATAATCAAAATATTATCTTGTTTAAAATCTAGAAATTGTTATCTCATTTTACATATTTGCATTGCACTTCCTATTGTTGATTGTTCATTGCCTATTCTCCATTTTGGGTGCACCTTAGGTTTTATGAAATTTATATGAGCTTCACAACCTGGAGTCCTATTTCCAATATTAGTTTGAGATGTTGATGCAAGAACATCCAACAGTGTAGGGAAATCATGCATCACCCAAAAAAATAAAAAATTCCTTAATTTATTTAGTTGTTTTGAGTTACAAAATGGCACTTAAGGGGTATAAGACAGTTAGAAGTCAGAAAAGGTGAAAAACAATCACTTGCTATTTTTAGTACGTCAACCTAAATAGGCTTGTATGGACATGAAAATTTACCCCAAGGAGCAGAACAAAGAACCATTTTAGGTCATGAAAGAATCATCTCAATACCCTACATGATTTGGGAGATATTGAAGTTTTCATAATGAATTTTTTTCCCAAAGTAGATTCAAATTCAAATAAAAAATATTAGAGGCCTTGAAATAGGTCAAAAGGTTGATGAAACAAAATCTGGTAGTTTGTTGTTGTAGATTAATTTGAGATCTTTCCAACAATATTTTATGATAGAAAATCTGACATGCAGATCAAAAGTTATGGCCTTGCAAAGTTGGCCCACTATAAAATGAATTTCATTAAAATTTCGTCCTAGGCAAGAAATCAATTAATGAGACTTTTGGTGCCAAAAAGGGGAAGGTTGAACATTCTAGAACATTCCAAGGCAATTATTGGGTAAAATAAAAGGGTTAAGTAGGGGTTGTAGATTGTGGCTCCGAATAATAGATTTAATTTTCAGAGTTGATTTTGTTGTAATGAATCAAGCCCATGAGGCTGTAGCATTAAATTTTGAATATGTAATTTCATTTTCTAAAAATAATTGAAAGTGAGTTATTATTTTGTGTCCCATATTTTGTGTTTGTATCTATTATTCTGGTTTGTGTGGTTTTGAGTGGTGTGGCCCTCATCAAGTTGTATGAGAGGAAGTTTTGTTGATTGTGTAAATAGACAATCAAATGTGAGGTAGTTTGTAGCAGGACTTGTGCTTGTGGGTTTCTACGAAAAGTGATCAGAATGCCTCCACGAAGAAACCGTGTTGGTGGAAGAAATTTTATTGTACTAGAAGATGGTTTTAGAGCCCTATAGAGACAAGAGTAGATGCATCAAGGGTTTGAGACATGAAGATGAGATGAAATTGAAGATGAACCTGAAAATGATGAATAGTTTGAAGAAGAACAAGTAGCCAAAGATCCAAAGCAAGTTAGATTATTTAAGGTTGAACCATATGAAAAAATGTGTGGGAGGTTTTATGGCCTAGGTCATAGAACACCACTATTCTCCAACCGTTGTTCAATTGTGTCCTAGGAACCCTAATTGGATTGACTATCAGCCCAAAGGGTGAGTCAATTATCAACAAGGAAGACCTAGGAGGGGGTTCTTTAGGCATTGAAGGGTTCACCACTAAGAAAAATCTTGGAAAAGAAAATTAAACATTCAACTCACAAAACCTAGTTATGCAAGCTAAATGAAAGTTGTAAATTATGAAATAATGCAACAAAAAGCTAGGGTATATGTACCTTTGAAGTCTAGAAATGTAACAAGGATTTAAAAAATATAAATAAGTTATCAAAATGTGTTATGGAGGACTAAGATGCCCTAGGTATCTTATTAGTCCCCTTACTATTTTTCTAGGGAAGATGCAAAATCTTCAGATGTTGAAAGAAGATCTGAAAGAATCTCTGAAGAATACTTCTAGGATTACTAAGACACCCTTACTATATTCTTAGTATCAATCTAAATTTTTGAAATCTCCAAATGTGGTTCTGAGGCTTGATGTCTACACTTCCTTCTTCTCTAGTCTCAACTTTTGAAACTTCCAGATCTAGCATGTAGGTGAGTTTTTGTGAAGATGACAACTTTGTAATACAACTTTGCAAATTTTCCACTTTTCACTCAGAATGATCTTCAAGTCTTCAACCTAAATCTATAATCAAAAACATGCAAGAAAAGGAAACTTGTTGATTGTTAGTAAATAGGGTTTTTCCTTTGTCCAACCCCTTGTTGGTAATTAAACCTTGAAATGAAATAGAAATGAAGGAGGGAAATGATGAATGAACAAAGTGTTATGTTGCAACTCACCAAACCCTTGTAACAAGGTGCTACAAATATGCTTGAAATGGGTGCAATGGGTGTGGTTCTTGACTCCTTCTTGAATGATGTAGACCTTGCTTGAAACACTTGCTTGAATCATAAACCCTACATCACAATTTTTATCACAAAAAAAAACATGATTCAACAATATCCTTGATACGATGATTGAATCTTGATGGTGGCTCCAAATTCTTGATGAATTTCTCTTGAATGCTTGAATGCTTAGATTGTTGGTTCAGCTTGGTAGAGATGAAATGATTGAAGGAACCTTGTATTTATATTGATTCATGCTTAATATCCTGAAATTACACCACACCAAGCCAACATATGAAATCATTAATTAAAGGAGCCTAAATCTCATGAGAATTTAAAATTAAATCCTAAAAAACGTTTATAGGGGACTAAGATTCCCTAGGTGGAATCTTAGTCCCAAGTCCTCAAACTTGACGTATAGACTCCAAACAGAGGCCCATTTAAGGTCAATTTAAAATCAAGATCCCAAGACCTTTAGGGGACAAAGACACCCTAGGTGTCCTATTATTCCTAGTCCAAAAATAAGCGATACACAACTAGAATCAATAAATTATCATTTATCCATTCATGTTTTTTAGGATTCACCATAAAAATATGCAATTCATCAGGCTTGTGGATGTAAAATAGGACCAATTAAGATATAAGTAAGGATAAATAAAACAAGGTGAGCCCAAACAAGTGTGAAAATACAAGGGTATGCATTTTCCTACACTACAATTATCCCCCACTTTAGTGAGAGGATGAACTTGTTTCAAACTCACACTAATGTAGTCAACCACGCAATCAAGAGGGTTTAAAATGTACAAATTCTAGTAAGATAGGATGACAATAACCAAGATCCAAATCCTATGGAAAACCAACATAAGCACAAAGGAACACACTTGTAGATGATATATGAAGCGATAAACATATCACAAACATAGACCATCAAAGATAGAAAAAGGAAAGAAAAATAAAAAACAAATGCAACAAATCAAGCTTCGATTGGCCATCCAATGTGCTAGGCTATTTGTTCAAAAAAAAGTAGAAGTGGAATGTGTTGTTCATTATGCAAACAAAATGCATGCTCACAAGGGCTAATGAAGATAGTTATTCACTAGGTGAGCCTCAAGGGACCATATCAAAACCATACCTCCATGACTTTAATAAAGGTACAAAAAGAAAAATGCACACTCACAAGGGCTAGTGAAGCTAGTTGTTCACTAGTTGAGCCCCAAGAAACCATATTAAAGTCATACCTTCATGACTTTAATAAGGTACAAAGATGCAACACAATACGAAAGAGATATGTTCAAAGGGATCTTTCTTAGTTCATGCAAGGTATCTTCTTAGGGAAAATTGTACCTCATGTCTCCAAGAGAGGATAAATCAAATAAATATCACACTCGCAGGAAATGAAACCCAATCACACCATTAAGAAAGGACTCATCACAAGAAGATAGAAAAAAATATAATGAAACATGAGTGTCGATGTATACCCCCACTTTAAAGAAGTTTCTAACACCATTTTTGTGAGAAATTACTTTAAATTCGAAGAAGACATTTGGTGATCCCATAATATTGGTTTCAATTTTGGCCAAACTAGAGATTGAAGTGATTTTTTCTAACTAAATCTTCACTTTTAGACACCTATAGTGACTAAACCATGAGGAATTTGAAGATAATGCAAACTAGTGATTTGTGACATTTTTTTTGTATATTCTAACTATATTTTTTCATTTTTTTTGGAATTAGATCGCACTTCTTTTTCCATCTTCAAAAACTAGTTTTTTTTAGTAAATACCATTTTTAAGGAGTAATGCTCATCGTATAACACATAATTTTTTTCCATGAAGGATTAAATTCTATTTTTTTCAAATTTAGATTTGTAACTATCATATCTAGTTCTTCCAATTGGTTTCATAGTGTTTTATTGAATATTTTCTCCTTAATCAAGTTTTGAAGTAAAACCAATTACAATTCAGACATAGGCGGACCGTATAAGACAATTTTTTTTGTATGTATCAATTTTTTTTTTGTTGGATCAACAACTTCAATATATAGTGCACTCATATTTTTCAAAATTTTTTTTGATAATCTTCGATTTTTCACATGATGTGTAGAACAAAGAACCTGATTTTTAGTGAAAAACCTATGTTTAATAAAATTAAAAAACAAATACATAATAAAAAAAAAAAACTTATTAAAATTATATTTGTTAGATATCTCATTCTGAGGACTACCATGATCATTTCAAATAAATTTTAAATGAATTGATTTGATTGCCCAAAAGGTAAACCGAAAGTTATTTTTTATCAGCATTTTGATAGGTGTAAAGGAGACTCTATTATAGGTATGGTCTAAAACTAGTGGGGTTCTATCCAAGGGGGTTTGATCTAAGGTGGTTTGATCAAATCCTCTTCAATTGGAATCCTTAAAATGAATTCTTTTAAGGCTTAAATCATTATATTTTCTAAAAATATGTAATTTCAACAAAAAATAGAATCTCCCAGAAATTGTAAACTGGAATTGTGGGATCACCCCATGAGAGTATGTCACATGCGATCCAACTTAAGTAATTTCATCCACATCCCAAGATTTATGTTGCATATACATGGAAGGTTATCAAATGGCGAGAAGAGGCAACCACAAGTGACATACAAGGAAAAGGCTTCCTAACCCCTTGCACCGACTTAGTGCAAGACAAGGGTGAGCTAAAATGATTGATAAGAAACATGCTCATGTAAAATCAGTATCAATTAGAGGAATTAGGTGCTTTAACACAAGGAAGAGAGCCACACTCCTTAATATGTTGAATTTTATCACTTAAAGCCTTACATTCATTAGTGGAATGAACGTGAACTTTGTGATATGCACAAAATGAATTCTTGTAGTAAAATTTCTTTCATTTTCTTGGGGGAAAGATATAAAAAAATATTGGAGGAGTCTTAATAAGATACATTCTTGATCAAAAGTAAAGGATATTTCATTATTTTACAACAAAGATATCTGTTGCTTAGCATTAGTTGTCATACCTACACAAGACTTTAGATTGCAATATTTTGTACTCTTCTTTAAAGGAGGGTGTAAAATATAACGAACTTAAACAATTAGTGTTTTGCATGATAACATTGACATTAAGAAAATATATATTTTTTTGTTTCATTTCTTACAAAGGATAAAAATAAAGATGACCATTGTCTATCAATTTAGCATGTTGTATTGTTAAAGTCGTCTTAGAAGGATTTTTTGTAGCAGCGTTGGTATCAAGTGAAGGTTTTTTAATTTCTATCAAAGTACAATAACCAAGACCATGAGTCATTTCTTGTGGGTTAGGCTGTATAGGTACGCAGGTACATTTTTCTCTAGCACCACATCATTTTCCACTATATTTACTTTGTTTCATAAGCTCATAACCTCTTCCATAAAGTTTTTTTATTTCTTTTGGATTTAGAGTTTGTTGATAGTCAGCTTCATCAAAGTTTTTTGTATAATTTGTTTCCTCTTTTAAAGTGGTTGAGTTGGATGCTTTAAAAAAAAATCCAAATTTTTTATTGACATTACTACTTTTTCTTTTCCCTTTTTAGAATATTTGTTTACGATCTTGTATTCTACCATGAATGTAGTTTCGAAATGTAAGAAATCCCAATCACCTTCTAATAGCTTTGTGACTTTCTTAATATGTTTTTCTTTATCTCTTTGTTGCATGGATTCTAGTTGTGTAGCTGGTGTTAACATTGCCAAAGGATTCACCTTGTTTTTCACAATGTTTAAACAACTATTTGGGTCAAGGTCGGCTTCGAGTGTGTACACTTTATTGTTGTAGACATACTTTATTTTATGATGAAGAGTGACAAGAACCCAATTCATTGCATGAATCCACGACATTCCTACAAGAAGATTATATGAAAGATCATGAGGCATAACATGGATCGATCTCTCTAATGTGGCCTTTCTAGCTTTAATAGTAAAGTGATTACACCAAGTGGTTATTTTTTCACATTATCAAATCCATTAATAGATAAAGAGGCAAGTAGGAATTTTGTTTTATCAAAACCAGGCTTATCCAAAAGGGTCACAATACACACATTAAGGGCTAAGTATTGTCAACAAGGGTTACTTTTATCCCTATGCTATTGTATTGAGCTATTATCATGAAAGCATCATTTTTTTTTGCACATCCAAAGGAGGGAGCTCACTTTGGTGGAAAACAGTGTCAGCATTTATTCCTTGAATGATGGATTCTATATCATTTGGTTACGTATTATAAGGGATATGAACTTTTTGTAAGGAACTTTGAAGCATATTGTGATAGTTGTGAATTTTGAATCAAGTCCTAGAGGGATATATTTGTGGGAGTATTCTTAAGTTGTTCAACAAGATCATACTCCTTTCCACTTTGTGAAGGAAAACTAGGGGGGGCTAGTAAGCTAGGATTAGGAAATAGGAAGGATGTTGAAGGGGTTTGTCTTAGTTGTATATTGTTCCTAGTGTTGTATGTATGAGCAATAGTATTGTAACTCACTTGTTGCAGAAAAATGTTCTTAAGTGGTTCAAGGATAAGGACGGATTTTTTTTGAACTTATGGTTTTTGAGAGGGTAGATATATGATAATTTTAGGCTCGAGAGAATACTCCAAGGGGTATCTAATGTGTATAACCTTAAAAGTATTATCCTTATTTTCATGATCCCTTACTAAAGAGGAGTCTAATTTTGCTTCATCATCTTCATTTGAGGAATTACTATTGTCAATATTCTCATTGTCTTCCACCATTATATCTTCCCTACTAGGAGGGATTTTAAGAGAACTACGCACCAAATGTCTTAGCATTCAATGGTTGGTTCTTCCAGTATGACTTCATCATATGTAAGGGATTTATCAATGGTTGAATAATCTTGTTCACCAATAGTGGGGATATTAGGAGAAGGCTCTATTTTGATTTTATGCTTGTTCATGACTTTGTCCTTTTTCTCTAAGGTCTCATTCTCTTATGCTATACCATCTACCCTAGTAGGAGAGATTGTAAGATGTTCTTCACATTCCATGGTTAGATTTTATAAAATAGATTCATCACAAGTAGGAGAGGCATCAAGAGAAGGACAACTATGATTACCAAATAGATCTTTCCAAATTATAGGATCACTAGGGAAGGGAGGAACAAGATTCTCATGACTCTCAATAGGTGAATCTTCTAATACCAACCTATCCTCTTCACATAAAGGAGGGATATTATGAGAAGGATAATTTTGATTGTCATGGCTATCTATGATATCATCCTCTTTCGCTAAAACATTCTCACAAGGAAGGGGTTAATGGCGATTAGGTAGGGTGATGTTTAGAAATGTTTCATGATCTCCTCTTCTCATTTTCTATTATCTTCCAAATGGGGGAAAAGGAGGGACAATCAAGATTCTCAATACTTGTATATTCTTTCACCAAGAAACTTTCATCACTAATAGGAGGGGTATTCGGACAAAACAAAGTATGACCATTATGATTGTCTATGCTTGCCTCATCTTGGACTATACAATCCTCAAAAATGGGAAAGGTAATATTAAGGATTGTGTCAATGGTTTAATCCTCTTTCTCTAACATGTTCTCATAACTATGAAAGATAGTAGAAGGATGACTAATATGTTTCTTAATTACCTCATTGTTGTAATCTAAATTGAACTCATAGGAGGGGATGTTGTACATATGCAATCCATTTTTAACCATATCAAAGCCACATCTCTTGAAAGAAAACATGATATCATGGAAAATTAAAGTAAGTGCAATGCAATGACGTAAAGTGAAATGTTTAAATGCAATTTTTAGATGAAAACAAGGTAATTTTCTGATTACACTATGTGATGATCTAAAAATCGAATGTTGTATATGCAAATTTAGAATTAAGTAATGCTTGAAATGAACCACTTTAAGCTAGATTTGGTAAAATAAATGAAAAAAAAATTCAACTCACTTAAAAATACAACCAATGGAAGCAAAAAAAAGCACACTAATTCATTGTTTAACCCTAAAAAATGCAACCTCAAACACCAAAGGGACTAAGATTTCAGTGAGGGTGTCTTGCTCCTATTGATGCAATTTTGAGGTTCTAAGGACTGGAACAGGGAGAAAACAACACAGAGAAGGTTTTGAGGTAGAAACCCAAAGAGGGACTAAGATGCCAGGAAGGGATTTTTTTGTCCCACTAAAGGTCCTTTTTTAGAAAAATAGAAAATCCTGAGTTGGTAATAGTGTTGCCAGGTTGCCTACCTAGGGACCTGATATTTAGAAACAAAAAAGTGGGCAAATGAATGCAAGAAAGAGTACCTAATGACAAGCAATTGGATGCAAAGTTGATTTTTTTTTTCATTTTTGAATGCAATAACAAAGTTCCTAAATGTAATTAGGATGATTGACAATGTAATTTTTTATTTTTCAATGGGATAGGATGATGCAAGAAAGAAAAAAAATTAACCTATATACACTTTCACTAATGTAAAATGTAATGCAAGAATGATTTTAGCCTAGATCTAGGATCTTAATAGACTCTAAATTAGAAAAAAAAAATCTATAAAAGGTCGAGTTGACCAAAATGAACCATATGAAAAAATGTGTGTGTGGTTTTATGGCCTAGGTCATAGAACACCACTATTCTCTAATGGGAATTCAATTATGTCCTAGGAACCCTAATTGGATTAACTATCAACCCAAAGGGTGAGTCAATTCTCAACAACAAAGACCTAGGAGGGGTCTCTTTAGGATTTGAGGGGTTCACCACCAAGTAAAAGATTTGAAAAGACAACTAAAAATTCAACTCAAAAAACCTACTTATGCAAGCTCAATGAAGGATGTAAATAATAAAGTAATTCAATAACAAGTCAGGGTATGTGTACCTGAGAAGTTTGGAAATGTAACAAGGATTCAAGAAATGCAAAGAGGTTTCCAAAATTTGTTATGGAGGAATAAGACATCCTATGTGTCTTATTAGTCCCACTTCTATTTTTCGGGGTAGATGTGGAATCTTAGGATGTCAGAACAAGATATGAAAGAATATCTACAAAATACCTCTAGGATGACTAAGATTCCCTTATTGTCTTCTTAGTATCAATCTAAATTTTTTAAATATTTGAATGTGATCCCAAGGCTTGATGTCTACACTTCCTTCTTCTCTTGTCTCAAGTTCTGAAACTTCCAGATCTGGCTTGTAGGTGAGCTTCCATGAAGATGGAAACATTGTAATGTAACTTTGTAACTTTCCACTCCAAATGATCTTCAAGTATTCAACCTAAATTTTCAATAAAAAACATGCAATAAAGGAAAAACTTGCTGATTGTTAGTAAATGGGGGTTTTCCTTTTTCAAACCCCTTGTTGGTAATTAAACCTTGAAATGAAATATAAATGAAGGAGGGAAATGATGAATGAATAAAGTGCTATGTTGCAACTCACCAAACTTTTGTAACAAGGTGTTGCAAATATGCTTGAAATTCTTGAAATGGGTGTGGTTCTTCACTCCTTCTTGAATGATGTAGATCTTGCATTAAACACTTGCTTGAATCATAAACCCTACATCATAATTACTAGAGCAACAACAAACATGATGCAACAATATCCTTGATATGATGCTTGAATCTTGATGATCACTCCCAATGCTTGATGAATTTCTCTTGAATGCTTGAATTCTTAGATTGCTTGTTCATCTTGATAGATAGGAAATGAGTGAAATAAAATCTGCTTTATACTTATTCATGCTTAATATCCTAAAATTACACCACACCAAGCCAACAATATAATCATTAATTAAAGGAGGATAAATCCCACCAAAATTTGTAATTAAATGCTTAAAAAAAATTAAGGGGGACTAAGACACCCTATGTGGCATCTTAGTCTCAAGTCTTGAATGTTGGGGCACAAACTCCAAAAAGGGGCCCAATTAACATGATTTTGAAATCAAGGTACCAATACCCTTGGGGAAAAAAGACACCCTAGGTGTCTTGTTAGTCCTAGTCCAAAAATCAAGGACATATAGCCAGAATCATTAAATTATCATTTATCCATTGATGTTTGTCAGGATTAGCCATAAAAAGATGTAATTTATAAGGCTTGTGGATGTAAAATAGGACCAATTAATACATAAATAAGGATAAATAAAACAAGGTGATCCCAATAAAGTGTGGAAATGAAAGGGTATGCATTTTCCTAGACTACAAAGGCCAAAGACAAATGTTTCTACATTTTCTAGAAATCTTAACCAAAAAGATTTTATTTATTGGATCAACAATATGGAGGAGTACCTTTAGTATGAGGAGGTGGAAGATCATGAGAGGGTCAAATTTTGAAAGAACAAGCTAAAGAGTCAAGTGAATACTCGATGGAAAGAGGTACAACTAGGAAGAAATTAAAGAGAAAAATAGAAAATAACAAGATGGGATGCTATGGTGGAAAAATTAAAAAGATAGTTCATTTATATGGATTATGAACTACATTTTTTAAGAACATGAAAGGGTTGAAACAAGTGCAAAAATTTGTTAAGGAATATACAGAAGAATTCTACTTTTTCTTGATCAAAATAGGTCATTCTAAGGCCAATAAGGAGAAAGTTTCTTGTTACATAAATTTGTTGAATTCAAGTATTGAAGAAGAGTAGGGTCTGGTAATAATGTCTACCATTGAAGATGCATATCAGTTTTCTTTGAAGGTAGAAGAAGATTTAATTAGAAGATTTCAATGTAAGGAAAGAGGTGGGGGTCATCCTGGAAAGACTAGTCGACAGTCATATGGAGGTTGAAATGAAGATCAAAAGAAGGGCGAAGGATCTAGTAGCAGCTAGAACCAAAAAGGAGATAACACCTACCATCCTCATGATAAGAATAGTGGAGACTGAAGAGGAAGAGGAAGATCTGGATGAGGACCAAGAAGAGGAGGCTTTCATGGAACTTTTTTCTAGTGTGGAGAAGGACATAGATCCTATGAGTTCCCTCAACATCAATGAATGAAAAATAGAATACCTAATGGTAGTGCATGAGTTTCACATGTAGTTGAATATATTGAGTCTTCACATTTTGAGGATGCAAAAAGAGGATACATTATTGTTACTAAAAAATCCTTAGTAAATGATGAGAAGGAGCCAACTCAAAGGAAGAATTTGTTTCATACTAGATGTAAATGTGAAGGTAAATTTTGAAATGTTATTATTTTATGGAGGTAGTACTCATAAGCTTTTTTTAGAAGATATGGTTAGTAAGTTGGTGTTAGAGATAAGAAGGAACATGAATCCATACCAGATTTTTTGGTTGTCGAAGGACCATAAATCTTTGGTAAATTAAAAATGTTGTAAAGTTCAAGATTAGAAATTATCATGACAAGGTATTGTGTGATAGTATGCCTATGGATATTTTTCATATGTTGTTAGGTAGACCATGGAAATTTGATTGCCTGAGCAGTACATGATGGACATGCCCACAACTATTCTTTTTAAAAAGGATGGAGTTTTTCATAATTTGAAATAGTTGAAAGAGGTGGAGGAAAAGGTATGCAATAATGAAAAAAAAAAACTGGTTGATGGAATAAATTTCCTAGAAGGTATGAGGCATTAGAATATGTGTTTTGTATTGATTCCTGGAGTTGATAAAGAAGATACTAATGAGGTATTGATAGAGGTTTCAGATTTATTAAATGATTTTTACGAAATTGTTTATGATAATGTACATGAAGGTTTTCCTCCAATAAGGAAGATTAGTCATCAGATGGAATTGATTCTTGGAGCCAATTTTATGAATAAGGCATCTCATCATATGACATCAATAAAGAGTGAAGATTTTAATAAACAAGTGCAAGATTTGTTGTAGAAGGGATTGATCAAAGAGAGTTTGAGTCCATGTGTAGTACCTATAGTACTAGCACAAAAGAAGGATGGGGAATGGTGAGTGTGTACAAATTCTAGAGCCATCAACAAGATCACCATTAAGTACAAATTCCCATTGCCAAGGATTGATGATATTGTGGATTGTTTGAGTGGAGCTGAGTACTTCAGGATAATAGATCTGAAGAGTGGATATCACCAAATATGGATTAGAGAAGGAGATGAATGGAAGAAAACCTTCAAAACCAAGAGGGCTTATATGAGTGGCTATTCATGCCTTTTTTTCTAACCAATGCACCAAGAACATTTATGTGGCTAATGAATGAGGTATTAAAGAATTTTTAGTGAGACACTAGACGAGGACTTGATACATATCCAATTTTTTTTTGAGAAATTAAGGGAGGAGATATTGATTAATTTGAAGAAAAGTAGCCTTGTGAAGAGGGAGTTGGTGTATCTTGGATTTGTTGTCTCAGTAGGGGGTCTTAAAATGGATCCAAAGAAGATGAGAGCTATCATTGAATGGTCTATCCCAAGGAGTGATATAGAGGTAAGATCATATCATGGTCTAGCAAGTTTTTATAGAAAGTTTATTAAGAATTTTAGTAGTGTTTGTGCACCTCTAACTGAAGCAATGAGGGTGATAGAAAAGAGTTTAAGTGGACTATAGGAGAAGCCAAAATTTTTGATATCTTGAAGAAGAAAGTTATAGAGCAACCTATTTTGTCACTTCCAAATTTCAATAAGGTCTTTTAGGTAGATTGTGATGCTAGTTTCACTATCATAGGAGCTGGTTTGAGTCAACAAGGTAAGCATATGCCTATTTTTGTGAGAAGTTGAATGATGTTAAGAAGAAATATTTTGTCTATGATCAAGAGTTTTAAGCTATAGTCCAGGATTTAAAGAAATGGAGACACTATTTCCAAGAGAATTTTTTTCATATCCTGATCACCAAGCTTTTTAGTATCTCAATAGTCAAGGAACATTAAAATGGGTTGAGATTTTACAAAGTTATGCTTTTCTTTTCAAGCACATGAGTGGAAGGTCAAGTAAAGTTGTACATTCCTTGAGTAGAAGTAAAAATTTATTGATAGAGATGAATATAGAGGTTGTTGGGTTAATTGAACTGAAAATTTTATATCTTGAAGATCTAAACTTTGTAGAAGTTTGGAAGGCTTGTTTGAAACCTATTACATTGGATAGGAAAAGATGGTTTGATTTCCTAATCCAAAATGGGATGTTTTTTAGGGGAAGCCAATTGTGCATTCTAAGGAATTCTATGAGAGAGAATCTATTCAAGGAGAAGCATAGCGGAGGATTGAATATAATTTTTTATCGAGATAAGATAATTGCTCTTGTTAGTAAGAATTATTACTAACCACAGTTACAACAATATGTGAAAAATTTTATTCAAATTTGTAGAGTATGTAAGATGGTGAAAGGAACAAGTTAGAATACTGGATTATATCAACCATTAATTGTACCTAAGAGGCCATGGGAGGATATTATCATGGATTTTTTTCTTTCCTTGGAAAGGACACAAGAATGGAATGGTTCCATATTTGTGGTGGTTCATAGATTTTCAAAGATGATACATTTCATTTCATGTCATAATACCAGTGATGTTGTTGATATTGTAGAGGTGGTGAGACTACATGGTCTAGCGAAGAGTATAGTTTCACAAAGAGACACCAAATTTGTTGGTTAGTTTTGGAGGAAGTTGAAGATAGATTTGAAGTTTAATTTTGCACACCATCCACAAAATAATGGACAAATAGAGGTGGTGAATAGGAGTTTGGGTAACCTGCTAAGATTATTAGTAGGAGATAATCCCAAGGGATGGTATTTTGAATATACCACATGAAGAATTTTCTTACAACAATTCTATCAATAGGAGCATTGGTAAATCACCATTCCAGATTGTGTATGGGAGTAGTCAAAGAATTGCTTTTGAACTAAGAAATATGGATAATGGTGAGAAGAGTCTAGTGCTAAGAGTGAAGATTTTGTTGAGCACCTAAAGAATTTGCATGAAGAGGTGAAGAAACATATCAATAAGATGACCTCGCAATATAAGGCTAAGGAAGATTAAAAAAAGGAGGTATAAGGAGTTCCAAGTAGGAGATGAATTAATGGTTTATTTGTAAAAGGAGAGGTTTCCACTTGGTACAAACAAGTTAAAGATGAAGAATTTTGGACCATGCAAGGTCTTGAAGGAGCATGATTCATAAAATGTAAATGAGATAGAGTTTCCAGATGAAATTAATATTTCACTTTTGTTTAACATCTCATATTTAATAGAATATCATGAAGGAGGAATTGATGAAGAAATAACATAAGCATAGTAGAATATCCTAGCACCTACTTCAAAAAAGAAGGAGATAGAAGAAATTTTGGATACTCATTTGTTTAGAAGTAGAAGAAACATGCACAGTACTTGGGGAAGTGGATAGGAAGGCATGTTGAAGATTCATAGTGGTTGTATGACGTTGAGGTTAACCATCTTGGTTTTCCACTAACTCCTGAGAAGTGGCAGGGTAAATTTTCAAATTACCTTAGGTGATTGATGCAGGATAATCCAACGGTGTAGAGAAATCTAGCATCACCCAAAAAAAAAATTTCCTTAATCTCTTTAGATTATTTTTGTTCAATGATTGCACTTAATGGGTTTAAGAGTGTAAAAAATCAGAAAAGGTGAAAAATGATCACTTAATTATTTTAGTAATTCAGCCTACACCAGTTCCTATGGCTCTAAATATTTAATCCAAGGAGAAGAAATGAAAAAAAATTGATTGTGAAAGAATCATATCAATACCCTGCATGGTTTGGGAGATATTAAAGTCTTTGTCATGCAAGAAATTTCTCCAATGAAGCTTCAAATTAAAATAGAAAATATTAGAGGGCCCAAAACAACTCAAAAAATTTATGAACCCACCAAACCCTTGGAATGAAGATTCCATAGTTGTGTGAAATCGATAGCATCAATGTGGATCTTGAATATTGATTGAATGCTTGAAGCTTTGTGTTGAATGATTTATTGAATCGTGACACCTACACCGCAAATGTTAGCTCAAAAAAACACATGATACATGAAGATTTTGACATGATGCATGAATCTTGAATATGGCTCCCAATACTTGACAAATTTATCTTGAATAATCTTGTCAAATTTTCATAAGATCACTTGAATTTTTTCTAGGAGAATTTTTTTGAAATAACCTTGTCTTTATACATATTTATGCCCAATTTCTCAAAATTACAACACTATAATGTAACATAAGATCTAAGATGATAAAATCCTACCAAGAATTTGAATTAAAATATATCTCGGTTAAAGTGGGGATCATACATTAGCTTGGGCGTATGAGTCCTAGTGGCTTAACCTTGGGACACAAATTTCAAGAAGTCTCTTTTTTAATGTAACATTTAAAATTAGCTCCCAAGACCAAGCTGGGACCCATACGCCCAAAGGGGTATATGCGTCCCAGATCCCTAGATCCACATCGAGTTGGACTAATAGTCGAGGCTTGATCCACCTATTTTTTATTCTTTTTCTTTTTTTCTTATTTTTAGTCTTTGTACATTGTATGATTGAGTATTTTCTTGAATTGTTTCTATATATTTAACAAAGGTATTTTCTCTTTGTGCCTTTGTTAGTTTTCCATCAGACCTTAGATCTTGGGGGTTTGATCATCCTCCTTGACCTTTTTCATCTTATTCTTTCCAATAGTTGCTCAATTAGACCTCTCTTGATTTTCTACAGGTGAACCCACAAAAGTGATTTACAATTTGAATGAGGAAGGAAAACTTCCAAAAAATGCCCCACTAAAAAAAAAATTGTTTTGAGGGGTTTGAACAAACTCAAGGTTCGAGCGAACCCAAAAGGAGTTCAATCGAACCAGGGTTCAATCGAACCTCTTTGAATGTGGAAACATTTGTTTCCCATTGTGGAAAGGGGGTTCACTCGAACCCCTGGGGGTTTGATCGAACGCTTTAGGTTTGCTCGAATCCCTCATTTCCCACCTTCCCACCCTCCCTCACAAAAAGCTTCCAGATTTTTGCCCTTCGAAGCTCGGGTTGAGGATGAAAATGGACTAGACTTCACAGTCCCAACTGGAAGATGCTATTCCTCAGAACGAGCTACCCAACAAATATAATTTGAACATTTTTTCATTTTATTATGTATGTGTTCTTTTAGTTTTATCAAACATATATTTTTCACCAAAAGTCAAGCTCTTTGTTTCAAACATGTGGAAAAATGGAAAATTATCAAAATAAATTTTTGTAAAATATGTTTGTGCTGGGTATTGATTTCCTTGATCAATTAAAAAAAATAAAAAAATTGATACATACAAAAACAGTTATGTTGTATACAGTCTGCCTATGTCTAAATTGCAATTGGTTTGAATTTGAAACTCTATTAAGGAAGTAATATTTAACAAAAAACTATGAGACCAAATGAAAATGCTAGATATCGTAGTTAAAAATCTAAATTCAAAAAAATTAGCATTTTATCCTTCATACAAAAAAAAATATGTTGTATATGCTGAGCATCACTTTTTTAAAATGTTGTTTTCTGACTAAAACTAGTTTTTGTGGGAGATGGAAAAAGAATTACAATCTGATTCCAAAAAAATTGAAAAACATATTTTTAGAATCTACAGGCAAAATGTGACGAGACTCTAGTTTGCATCATCTTCAAATTCCTCACTATTTAGTCGCTATAGGTGCCCGAATGTAAATATTTAGTTAAAAATAATAATTTCAGTGTCCAGTTTGGCCAAAAATTGTAAACCACTATTGTTGGATCACCGCTACTTTACTATGAGTTTGACACAAGGTCATCCTCTCACTGAAGTGGGGGCTAAATATAGTGTAGGAAAATATATTCCTTTAAATTTTTACACCTTTTTTGGACCCTCAATTAAATTCGACTTAATTATGCCTTAATAAGCCCTATTTTACATATACATTCTTAATAAATTACTTTTTCTAAATGGGATAAATGACAACAATTAATTCCAAAACATAACACTTTACCTTGAGTAATGAGTGTTCTAGGAATAGGGACATGGGACCTCTTCACCCATGAGCGAATGGGTCCTTTGTAGGCCTTTTAACCTCAACCTAAAATATTTTTTTGGTGGTTTTTTAATGTCCCCAAATTCAAATTTTGATGTTAGCTTGTAATGTTTATTTTTTGGGAAATTAAGGATACATACCTATAGATACAAGGTTATTTTATGAAATAAACATTATAAATTTTGGAGCAATTCACAAAATTTAATATTTTTGTCAAAGGTGTTCAAGAGAATATTTATTAGTAATTCATTGTACCAATCAAGATCTCAAGCATCATCTCAAAGTCTCTTGCAATCATGCATGATTTTGGAGTTAACATTGTGATGTAAGTTTCAAACATTCAAGTCAAGTATTCAAGTTATATTTCAAGCAGCAAGATATGCATCCGTTGAAGCAATTTCATCCAAGATGAAGATCAACATTCTAATCACCATTTATAGGCCCCTAGGATCGATTATCTCGGATTTTGAGGCCCATTCCACATGAAAATCATATTAAATCTATCGAAATCCTGAAAAATCTAAAATACCCACCTCAAAAACTTAAGGTGGGACTCATTCACCACCTTGGGTGAGTGGGTCCCATTTGGGGCCTTTTTCAACTTTGAGTGGAAATTCATCAATTTAATCTAGGTTTTTGATGAATGTCGGAACTTGGGATCTAAATAATGGTCAATTAGATGTTAATTCCTATAAAAGCAAGCTTCTAAGTTATTTTTATCAATCTTTAAGCATTTTGAGCAAGTATTTTTGAGTATCAAGCATCAAGAATCTTCAAGGAACTTTTCACAAGAGCATTCAAATTTCAAGAGAAAGTAAGGTTCAAGCTTTGGAGGAGAATTAAAGTGTTCTTGTAGGTCTTTAAGCTTGCTTTCAATCAATATCTAGCATTGTTAAGGGTTGACCATGGATGCCTATGGTGAATCATGAAGGAGTCTAGGTTGGGAAGATGCAACTAGCCATCAAACCAATCCAAAAGAATTGTTTCATAAGTGATTCCATCCTCCATTATCACTCTACATTAATCCTAAGGAAGGTATAAGCATCATTTGGATTAATTTGGGGTGATTGAAGATCATCACAAGTGAATCATTCATCTCTTCATTTTCATTCCTGTATCATATTCTTTCGTGTTAGAATAATATTACATCATGTTTCAGATTTCCTAGTCTTAGAAACACTTGAGGCTAGGGTTTTCATGCATATTTCATCATCTTTATCAAGGTTTATCTACCAAACTAGGGGTTTGACCAAGGAAAACACCCCATTACCAAATCAAATCAAATTCTAGTTTGCAAGTGTTTTTCAAAAATTCAGATCTAGAAATCAAGCTATAATGGAAGGGAAAGTGTTGAAGTATAGATTGGATTTTTCAAATCCTAGAAAAGATAAATGGGATTGATTCACTTGAAGAGTGTAAAATGAGTCCCATTGTTGTTGTTTGTGAGATCTAGTTGCAGATTATGATACCCTTTTTCTCGAAAGAGGCTCTCGCACAAAAATCTAGATTTGTGATTGATTCAACCAGGTTAGAAAATGAGTCCCAATTGGTCAAAAAGTCAACATTTCCAGTATTTCAAAACTGTTTGCAATCCCTTAGAGGTTTTTAGTTGCACACTATTCATATTTTGTGAGATTTATATTTTTTTGTAGTTGTTATTCTAGGGCATTTCCTAGATCATTTTGCACACTACATTATTTTTTCAAACATCTTCTTTTCCAAGTTTACATTTGGTGTTGAACCCCTCATTTCACATTGTTCAACCCCATAATACATTCCCTTTTCCAGGTTTCAATCTCCTTTACATTGAAATCTCAAAGGTTTGTTCTTGAGTGAAACACCCAAAAGGAAAATTGACCTCTCCTTTTAGTTTTAAAACCCTAGAATCCTTAGAGGGAGGTCAACATTTGCTTTGTTTCATTTTTTTGAACTTGCATTTATAGCACTTAATTCTCATTTGGAGTGCATTAAAATTCTATATCTAGCTTGTATTAATATTTCATTAGGATTTGCATTGGTTAATTGGCATTCTAGGGTTTCAATTCTTGCATTACTGAAAAGCTCATTTAGCTTGCTTTTTTGCATTTAATTTGATAAAAAAAGTATTGAAAAATTACATTTGCATCTTAGATCTAGGTCATATAGCATAGAAAACATAAAAATTAACCAAAAAAATCTAAAAATATTGAAAAAATATCTATTGGGACTCACTCGCCACCTTGGACGAATCAGTCCCAATGCAAAATTCTAGTTGTTGTTTACAAAATTAAATTTCTAGTTTTTAAGCTTTTGTTTGCCTCTGTTACTTTTTTGTTTCAGTTAATTTTATTTATATTACATTAAAATAATTAGAAATAACATTATTTACATTCATGGAAATTATGGATAGCATTAGGCTTTTGCAATTTTCATGTTCAACATTAGTTCCTAGTACCTTTAGATCAAATTCATTAGAAAATGAAAACCAAAAAACAAAAAATATCAAAAGAAACAATTCAAAAAATGCTCAAATTTTTAAAAATTATATCATCCGAACCCTTTAGTAGTGATGAACTAGACATGTTAGAAAAATCCCTTGAGGAATTCCTCTCACCAGGATCATCCACTAAGGCTTGTTATGAAAAAGAATAACCTAACGAAGTTAACTTAATCCTCAAGAATTTTAGTAGTGATGACTTTGATATGTTAGATGAAACTCTTGAGGACTTCATCTCACAAAGCCCATCCACTAAGGCTTGTCATGAGAAACCATAAACAAGAAAAGTTAATGTAATCGAACCTCAACTTATCCATTACCCACCTTTGCATAAACCACAACCTGAGTTTACCCTTTATCCTTGTCAGAATAATGTATTGCAGCAATCAAGTCATAATACCATTTCTCATACATACAAAACTAGAAACAACCTGCAACAATAGCAACCAACCCTGACACCCTTACCTTTCCCTAATCATATCTTACATAGTGCTCCTCATTTAACTTCACATATTGGAAAGGAGTATAATCTCGTTGAACAATTTAAGAATACTCCTGCAAAGATATCCCTATGGGACTTAATTCAGAATTCACCAAACTATCATGGTATTGTTCAAACAACCTTGCAATAAGTGGTTGTTCTTCCTAGTAAAAATGAAAATTATGTGGCATCTCTCATACAAGGAATGAATACACTTTATTTCGACATAAAATTTCATCAACATGAGCTACTCCTTTACCATTGAGCCAAAAGAATGAGGCCTTTATGATCATTGTTGAATTTAATAGAATAGGCATAAAAAGCACCATGATTGATAATCGATCTACCCTTAATGTGTGTAGTGTGAAAATATTAGATAGGTTGTGGGTAGAAAATTCAACAATGTAACTAGACTCCTTATCCATCTGAGGATTTGAAAATGTAGGAAGGACACTGCTTGGTGTAATTACTTTACCTATTATAGTCAGAAAGGCTACCTTACAAACTCATATTCATGTTATGCCTCGTGACCTTTTATACAATCTTCTTTTGGGAAGACCATCAATTCATGAGATGTATGCGGTTCCTTCGACTCTACATCATATTATGAAATATGTCTATGACAAAAAGGTATACCAAGTTGAAATGGACCCCGGGCCTAAAATTTGCCTACAAGTGGAAAAAAGAACAAAAAGTCCTCTAAGCACATTAATTCCCACATCTAATATAGAACCTTTAAAATAAGATAAGAAAACAATCGAAACAGTGTCAAAATTATTGGATGATGATTAGTTTTCCTTGGACTTTGTTGGCCTCCTATAATGTTTTAACCACTAAGCCCTTGTGGCTGTGATTCAGAGATGGGACATCTAACTAGAATAGCTATTTCAATCATCATGAAGGTGCATTTAAATTGTCAACCCGGGGACACAAACTTGAAATGGGTTAGCACTATATGTGCACTAGGAATCCAAAGTAGCCATATTCATCATACAACTAAGAAAACAATAATACTGAAAGTAAATTACTTGGAAGGAAATAACATAAATGTTGAACATCAACCAATAACTAGGTTAAGCTGAAATGCATGATAGAAATGAAAATCTAAGCGAACAAACAAGAAACTACTCTATCTACTTTGGCTGTCGGCAGAATCACAAAATGGAATTCTAGTGGTTGCAATAATAGTCAGTGTCAGATTCTTAACTAACAATGGAACACAAAAATAAAATAAAAACTAAAATAAGGTACGAGATGAAATATTCACCAAGTGGGCCCCCTTGGATAAGTATTCGCTAAAACTAAGATAGACTTAGATGCACAAACTTATAACTTTATTTCATTTATTGGAAAACATGAGTATAAATGACCAACATCACTATATTACTGAAAAGCTCAAGAGTGTGATTACATTAGATTAAGAAATATTTGACTAGCTAGTGCTCAGAAGGAACATATGTGCCTTATTTAAACACCTAGCAAGGTGGTCAACTCCAACGAACGCGAAGGACGCCACATTAGGGAAAATGAGAGAAAAGAGCAAAGGCAGCTATGCATGCACAAAATCTGTCAGACATGTTTTGCTGAACATGATTCTGACACAACAATAATGCCTAAGGCCGCTCAATAGCATTTAAGACCACTACAAGGCAGTTACATTTTGATTTTCATGAGGAATCTCTAGTCACCAAGAGTCTTCCCTCCATTAAATGATCACCTTATTGACCAATATGGAAGATGCCCAGCTGGAATTTTTTTTCCTAAATTATAGGCCTTAATTATCTACATGACAATGTTAGTATGCACAACAACTGCATATCCATAATCTTCTTAAGTGTCATTCATTAATTGTTGACGTAAAATTTTGCATGTAGCAGCAGTCTTATGGAAAACTTAGCTATTGGGGGACATTGTGTGCTTGCTAAGTGACCTCTAAGATTTTATTGAAGTCGGCTCTTTGTTTAGTGGGGGGAGTATAAGGTTAGAAAGATAGCGAAAAATTTAAAATCTATACTACAGGCGATGTGCCAAAATCTTTAAAAAATTCACTAGAGCACAGTGTAGAATGCAAAGGCCTGAACCACTAGATTGTTGTTCATCAAGTTAATTTTCTCAAAAGCAATTAAAACATAGGAGTACCCTCTAATTTCCATAACATAATCTTAGCATAACTTTATCTAACACAAAAGATTCGAAGAAACATGAACTATATTCATTGAGTTATGAAGAATTACCGAACCTGAAGAAAATTCATTCATACATACAAAAAAGATAATGACATAGACCAATAGTCTCACTAAGTGCATGAAAAGAAGAAAGGCCAAATTTATTTGGCACAGTCTAAAGTCTTCAAATTGAATAAAACTATTACAAAGGCTTTCTTCCAAGTGCTCGGGAGTTTTTGAAAACTTAATTAATAACCCTAAATAAAGAGAAACATAGCCATATTTATAGGCCAATAAACTGCCTCCAATGCATCAAGAGAAGGAAAACCACGAGCAAAGACCAATGGCCCAGATCACCTTGAGCTGCCATAGTAAACATCAATCGCCCAAGAGCATGCTAGAAAAGCCATGACATAGAATGGAAAACCACGTAGCAATAGAAAAGAACATGCAGTGCCTTAGTAGGAAACACAGCATTAGGCAAGTAAAAAAGGTGTAGCAACATTTCCAAGGTAACCAACGTAGTAGCAACTGCCATGTGTCACGCAAATGAAAACTGGAAAAAAGTTGAAGAGATACCCAGTGAAAAGCTCTGAGAGGGAGCCGTGTGGACTGTACCAAGTGAAAGAAAGTACAAGGTAGGCCTAGTTTGGAAAGCAGCTAGAAAAAGCCAAGTGGCACACAAACAAAGACCAGAAAAAAGCGAAGTGACATAAAAAGTAGAAATCTTTGTGAGGAAGCCACATGGAGCATGTCGAGGGCAATGAGCATTTGAAAGATAAGATGCAACTGTAAAGGTAAAAACTGCAAAGGCTTGGCAGTTTTTTGTGGAACAGTTTGGCAACTCACAGGGGCATTTTTCTCGTGGAATGAAGAACCCCAAAAAATTTTGTTTAACATCCTAAAACTACTCACAACCTTGAAAAGGCAACTTGCAGACTGGTCCAGACTTCATTTGATGGCATAGAGAGAGCTCGCATATTATCATGAGCTAGCCTAAGATCGATAATTGCCTTGAAAGGCAATTTGCCTGATACTTCCATTTCCAATTCCAATTCGAAGAAGAGTTGTGCCAGCTGATGCACGATCCCCTCAATTTCCTCGACGGTCATAGATTGATCAAAAGATTGGGACAGAAATATCCTGCTTCTTCTTGTCAATCATAGCAACAATGTGCTTCACACCCGCTATCGCCTAATCCGCAATGAAGGGCGAAGGAAGGCCCTCTGAGTTAAGCGGAAATTTTTTTCCCGTATGTCACTAGTAACCTAATTTAGCTGAGCCCTACATTCTACTACCTATTGAACAACCTTGTGCATACACATGAGGATACTTATGCCCATGGCCATTTTTGTTCGGTCCTTGATACCCATGCCACTCAAAGCTTCATCGGAAGTTGTATACAACTTCCCCAATAAAATCCTAGCCTCTAGGACTTTGTTAGAAGTTACCTCCTAAATCTACTATATTGTTTCACCTACTGTTTCGCAAAGGCTAGCCGCTTGTTCCATAAATTTTAAACTGGGCTGAAGAGTAAGGCACAATGCCTTCACCTTGTCCTAGTATGATGAATACAACTCTCTGGCAATTTCCAACAAGATGATCTGGAGCACAAGAGGTTAGGTCTCTAGGGTAGCTAATTCTACTTCTCTGCTACTCAAAATCACCTTCAACTCTAACAATTTTTTGTCCAATGTTGACACCTGTTCCTTTAGAGCGGAAACCTCTTTTTCTTTTTCTTCTAGGGCCAATTCAACCCACTTTTATTTTTGAGTTTCCAACTCCAAAGTGGCATTCATTTCATTAATTTTAGCATCTGTGCTCTATCAAAGCTCCTTCATTCCTTCACTTAACTACACAGATACAACGTGGAGTTTTTCTTCACTTACTTGGCTCAACTCAACTTCTTGCTAGAGAGTTGGGATGATCTCTATACTCATAACCTACAGCTCTCTAATCTGACTTTCAAAGGCACTCTTCTCCTTCTCCAAGTGCTTTATTTCATTCTCGTGGGCTTTAAACTTGTTTACCTAGATGTCGACCTTGCCCTTGAGCTCTGCTATCTGATCATCCTTTTTCTTCACCTGGCGGTTAAGCTTGAGGTAATTAGTGGTCATAATTTTTTGGGTCTCCTCCATTAGCTCAACCTTATCTCGCTGGCGGGTTTGCTGCAAGTCTAGCCCGATAGTATTTACAAAGTAATCACTTGGTAGCATCTCTCCTACCAGTTTAATCACATTAGGAGTGTTTTTTGCAAACATCAAGGAATTTTGACTTTCATTAAATATAGTTTGCAAGAGAGGCTTCGCCTACTTAATTGCGTCATTTTGTATTCCTTTATTGATATGATTAGCTCAAGCACTCTTGTTTGCATCAACCTGCAAAAAATATTCCTGGGCAAGGATGCCCAGGCCGCTAGCAAAAGGGAATTCTTGTGGGATGGCTAGCAGGAAAGACAACATACTCAATGCATTAGAAGTCTTGCTCGACGTCATTATAATGGCCAGGGAGAATGGTGGAATGAAATGGCCACTTGGAGGGGATGATAGTGCGGTGCAGGGAAAGGCTGTTGATGTGCTAACTGCAAGGCTGGGCTTTGAAGATAAAAATTATTGGCTCAAGAGCCCAGTACTTACACCAAATTGTGTTTCAGGTAAGGGATGGAAAGCGGAGGATGAAAGTGGGAAATCGGGACGAGTAAGACTGGATTGTCCGAGATATTTGGCGACGGAGAAGATTGGCATAGATGAAAAAGTAGGATCAGATGAAGAAGAGACTAGGGACATGGTTGAGAGAGAGGAGGGAGGAAAAGTTACCTGAGGCACATGTGGAGATGCAGAAGTTTTAACTGCTTCCTCCGTTTTCTGCTCTTCTTCTTCATCGAACTCTAGTTTTTTGTCGCTTTTCCTCTGGATAATCATCGATGTCAACAATGACCCACCTTTGACCACTAGTATTCCCCATCCACTTCCTTGATGATTTAGAGGCTCTAATCTTTGTGTGTGTGAATCCTCCTCTTGTGCAGGTTCTTTACTAGTACATTTCTCATGTATTGGATTCTCAGCAATGACAGGGGGATTCTAAATTAGCTCCTCTCCACGCTTTATGGCAATCTATTCCCTTCTATAATGTTGCATAGATGTTGAACGGTTCAGAGACCTTTCTAAGTCTGGATACTCCCTCTCCCAGATATCATCAAATATTTCATCAAGGGCCACTTCTTTGTGAAGCTTTTCAGTTGCCAGAGTCTCCTACCGGTATGTCCAGAAGTCTTAGATATTCTCAAATGTCCAATTGAGCTTATTGAATTGGGTGCATAGGGATAGTTTGATCTTTTGCCTTGGGTTGGCTTTCCTCGCGATGTAGTAAAAGTTCAATCATTACAGTCACTCATCCATAGTAGGAAAATATTCAAGGCCTATATATAAGCTTAGATCCCCCTCCTCAACATTTCTCTGAGGGTCCCAGAATGACTGAGGCAAATGTGGGATTTTGATGCCAACCTCTGATAAATTATTTACAGGGTTGTAATGCTAGGTATCATCTATCAACACCAACCCGAGATGTCCAAACATCAAAAGTAGAATATCTGAAGTATCAATCTTTGAATTCCTTTTCTTGATCAATGACACAAAACCAAACATGTTTGCAACAACAAATAAGAGGTTAAATGTTTTCCCCCCCAGTAATCACTATCAATAGTAAATATTTACCTCATTGCTGCCAGGTCCAACACTTTGTTTGAACGAAAATGGGGGAGTAGGAGGGGCTCTCAGGAGAAACCTCTAATGCGGAGTATGGTGAAATCCATGCCAAAGAACCAATCACAGGGTGGTAAAAGATTTCCCAACCAGGACTTCTATCGGGGTGATATGCATGTGGTCATATTGATGCCAGTTCCATCCAAAGCCCACAAAGTTGGGGCTAAGAACAAATTCAAAAATGCATAGTAATCAAAGGGTATCGACATGATAGGAGTCCATGTCAAAACTGGATTTCTCAAGCCACCTTTGTAAAAAATAGTTAGAGACATAAATGTGAAAAATTAATCGAAATTTTGATGTAAAATCAAGTAGGCCAGGAAGGAGGAATATTTGAACTTAGAACTGACCTAGAATTCTTGCAACTGCTACCAAATCCCATCACTAATAACTCTTGCAAAATCTAGGAGTGGGGCCTCATGATTCCTCTTCAACATAAAACTAAGGAACATTTGGAACTCGAAAACGTGTTTGTCTATATCCAGACCACACACTAGCGCCAACATAGAAGCGATAGATGAAGACCCACCTTTTAGAGCCTTCAGACCCAAAGGAAACATGGGCAGTGTTGAATTACTTGTCGGTTAATTGATTTTGAAGCAGTAAAATTGTTGCGCCTTTTGGATCCCTCACCACTTTTGTTGCATTTTGTTTACTTCCAAAATATCAACCTCTCAAGTCAAGGGGAGTGGGTTGCACAACATATCCGAAACAACCGCAAGGCTAATGACTACCCTGAAATTAGTGTCGCTTATCACTCCAGTGTCTGGGCTGAACCGTGTCGCGCATGCTGCCACAATTTTTGGGAAAGGGTGTACCAAAGAAACCATGTATTGTGGAAGCCCACAAAACCATATACACGTGTTGAAAGGGTCTGCTACATTCTTCATTTTCTTCTATGCAACCTCCCTAAGGCTTTTAGGATTGTGGGATAGCTCAAGATCAAAGATGTTATCCCAATCCTCTACAACCAAAACTTGATCTCTATGAGGAATTGTGTTTAGTAGTCTCTGGTCCACCAAAATGGTGAACAACTAGCAAGGCTTTGTGGGGATTCTTGGAGTAGCATAAGACTCCTTATTGTAGAGCTGCATGCAGGGTGCCCTCCTCATTTGCTCGATTATACTTGTTGGGGCCATGGCGTGTGTTGGGTTCTCTACAAATGACCTAGCATTTCTGAAAAATTTCTTCTCTCTTACGAATGCCTTAGCTATTTTATCTTTAGATAGCTCCTTGTAATTAATTTTTTTTGCATGCCTAACCTGCCTTGTTAATCTTCGTGAAAAATGGCTGAAATGGGTATGTGTCAACCATTCATACCTAGTTTCCATAAGTGTCACTAGCCTTTCATGCATTCGAAAGCATCGCCAAGCTGCCAAATTGCTCTCTACATTTAAGAGACATATTTTTGCATGAGGTGGCACCTGATTTTCTTGAACGATGAACCAAGACAACCTCAGAAAATACTTTCACAAGCTTTATGCATTTACTGATTTTTTCTTGAATGTACATGGGCACATCACCAAACATCCTATCTTTAAGATTTTCCTTGATTTAGATGGGACGACAAATCCTTGTGCTAGCATGTGTCCAACCTCTAATGAATTTGGGAACCTGGACAGAGCAAGTGACAACTATACTTGCATATTCCCATCACCTCACATGTCGCAACACTGAAAACGAGGCTTGGCAACACACTTTGGCTTAGTTGTAATTATGGCCTACCTTAGCTGGTGAACCCTGGCTAGTCTATAAATAACACCCTTGGTAGCATTGCAAATCACAATGTTTCCTAGTATTCCTTGCTTAGCAAGCTTTTCTTATCTGAGCAATTTCATTTTTCTAGCCAGAATAGAAAACAACATGGAAACACCAATAAGGTTTGTTTGCAAGAAGACTCAAGCTGCCTTCTTAGGGAAAATTAGGTGCAGGCACCTAAAGCGTATGACAGGTGTGAAAAACTTGTTGTATGTGAAGACAATTAAGTGGGTTTTGGGTAAAGATTGCGTAGAGTATGAGGAATAGTACTGGGTAAACACTAGCATCTACTACCACTTTGCTGCCTCACTACTGGACATCATGGAGGACCTATTCCAACCAGGCCCTTCCTCTTCGACTTTAAATTAGAGACTCATGAGTTGGATCGTGCCAAGGTCTGTGTCGATTGCTACTTCCTCATGTGGGTGCATTATATTGAATGATTCCAAAACCTCTAGTGGTACGAGGATTTTCAAAGAATGGTGTTCCCTGATCTCACGCCGCCTATTGCTGCAATTGCTAGTCCTTCGCATTGATAATCTAAGAATGAAAATGGTCCCCAATTTTTTCTTTTTACTTTCGAGCTCCGCTTCATAGCGGACATATGTAAATATCGATAGAAGGCTACTGGCCTTTACCTTATATAATGTAAATTTTTTGCCAATATATATAACATATGTTTTTTTAGAAATGTTGGCCATTTACAATGTTATTTCAATTTCTTTCACCATTGCTATTATCATAAAGCTCTGAGAAGATCCAAAATTTTAAAGTAGGAAAAATTAATTACATATTTATAATTTACACAACCTTCAAATAGGCATGATTAATGATTTTTTTAAAGATGTATTCCATTAACTAGAATACTTAGGGAGTTAACTTCTTTGTCTTCCATCTCAAAAGAGTTGAACTGTTTACACTAGGTAATTTTGAAAGGCCCTTCCCAAAGGCTGTCAAATTTGTTGTGCTGACCGGGCTTTGCTCCACATTCATTGAACTTGAGCACCAAGTCACCACATTGTAACTCTTGATCCGATGCCCTTTTATCAAACCTTTTTTGTACCACCTACTGGCTGTTGTTCATCGCCTCAAGGGCATGCTCTTTTTTTTCTTGTACCTCGAGTAACTTAGAAAACCTTACCTCCATTGCTTTGTTTTGTTCATTCTCCAGATATTTAAGGAACTGCAAGGCAGTGATTTCCATGGCAATTGGCAGCAATGCCTCCTTCCCATACACCATCTGATAAGGAGATGTCTTTAGTACCTACTTGGGCATGATTTAGTTTTCCCACAATATTGTTTGAAGGTTCTTATGTCATTATTTTTGGTGTTCCAAGCCTATCTCCTTTATTAAATTGATGAGGTTTTTATTTGTAAACTCTGTGAGGCCATTCCCCTAGGGATAATGGTTTAAAGAAGTTTTCAGGAAAAACCCATACTTTAGTGTGAAATGGCTCATCTTCAAGCTAAGGAGTGCTTTAGCATTATCAGAGATGATTGTTTTGGGTGGGCCAAATCTGGCTACCAAATCCTCCATGAAGTTAACAATCTCCATTTCTGTTGCATTTTTCAATGGTACTGCTTTCGCCCATCTGGTGAAGTAGTCTATAGCTGTCAATATCTATTTGTGCCTGGTTGAGGAGAAAGGGTTAATCATCCCAATGAAATCTAAACCCCATTGAGCAAAAGGTTCTTCTACTACTATAGGCCTTAATGGCATAGCAACATTCTTTCTCTTTTCGACATGAAACTGACATTCATTGCAAGACCTAATCAATAAAAATGCATTATGGGTATGTGCAGGATCATCATGGAAAAAACAAGCCCTTAAGTGGCAAAAAATTGAGAAAAATCATAGTTGAGCAACTTGACATAAAAATTTGAATAAGTTATCTATATTATTTAAAAAATATGTAAAAATAGAATTTGTAGAAAATTGAATGTAGTTTCTAAATTACTTGGTTTATTTACAAAATAGTAAATTATATTTGGTGAAAATTTGAAATTTGAATATAGTAGTTATTAAATTTGAGTGAAAAAATAAGAAGTGGGTGTGTGTCCGACCACCCTAACCACATTGAAAAAATAATATTTTAGATATAAGTAGAGGAATAATTTTTTGTAATTTGTTTCCAAAGAAATAATGAATTATAATTTTTTTATGACAACTTTTAAAAAATATAAAGACTCGTATGTCTGACCACCTTAACTTGGTCAAAACTTCATGAAATTCATTTTTTAATTTTTTGATATTATATTATGCAAAGCATAGAATGTGACACATGTTTTGGATTCAAAAAATATGATATTGTTTGAAAGCTATAGATATTTTTCAATCAACCTAGAAATCAGGACTTTTGTCATAATTCAATAGAAAATGAATAATAGTTATTTATTAAATTCAATGTAAAGCATAATTTATATTGGTGGAAAGATGAGAATATTATTTAAATACCCTTTTCATTTCATCAATTTTGGGTAAAAAAAAGGTCGTCAACCACATACCGATCATATTGCCACTTTTTGGCCCATCATGATCCTGCACATACCCTTATTGAAAAGTGTTGGCCAAAAATAACCAGCACATATAATTTTAATCATTGTGGTCCTTGCAGAAAAATGTCCTCCAGTTGGGCTATTGTGGTATTGATCCAATATTTTCTTGGCTTGCTCCTCATTTACACACCTTAGCAGGATGGCATTAAAATTTCTTTTAAACAGGACACCCTCTAGGAGAACACAATTACTATTTTGTAAATGATAGAAATACCTTTTAAAAGAACGTAGATTGGTCGGATACCTTCCTATTTGCATGAAGATTATTCTATCTTCAAGCCAGTCACCTTGAGAGAATTTTCTTCGTTGAATAACACAGGTTCTAGGGCCTCAAGCTCAGTCACTGTTTCACTATTTTCCATGAGATACTCGCACCATCCCTTTCCTTTGATAGTGTTGATAGGTCTGACTTCAATATCATACTCTAGGATATTAGTGATCCAATTAGCTCTCTTCTCTATGATTTCTCCCTCCATTATATACTCTCGCACACTAGGATGCGATACACAAACAATCACCTTATTGTACGATATCAAATGTGGGAACTTTTTAAGTCCTTTAACAATAGCGAAGGCCTACTCTTCTACAAAGTTGTACTTTACCTTGTACTCTTTTAAGGTTCGTGAATAGAAGGCAACATGGGACTCCTTTTTAAATTCATCATCCTTTTGCATAAGCATAGTGGCGATGTTGTTGCCAACACAAAAAATATACATAATAAAATCCTTTGACAGGTCCGGGTTTACCAACACATGGGCAGAAGAAATAGCCTCCTTTATAAGCTCGAAAGTTTTTATGGCTTCCGCTGTCCATTTGAAAATCTATTCTTTCTTTAGCATTAAGGTAATAGGCTAGACGGTCCCTACAAAATTTGCAATGAATCGGCTAATGAAGTTGACCTTACCCAGAAATGACTGCACGTCCTTCTTGTTGATAGGTAATGGGAGCACCCGGATCATGTCAACTCTTTCAGGATCAATGGAAATACCTTCCTTAGACACAACATACCCCAATAGCTTCCCTTGGGGAACACCGAACACACATTTCTTTGGGTTTATAGAAATCCTGAATTCCTGGCACTTCTCGAAGACAAGCTCCAAATGATCAAAATGATCATCAAAAGATTTTGAAAATACTGTCAAATCATCTAGATAGGTGAGTATAATTTTTTGGATCAAATCTTTAAAGGTAATATCCATGGCTCTCTGAAAAGTGGCTTCGGCATTCAAGAGTCCAAAAGGCATCTTGGCATATGCATAAGTCCCCCACTTTATGGTGAATGTTGTCTTGTGTTGGTCTTCTTCCTTCACCCCAATCTGGTTGTAGCCCAAAAAATCGTCCAACATTGAAAACATTTTGGGACTAGCTGGGTGATCCGACAATAGTGGTTTATAATTTCTGGGCAAATTGGACACTGCATATATTATTTTTAACTAAATCTTCACTTTTGGGCTTTTGTAGTGGGTAAACCGTGAGGAATTTGAAAATGATGCAAACTAGAGTCTCATCACATTTTGTCTGTAGATTCTAGAAATATTTTTTTCAATCTTTTTGGAATCATATTGCACTTTTTTATCCATCTCCCACGAAAATTGGTTTTTTTCAAAAAATAGCATTTTTAAAAAGTGACGCTCACTGTCTACAACATAAATTTTTTTGTATGAAGGATAAAATTCTATTCTTTTCGAATTTAGATTTGTAGCTATTATATCTCGCACTTTCATTTGGTCTGATAGTTTTTTATTGAATATTTTTTCCTTAATCAAGTTTCAAAGTCATACCAATTGCAGCTCAGACATAGGCGGACTGTATAGAACATAAATTTTTCTGTATGAGTTGAATTTTTATTTATTTTTTAATGGACCAAAGACATCAATACCCAACCTCAATGTATTTTAAAAAAATATATTTTGATAATCTGCTATTTTTCCACATGTGCAGACCAGAGATTTTGATTTTTCAGTGAAAAACCTATGTTTAATAAAACTAAAAAATAAAATACATAATAAAACCAAATCATATTAAAATTACATTGGATGGATAGCTCATTCTGAGGACTATCATTAGCTAGTTGGGTTTCTGAATTTTTCTACATTTTCATTTTCAAATTGAGCTTCGAACGACAATGTTTTACAAAAAAATAATTTTTTTGAGGAGATAGGGGAAGAAGGGTGTTTGGCCGAACCTATGTTTGGTTGAACCTCTTAAAGGGGTTTGGCTAAACCTAGTTCGCTCAAACCCCTTTAAAATAATAAGGAAAATTTAGGGGCTCTGAGAAAATGATAGGTTTTTTTTTTTAAATCCCTATTAAGGGGATTCGATCGAACCTTAGTTCGCTCGAACCCCTTTATTTTAATATTTTTGCTCACATGTCAATGGGGTTCGAGTGAACATAGGGTTCAGTCGAACCTTGTGGTTTGACTGAACCATGTTAAAGGTTCAGTCGAACAATTTGGTTCAGTCAAACCCCTTCACTTTGTGTAGAGGGAAAAAACAACTTTTCCCTTCGTCCACAAAAGTGTTCACCACTTATGTGGGTTCACCTAGCTACGGTTTGTATAATTACCTTCATTGAAGGAAGGGGGTAATGATCCTTTAAGGATTCTCTATTCAAGTCTTGGAAGTCTACACATAGTTGTATATCTCCATTATTTTTCTAGATTGGTACCAGGTTTGACACCCAAGTGCTATGTTTGATTGGAGACACTATTTGGGATGCGATCAATTTATTCAACTCCTGTGACATGAGAGACTCTATCTTTGGGTTCACAGGTCTCTTCCTTTGATGAACTTGGTTTTCCCCTTCCGATAACTTAATTATATGCTCAATGATTCTAGGATAATATCCTTTAAGATCATCATATGACCAAGCTACTACACTCCGATATTCTTCACAAAAATTCCTTAATCTATCCTTATTTTTATGAGAAACTTCTTTCCCGACCTTGAGCTTTTTGTCTTCCCCCGATATACAAATCGATGTAATCACCTTTGTTAGCCACGAGCTTCCTTTTTTCTCTCATTGCATCATTAGAATCAAACAGGCTCTCTAGAGTGACTAGACCTCTCAGAAGTTTATTGGATTTCAACTCGATAATTTGATCCCCATAAGCTTCAGCAATCTTCAGTTGCAGTTGATCAGAAAATTCTCCAGATGACTGGAGGAATGATGCAATATGAGCATTGCTATTGAACACTTTCCAATCCTGATTGTTATCTCGAATAATGGGTCTTACAATTACCCTCACCACATGCTTATTTCTCAATAATTTGAAGGCCGGCTCAAACTGAGCCTCGATAGTTGTCATTTTTTCAGCTTCGAAATTCCTCTCCCTTGGTATAGCCTGAATATTGAATGCCTCAAAATTGTTAATCAGATCCCATAATCTATGTCCATAGCATCACATACGGATATTCTTTGCTGCAAAAATTCCATGGATTTGATTGACCAGCAACTTCAAGTTTTTGAACACACTTATTTTCTTTGCACCCATTTGTTCCACAAGGCTTATACCATGGACAAGACCTTCATTTTCTGCTTCATTTTTTGAGCACGCGAATTGGAAGTGATACGACCTCAAGGTCTTTTCCTCATAAGGGGATATGAAACAAATCCCTGCTCCGGCTCCTACAATACATCTTGTGCCATCAAAGTACAAAGTCCATATTTCCGAAGACTGTTCACCTACCGGATCCTTAGTAACTTTGGTTATAATCTTCCCTTCTTCATGTGGGTATGTGTAGGATCATGATGGGCCAAAAAGTGGCGATATCTAAGTGATATGATAGCCCATGTGGCTGATGACTTTTTTTAACCCAAAATAGATGAAATGAAAAGGGTTTTTAAAGGACATTCTCAGCTTTGCACGAATATAAATTATGCTTTACTTTGAATCTAATAAATAATTATTATAAATTATTTATATGAATTATGACTAAAGTCTTGATTGATAGGCTAATTGAAAAAAATCTATAGCTTTCAAAGGGTATCACCTTTTTTGAATCCAAAACATGCGTCACATTACATGCTTCACATAATATAGGATTTTAAAAAAAAGAATTGAATTTTATGAAGTTTTGACCAAGTTAAGGTGGTCAGACATACGAGTTTTTTATATTTTTTAAAAGTTGTAAGAAAAAATTAACAATTAATTATTTGCTTGGAAAAAAATTACAAAAAAATATGCATCACATCGGAACATGAGTCCCCTACCTATATCTAAAATGTTAAAAAAAAAAATTATCATTTTATTGTGGTTAGGGTGGTCAGATAGACACCTACTTCTTATTTTTCCCTGAAATTTAAGTACTACTACATTGAAATTTCAAATTTTCACCAAATCAATTTAAAATAAAATAAAATAAACCTAGTAGTTTAGAAACTACATTAAATTTTCTACAGATTCTATTCTTACATATTTTTTAAATAATATACATAACTTATTCAAATTTTTACATCAATTTTTCTAATTCTGATTTTCTGAATTTTACTGCCACTTAAGGGCCTAATTTTTCCATGATGATCTTGCACATACCCATGTATAACATAGGTTATGAGGCCAGTTGCATGGTAATTCCCAAAAGGGTTTTTATCAATAAACTCTTTCAATGAATTTTCTTAATCTTCCAGAAATTCCACATTGAACCTCTCTTTTTGAGTGATCGAAGTGTGTGCTGCTTCAAAGTTGAGTAGGGCCTCATCAACAACATGTTCGGAATGCAAAGTTTCCAACAATAGTTTCATCTTGGCTCCATGTTTGGTCCCTAAAATTAGGTGTGACTAGTCCAGTGCTAGATATCCTCCGACATTTGATGTGAAGTCTCAAGACAAACAAATCCGATATAGAGGAGGAATATGAATGAGTACAGTATCCTAATTTACAGTGATACTAGGGCAGGCAAACAAAGTCATAGGAAATCCCTTGATTACCCCGATGGGATAAACCTTATTTCCATCTAGATGCATGACTCCTTTGTTCGGAGGCTCATATTTTAAACCCAAAGCATCAGCTACTTGCTTTGGCATGACGGTGGTGGTAGCACTAGATTCAATCATACAATTATGTAATAGCTTGTTGCCAATAATAAGTGTTAGAAAGAAAGTCTTAGGTTTATGCTTACTTTCTTTTTTAGACTCGAGCTTCTCCTCTGGTTGAATTGTTAGCACTTTATGCATGTCAACTTTGGATACTTTCTCTTCATTGGACTGGCTAGGCACCTTCGCATCATCCTCTCCCATCAATGCCTTATGTAGTAGCACTTTCTGCTCCAGAATAGCCAAGACATCCCACAAAGAAGTGTTGGAAGATGACTTCTTCAGTTGTTCCACCATGTTGAATTGCACTCTGGACTGGTGAGTCATGTTTCCTTTCTCTTTAGGTTTCACAGTTGACATGGCCGGTGCATCTAGTTCTTTGGAAACAATAGGGGTGATCGATGGAGCCTTCGCCTTCGGAGGAACTAGACTTGAAGAGCTAGGAATAGCCACCTTAGACTGTGGTAGGATTGGCAATAGGCCTGTCATTGGGCTAGGTGTCAGCTATGATGAAGCATTGGTAAGCACGGCTATGAACTCTCTAGTGAATCTACACTTTGAACATGTGTTGTAGTGAGATTGCACTTGGGGGACTTTATCCATAGGGATGCTGTTCAGAAATGCAACCTCTTCTCCTTCCATCCAAGAAAAGACAGCTTGGTCTCGAACTATGTTGGTCTCTTGCTAAATAGACATCCCTTGCATTTGAGTAGTGAGCACAACATTGTCCATCTACTAAGAGGCATATGATTGGTTGTTGGGGTCCGGTGTGCCACCTTAGCTACGTTGGTTTGCAATATTTTATTACAAGTTTCCTCGCGGAAAATTTCTTGTCATGTGAGCATCATTGCAAGGAAAGCACCATGAATTGGCGTCTTTAGCTAATTTATTTTGTCCAACCACCAACTCTTTATTCGAACTAGCATGAACGGTCTGCATCAACAAGGTTATCAGAACCATCTGGTTACTCGGCTGAGCTGAGGCATTTCTGCGTGACTTATCTTGCCCCTGATTTGATTGGTACAAAGGTTTTCTACCTTGGTAACTCTGGTAAGCTAGCTTTTGATAGTTATATTACTGTTGCTTAATAGTAGTTAGTTCATTAGTCATGGCTCGCATCTGTTCTCTCATCTTGGCAGCCAAGGGATTAGGCACAGGAGCTACTGTTGTAGCTGCACTCAGAGCACTTCCAGGATACACATACATAGATTGGGGTGGAGTCGTAGGCGCGTTGGTCGAAGGAACATTAGCCTCCATAGTGTTGCACTTTGAAAACAATGGCATGATGGGTCTTGATGCCAACTTTCCTGCGATGATTAGATTATTTTCCGTAGCGATAGCCAAGGCATAAGCATTGGGTAGAGTCTCTCCGCGAAGATCTTGTAACATCATGGAGATATTGGAATTGATTGACTTTAGGAAGAACATGAACACTAGATTAGGAGGTGGTCGGCTACCATTAGGCACTCTCTGTCAAGTCGAATGGAACCTCACACTGAAATCAGGCAGAGCTTCATGGGGATCTTGTTTTATATTTGCCAGTTGATGGTACAATGATGATCTATTGCCAGCATTTGAAAATCATTCATAGAACGGAGTTTTGAGTTGGTCCCAAGTTGCAATAGTACTAGCATCAAGAGTTATGTACTAGTTTCTAAAGCGCCTTTCCTTGGAAGGAGGAAGTCAACAACCTAAGAGCCACATTTTCATTAGATGCATCATGTAC